>VBSM01000529.1:60449550-60464226 GCA_008086735.1 Cheirogaleus medius
AATTAGTGAGCTTGAAGACAGGCTATTTGAAAATATACAGTCAGAAGAGAAAAATGAAGCATGCCTACAAGATCTAGAAAATAGCTTCAAAAGGGCAAATCCAAAGTTATTGACCTTAAATAAGAAGTAGAGAGAGAGAGATTGAGAAAGTTTATTCAATGAAATAATAACAAATAACTTTCTGAATTTAGAGAAAGATGTCAATATTCTGGTATAAGGAGCTCATGGAACACCAAGCAGATTTAACCCAAACAAGACTAGTCAAAGCATTTAATAATCAGGCTCTCAAAGGTCAAAGATAAGGAAAAAGTCCCAAGGGAAGCAAGAAAAAAGAAAAAAATAATAACATATAAAGGAATGCCAATACATCTAGCATTAGAGTTTTCAGTGGAAACTTTATAGACCAGGAAACAGTGGCATGACATATTCAACATGCTGAAAGAAAAAAAGTTTAACCCTAGAATGTTGTATTCTTTTTTTTTATTTCAGAATATTATGGTAGTACAAATGTTAAGGTTACATACATTGCCCTTGTCTCACCTCCCCCCTCAAGTCAGAGGTTCAAGCGTGTCCATCCCCCAGATGGTGTGCATGACACTCACTATGTATGTATATACCCATCCCCTCCTCCCCTCTCCCAAGTAGAATGTTGTATTCTACAAAAATATCCTTCAAACACGAAGGAGAAATAAAGACTTTCCCAGAGAAACAAAAATTGAAGTATTTGATCAACACTGATTTGTCCTATAAGAAATGCTAAAAGGAGTTCTTCAATATGAAAGAAAAAGACACTAATAAACAATATGAAATTAGCTTACAGTATACAACTCACTAGTAACAGTAAGTACACAAATACAAACTGCTCTATTGCTGTAATTGTGGTATATAAACCACTTCTATCTTGAGTAGGAAGACTAAAACACAAACCTATCAAAAATAATAACTACAACAACTTTTAAGAGGTAGAAAATATAAAAAGATATAAATGGAAACAAGAAAAAGTCAAAAAGTTGGTAGGATACAGTTAAAGTGTAGAGTTTCCTTTAGATTTATCTTTGCTTGTTTGTTTTTGTAAGCAGAGTTAATTTGTCATCTGTTTAAAATAATTGGTTATAAAATATTTTGTGAAAATCTCATGGTAACCTCAAATCAATAAACCTACAACAGATACATAAAAAATGAAAATCAAGAAATTAAAACACATTACCACAGAAAATTGCTTTTATACAAAGGAGACAGGAAGGAAGGAAGGAAGGAAAGAAGGAAGGAAGGAAGGAAGGAAGGAAGGAAGGACGGACTACCAAAAACCAAATAACAACATGGCCGTAGTAAATCCTTATCTATCAACAATAACATTGACTGTAAATGGACTAAACTCTCCAATCAAAAGGCATAGAGTGGATGAATGGATTAAGAAAATAAGACTCAAAAAATATGTTGTTTACGAGAAACCCACTTCACCCATAAAGATACACACAGAGTGAAAATAAAGGGATGGAAAAAGATATTCTATGCAAATGGAAATCAGAAAAAGAGCAGAAGTAGCTATACCTCTATCAGATAAAACAGATTTGGAGAAAAAAACTAAAAAGAATAAAAAAGGTCATTATGTAATGATAAAGTGATCAATTCAGCAAGAGGATATAACAATACTACATATATTTGCACCTAACACTAGAGCACCCAGATTTATAAAACAAATATTATCAGAGCTAAAGAGAGAGATAGACTCTAATACAGTAATAATTGAAGATCTGAACATCCCACTTTCATCATTGGACAGTTCATCCAAACAGGAAATCAACAATGAAACATTGGACTTAATTTGTACTATGGACCAAATGGACCTAATAGATATTTATACAAAGTTTCATCCAATAGCTGCAGAATACATGTTCTTCTCCTCAGCTCATGGATCATTCTCAAGGATACACCATATGTTAGGCCACAAAACAAATCTCAAAAAATTCAAAAAAATTGAAATTATACCAAGTATTTTTTATGACCACAATGGAATAGAACTAGAAATCAATAACAAGAATATTTGAAACTAAACAAACACATGGAAATTAAACAATATGCGCCTAAATGGTCAGGGAGTCAATAAAGTGATTAAGAAGAAATGAAACAAAATGAAAATACAACATACCAAAACCAATGGGACACACTAAAAGCAGTAATAAGAAGTAAGTGCCTAAATCAAAACCATAGAAAAGCTTCAAAAAAAAAAAAACCAACCTAATGATGTATCTCAATGAACTAGAAAAACAAGAGCAAACCAAACCCAAAATTAGTCAAAGAAAAGAAATATAAAGATCAGAGCAGAAATAAATGAAATTGAAAAAAAATACAACAGATTAACAAAATGAAAAGTCATTTTTTTGATAAGATAAACAAAATTAACATTCCTTTAGCCAGCCCAAGAAAAAAAGAGAAATACCCAAATAAATAAAATCAGAGATGAAAAAGGAGACATTACAACTGATACTGCAGAAATTCAAAAGATCATAAGAGACTACTATGGGCAACTATATGCCAATAAATTGGAAAACCTAGAATAAATAGATAAATTCTTAGACACACGCAACCAACCAAGATTGAACCAGGAACAAATTCAAAACTTGAATAAACCTATAACAAGTAATAAGATAGAAGCAATAATAAAAATTCTCCAATCAAAAACAAAAAACAAAACAAAACAAAAACCCAAGATCCAATGGCTTCACTGCTAAATTCTACCAAACATTCAAAAAAAGATTAATGCCAATCCTACTTAAACTATTTCAAAAAATCAAGGAGGGTGGAATCCTCCCAAACTCATTCTGCAAGGCCTGTACCACCCTGATACCAAAACTAAAGACACAACAATAACAGAAAACTGTAGGCATCTCTGATGAACATAGATGCAAAAATTCTCAACAAAATACTAGCAAACTGAATCCAACAACACATTAAAAAGATTATTCATCATGGTCAAGTGGGATTCATCCCAGGAATACAAAGATAGTTCAACATACACAAATTAATCAATGTGATATATCATATCAACAGACTGAAGGACAAAAACATATGATCATTTCAATTGATGCTGGAAAAGCATTTGATAAAGTTCAACATCTATTCATGATAAAAACTCTCAAAAAATGAGTATGGAAGGAACATACCATGATACAGTTAAAGCCGTATATGACAAACCCATAGCAAGTATGATACTGAATGGGGAAAAACTGAAAGCCTTTCCTCTAAGATATGGAACAAGACAAGGATGCCCGCTTTCACCACTGTTATTCAACATAGCACTGGAAGTTCTAGCGAGAGCAAACAGACAAGAAAAAGAAATAAAGGGCATCCAAATTGGAAAGGAAGAAGTACAGTTATTCTTGTTTGTGGATAATATCATGTTATATCTAGAGAAATCTAAAGAGTCTACAAAAAAAATAGAACAGATAAATTTAGTAAAGCTGCAGGATACAGAATCAACATACAAAAATCAGTAGCATTTCTATACACCAACAGCAAACAATACAAAAAAGAAACCAAAAAAGAAATCCCAAGACATCAATCTAAGACCTGAAGCTACAAAACGATTAAAAGAAAATATTGGGCCGGGCGTGGTGGCTCACGCCTGTAATCCTAGCACTCTGGGAGGCCGGGGCGGGCGGATCACTCAAGGTCAGGAGGTCGAAACCAGCCTGAGTGAGACCTCATCTCTACTAAATATAGAAAGAAATTAATTGACCAACTTAAAATATATACAGAAAAAAATTAACTGGGCATGGTGGCGCATGCCTGTAGTCCCAGCTACTTGGGAGGCTGAAGCAGTAGGATCGCTTGAGCCCAAGAGATTGAGGTTGCTGTGAGCTAGGCTGACGCCACAGCACTCACTCTAGTCTAGCCAAAGTAAGACTCGGTCTCAAAAAAAAAAAGAAAAGAAAAGAAAACATTGAGGAAACACTCCAGGACATTAATCTGGGCAAGGATTTTTTGAATAGTACCCCCAAAACACAGGCAATCAAAGCAAAATTGGACAAATGGGATCACATCAAGTGAAAGAGCTTCTTCCCAGCAAAAGAAACAATCAACAAAGTGAAGAGGCAACCCACAGAATGGGAGAAAATATTTATAAACTACCCATCTGACAAAGGATTAATAACAGGAATATATAAAGAGCTAATTCTTAATCTCATCCATGAAATGGGAAGAAATACCTTCTAAAACAGAGAAAGAATAAGAGGGATAAAAATTGAGATGACTTTATCAGCAAGAAAAGGTATTTTAGCACTTGTATCGTCTCTGGCATTTTTCTACATACTAGCCACTGAGACAAATTGGGGAGTAAGCAACAAATCAATAGGAAAAAATCAAATAATCCAATTAAAAATGAGCAAAGGATCTGAATAGACATTTCTCAAAAGAAGACATACAAATGGCCAACAAGTATATGAAAAAATGCTCAACATCATTAGTCATCAGAGAAATGCAAATCAAAACTACAATATCATCTCACCCCAGTTAAAATGGCTTTTCTCAAAAAGCTAGGCAATAACAAATGCTGATTAGAATGGAGAAAGGAGACTCTTTTTTTTTAAATTTTTTTATTCTTTAATTTATATTATATTATTTTATTTTTTTCCTCTGTCTCAATTCACCATATGTCCAAAAAGGAGACTCTTTATGCACTTTTGGTGGGAATGAAAATTAATGCAACCACTATGGAGATTCCTCAAAAATCTAAAAATAGAACTACTCTATGACCCAGCAATCCCGCTGTTAGGTATATATCCAAAAGAAAGGAAATCAGCATATTCAAAAAGATATCTGCACTCCCATGTTTACTGCAGCACAATTCACAATAGCCAAGATTTGGAATCAACGCAAGTGTTCATCAACGGATGAATGGATAAAGAAAATGTGATACATGTACACAATCGATTATTATTTAGCTGTAAAAAGACAGACAGACAAATCTCGCATGTTCCCATTCATATGTGGGAGCTAAATATTAAAATACATAATACATTAAAATCAACTACATAAGATTCCACCATCAGCACCTTCGAAGATGTTTTATTATTAAGTAGTTCATGCATGATTTTAAACTCTCCTTTTCTCCTTAGTTTTTGCTACAGAAAATTCCCCCAATTGTATCTAACCTACTGAAATGTTTGTGCCACAGAGGTGTAAATAAACTCACATATGTATGTTAGTGTTCCAGCAGGCATTAATAAACTAAACGGATTCACACTGTAAAGTAGAAATTCTTTCTTAGGAACAATGAGTAAGGAAATATTCAATAAATTTGCCACAGGTAATTTCAGACTAATAAGAAAATAAATAACCTTATATGTTTTTGTGAACAGATAGTTGGTGATAGTTCCCATAAATAAATTAAGCAATTTTAACAAGCACTATAATTATTTCTGTTAGCTAATTCTTAATCTCATCCATGAAATGGGAAGAAATACCTTCTAAAACAGAGAAAGAATAAGAGGGATAAAAATTGAGATGACTTTATCAGCAAGAAAAGGTATTTTAGCACTTGTATCGTCTCTGGCATTTTTCTACATACTAGCCACTGAGACAAATTGGGGAGTAAGGTATAGTGGAAGGAAGAACAACTTAAATCTATCTTAAATTCTAATTATACTAATGAAAAGATTACAGAGTTGAAATAGGTCAAAATTAGAACTCTGGGGAAGGGTTGCCTTTTTTTTCTGTGTATAAGAAATAAAACAGCATCAGGTAAAATGGACTTTGCTATGTTTGCAAACTTTATTAGAAATTAGCTGTTTCTAGGGAGCTAAAACATTTCAACTGGTGCCAAGAGAGCAGAAGGGAGGAGCCTTTGTATTTTGAAAGAATAATGAAACCAAAGAGTTGCAGCCAAATTTTGAAGAGGAATCCAAATGGTGTTTGGGGAAAAGATGACTAAATGAATTACCAGTGGCTGTTTGTCACCTCCCAAAGCTCTGCTGCAGAAAGACGTTACTGAATAGCTTTTATAATCTTTTTTTGTTATCCTTTTCTTTCAAATCAAGTCAAGCAGAATATAGTTAAAGGCTTAATTTTCACTGAAATCTTCTGTGTGAAATTAGACCTTCCAAATCCAACTTTTCCCAGCCGCCTCTTTTTTTTTTTAAACAGTAAGTAATCAGTGTTTAATTACTTGACTTTTACGTGATACAACCTTTGAGACCTTGCTGACTGACTTACTGAGGCTACAAGGTGTATTATTCTGAATGTTCAACAACCCTGGATGTCTTGTTAGCACTAACAATGCTAAGATTAGAAATGGGGAAAGTGGACTATAACATGCTCTTGGGATATACCACTGCATATAATATAAAAGCCTTAGATTATTTAATTTTTTATGTGACTGGACACAAAGTAGAAATGTAACAAAGTAGAAACATAGAACTATGTTCTATGTTTATGTTTTTACTTATGATTGCAATTTCATTACTACTGACTGGAGCTTGAGGCCTTCAGATGAGAGATACTGCTTTGTGACTACAAAACAGAAAATGAAGAGAAAACTTGGTAGAAGTTCTTTTATTCTATCATAACAGACAAATATATAATTCAGAACCAAATTATGTGCATTGGTAATTATTTATAAGCTATATGTTTATGTTAAGTGTATTCCCTCTTTTATTTAAACTTTTACAGATGTTGGCTAAAAGTGGAAGACTTTATACTCACCCAAATTAAAATTCAGACTTTTAAAATTGTTTTACAGACTCTACCTATGTAAAATTTACAATTTTAATAGTTTATTTATTAATTTTTAATCAAATATCAAGATACCAATTAAGCCAATATAAGGAAGAAAATTATAGAGTGTTCAATCTATACCAGTAATGAATCAAAGATTTGTGTGTAATTCATGGAAAAGTGAATCAAAAGATGTCATGTGGTTTTAAATATATGTCATTTCTACCCTACCCACACCAAAAAAAAAAAAAGAATTTGAGATTCATTGCTGTCTAGTCCATTTGTTCTGTTGTAACAAAATACCATAGACTGAGTAACTTATAGATAATAGAAATTTATTTCTCACAGTTTTGGGGGCTGGGAAGTCCAAGATCAAGGTGCCAGTAGGTTTGATGTCTGACAAAGACCCGTTCCTCATAGATGGTGCCATCTAAGGGTCCTCATATGGCAGGTGAGCAGAGGAAAACAAACCCACTCCCTCAGACCACTTTATAAGGGCCCTAATCCCATCTATGAGGTTCTGCCTTCATGACTTAATTACCTCTTAAAGGCCCCTACCTCTTAATACTATCACATTAGCAATTAAGTTGCAACATATGAATTTGGGGGGACACATTCAGACCATAGCAATTGCCCACAAGCATAAACACATATATAAGATCAAATAGAAATAACACATCAAAAAAATCTCAGAAATGATTACTTTGTTTTGGCAAGGTCTTACAAATTAAAATTATTGGCCACCTATTTTGATATTTCATGTTTAATTATTATTTGTGACAAATTGTGACCTGTTTCTGGTGTTTTCTTTTCCAAAAACATTTTTGACCTCTACTAGAACATAGTAGTGGCACATCCTACCATCATAAGCATCTATCATAACTTGCATAGGTAGGAATTCAATACCCAATATTCCATTAATGCTATTAATGCTTTTCTGAATATCTTAATTTGTGTGTTTTAAGTCAAATCTTTCTAGAAAAAATCCACTAAGAAACTTTCCCTTGATATTTCTTTTAT
This sequence comes from Cheirogaleus medius, assembly GCA_008086735.1. Classification (NCBI taxonomy): domain Eukaryota; kingdom Metazoa; phylum Chordata; class Mammalia; order Primates; family Cheirogaleidae; genus Cheirogaleus; species Cheirogaleus medius. The sequence goes on from VBSM01000529.1 coordinate 60,457,285, forward strand.
TGTGCTGTTGTAACTAGACTGTGTGTTCTTTGAGTGGGGAAACCAAGTTATCTGGTTAATTGTTCTGGCCTGCAAAGGGATAAGTTAAACTTTTTAAAAACATATATACAAGAAAGTAATATGAGCAGCAGCAAAAATCTTCATTTCAAACTTGAGGTTTTTTAAAGTTATAGTATAGATAATTGCACAAATTAAGTAAAGTCAATAAATTTCTTTTGTAATTATTTCAACTAAAGAAACAATTTTGCTTTAGCTTTACTCACTTCAAATATGGAAACTCTGGTCCCATTTTTAAAATTTGTTTTAATTCTTGTCAAGGATATTCTAGATTATTTCATTGTTGTTTATTTTTAAATATAAACAAAATCAGGAAAATAATGAGCAAAACAATCTACATTTTTTGGATTTTTTAGTTTTATTAAATTCATATCAGAATTTTTAGTATATTGAAAAAATGACTTTTATTTTTATACCCTCTTCTTTTCAGACCCAAAAGAAATTTTTTCACTGCCTAGTTTACACCAAATGAATAGAAGCAAAAAAAAAAAAGTCTGATTTACTTTTTAACAAAGTCATGAGTAAAATGCCATTTGGCCAGTGAAACTTTTTAAAACTATTAGAAAATTCTCCCACACTTTAAAAATTATTTTCATTTAATTTTAGTCACATTTAAATTAATGTAAAGTATTTTCCTAATAAGAATATAACATTTGTAATTTTCTATTATCTGTAATGATTTTACATCTGTCTGATAATTTGTTGATCACCAAATTTGGAAAATTGCCATTTTCTCTGGCAATTTTCTGAAAAAAAGAATCTCTATTTTTTTTTCCTTTTTCAACCAAATAAATGCTGCTGACTGATATATTTTCTTGGTTTAGTCTAATTTGAAGCTTGAAATAATTTAGAAGTTAACAATTGACCCAATTATGTACACAGTAGAGGTATTTAACAAACAACATATGAAGTCTGCCTTGCTTGACTACAAAACAGAAGTGCCTGGCTGTGTTCTCTTGTTCATGTAAGAAGTCATTATAGTGACAGCATTTTACATTAACTATCCAACTAATACTAGTAGATCTTTACATCACATACAATCCAATTTGGTGATAGGAGCTATGCAATGTGGAAAGGAAATTAAAGTATTGAGAAGCTCTCTTTAATTTGCATTTTTTTCTTAAGAATGCTAGATTTTGGCTTCCAGTTGTTTTTGTTTCTTTGTTTTTTCTTGTTTTTTGTTTTTTTGCAGTGTATGAGATTTCTCCTGGGAGTGGAGAAAGAGTGGGGAGAAACCAAAAGAGGGTGTATTTTTACATCAAGAACAAAAAGGAAACAAATAATCTTTTCTTTCAAAACTATAATATAGAAATAGATATATATCAATGACATGAGTTGCCCCACCTGAATGACCAGAAATAAAAGTTACCTGCATCTTTGGGCTGCCAGGCTATGATAAACTATAAAGGGTTTCTGTTCAAAGATGATTTAATACTGTTAACAGGGAAGGAAGTCAGCAGGGCATATCTTTTGGAGACTAATATTCTTCATATCTGAAATGCAGCTTTGGTTAAGGACTCCAAAAGAGACTTTTAGAGATTGGGAACCTGCATGTTTTTGCAATGGAATTTGACAAGCGTGGCATTTCTTACATATCAAGGATTCCAGGTAGCATTCATCAAAGAATCCTAGTTGCCTGTGATTTTTGCTAAATTACAAGTTATTTGAAATACACAACTGTTTTTAAATTTTAATTTGGAATATATGTTACAATACACTTTGTGTGTCTGTGTTTGTGTGTTGGGGAGAGAGAAAAGAGGGGTTAGATTACAAATCGAATACTTTGAAAACAGCAGTAAAGCCTTCCTTTTTTTATCCCCAAATCAGATTTCTAAAATTAATTAAAATATTCTTAAATACAATAGTATTAATAAGTTCTGAGTATATGTTACGTAAATGAAAATTTCTTTCTCTGCAGGAAAAATTCCCCAAATTCTTCCTTGGTGTATATTATTTTAAGCTTCTTAATGTCCTTCTGTTTGGATAATTTGGAAATTTGACCTCAGAGCAGCTCAGCATTAATAGTATATTAATATCTACTGACATTTGTCTTAATTGAGACATGCTATTATTAAAATCTTATATGTAATATACATGTGTATGCATATATGCAATACCATTCTTAATTTAATTGGTGAATAATGGCTTTTCCTAGCTATATAGGAAAAGAAAATAATATATAGGGAAAAAAGAAACAGTTTGCAAAGCAATCTGGCCTTTGGGGGATAAGAGATTGAGACTTTGCTCCATCAAAAGAAGATGCTTGCTAAGTAACTTCTTTAGGTAGAATAAAAACATTACTTAATTTTGCCCCAATTATTTACATGTGAAAAAAAAAATATCACTACTCATGTGAAGAGAAAAATACAGTTGTATTAAGGAAAACTTTTAAAAAGTATTTCTTATCCAAATATTTTTAAAACTTTGCCTTCTTTTCTAGAGGTGAAGAAAAATGTTACTAGACATACATGAGATAAAATGTTCTATTAACAGATGACTTAAATCGGCTGAATGCCAGCAAAGAAACAACTTGCCTTAAAACCTCTCCTGGACATGGGAAAAAAAATATTTGAGTCAGGAAGAATTTAATAGAAAATTATATTTGGCTAATCATGTTCTAACATGAAACAATGCCATTCAAATCAGAAGTTATTTTATCATTCTGTGAAGTATGTCTTGCTTTTCAAGCCAGCTTTGTTTGCTGGTATGGTCTTTTGCCATAAGAGTGTAGAGAACTGGCTCTGGAGGCATAAAATGATCAGTGTCCATACCTGGAATCTTCTTCTAAACTGAGTAACTCAGGCAAATTATTTAGCCTATCAGATAGACCCAACCTCCCCTAACCTCAGTAATAATAGTTTCTTCCACAGAGAGTTTTTCGGTATGAATTAAATAAGTGAACCTGCCGGGCGCGGTGGCTCACGCCTGTAATCCTAGCACTCTGGGAGGCCGAGGCGGGTGGATAGCTCAAGGTCAGGAGTTCGAAACCAGCCTGACCAAGAGCGAGACCCCATCTCTAAAAAAAAAAAAGGAGATCTAAATAAGTGAACCTATGTAAAATGTTTACCTAGGACATGAAAACATATAAATATTAACTATTTTGTCTGGAGGCATTAGTCTTTACAAGAGGTAAATACTGACATCTAAATGAAGCGGAGTTTTCTATAAATTCCCATTATTTTTGGTTAGTAGTTGAAACATAATCCATTAAATTAGGTTTGCCTTATTTAATATATTTATTCTACTAATACATAATACAGATATTTCTTGGTGATTATTTATGATATGTGCATTAATGATAGGAAAAGGCTCAAGAGTTAACGGTTTGACTAATTTGGGTTCCATTCCTCATTCATCTTTCCTGCTCATTTTTCTCTCTTTTTTGACTTTGGAAGAAAAGAGTCAATGGCTTTTACCGTCTCTTTGTCTGTCCATCTATTATTTATCAATCTACATCTTGGATGCCTATTTTTGTTGTACTGATATTCTATCTAGTGCATATTGCAAACTTCAGAGAAACAGGCCTTAAGAGCTTACTATCAGAAGGCCTTGATTTAGCAGATCCAAAGTGAAAGGATTTTCAGGCACAAGGGGCTTTGTTGTCTAGTGAGATAACAGAACAAAGAAAGCATAGATGAGCTAAGAAAGTTCTGAAAACTAGGAAGAAAATAAGATATTTAATTCATGTTGTCAAATTTCTGAGAATAGAAAGAAAATTGATGTCACCTCTACAAACCATATAATTTTCCAAAGAAGTTGCCTCTAATGAAATCTTCACTGGCTTCAAAGTCATCTTTCAAAGCAATGTTTTACATTGGTGGAGCCATTTTATACTATGTATTCATAAAACACTCATTTTGGAAGTCTCATATTTGGGGGATTTCATCTATAGGAAAATATAGGTTCATTTGGATTAATAAAAGTATTATAGAGCAAAGATGTAACCATCATAAAATTAGTTTAAATATTTTACCTACTTATTGATCAAATCATTGACAAAAATAATTGTATGAGTTAGTTACTATTATAATGAATGCATGAACCCAAGGTAACTGAGTTTCAGAGAGTTTAGATAACTGGACTAAGGATCACAGCTAATCTATGTGCCAGAGGTAAGATTCAAGTGCAGATTTGGGGAGATAAGAAAAGAAAGAGTTACAATGGAACTACAAGGGTTAGGGGAGGGGTGGCGCACACACACATGCAGGGTTGGGAGAGGGAGATTGGAGGAAGACTCAAACAGGCAGATATAACCCGGGCAAAAAGAGATTGGTGAACTTTTGAACCCTCCTGGTATACAAAGCATACAATAATACCCACCCACCCAATTCTGCAGGTAATACAATCACAGTTCTCAGAGTAAATAATGTCTAATCCACCTAGTGTGTACTTCAAATAACTTTATTTCATTGGTATTAGTTCCTTATTTTTTCAGTTGTTTCTAAGTTGTTAAAATATTTGTTATCAACAGTATTACTTTGGGCTTGTATGCTTTTAAAGATAAGGACCAAGAGTTGAAGTTTGCAATGAAAAACATCTACTAATATACTAAGAATACAGAGTTGCCTAATTTATGTTTTTTAATTATAACGGCATTTTCTGCTTCTATCTCCCAAATGTAAATTAAATGTTTGGTTATTTAATTTAAAGTGAATTAAATAATTTGGGTAGCATACAAAAATTGAATAAAATAATTCTTTTTAGGGACAAAAAGTTACTTTGTTATATCTTTTACTTCATAGGGCACAACTAAGAGAGAAGAAAAGCAAACTTGCTGCCTTGCTTTAATACATATTTGTCTACCTAGCATAATTTGCATGTTCATTGTATTTTATCATTTTTATAAACCACTAGTACTACTCAAATTTGCCAACTTGTACCAAAAAATAAAATAATCATTTTCAGAGAAACTATAGCTTAATGAACATCTATTTTTCCTCCTCTGTCTTTATCAAAAATTTTACAAAAGTAGGAAAAAATCACATTTAAGAAATTGTGATGATTAAAAAGATGTAAGCACACTGGAAAAGAATAATGCCAGCTAAAAATGCTAATGTTTACCAATTGCTTTCTACTTACAATCATTTGCTGTAGATTATTGAATTTCACCTCCCTGTATCCCTTCTCATTCTGCAAATGAGAGAAAAGAGGCAAAGAGAAGTTATTTGGCCAAAATGACACAACTGTTAATAGTAATTGTCAGAGAGACAGGTCTTACAGGAGTCCACATGACTTGAACTTGCCTTCCTCTGTGGAATGTAATCCTTTGTGATTTAAACAAATAAAATTATATTTCCTATTCAGTGCTCTTGGTTTTCTGCTTAAACTGTTTGAAAATCAAAAATAATAATTAATAAAACTATTAAATTGTTATAAAGTAAAGGTAGGGATTGCTCTATAATGCACAACATTTTTTTTTGTTTTGGTCATACAATGTCAGATCTACATATACTTATAGAATTTATAGTATAGGACACTGTATATTACAAATTTGGAAAAAGTAATTTAGAGGTGAAACAGACACAGATGAGTTGTGGTAGAAGATACTATATGTAGCTCAAAATTAAAAATTTAATGCATTAGCATCCCTATATTGAGTCAGTTTCATATTATATTTAAGGATATTGAGAAATCATATTTCAAGAATTTTATGAAACATATTCATGGTTCTGGAGCACTAGAGTAAATTAGTTATTCAGCATATACACCAGTATGAAGCAATTTGGGAAAGCATTTAAATTGTATTTCTGGAAAATACGTAGCTGCTTTCATACACACAGAGAGAAACACACCCCTAGTATTTCATCCTGTATAATACATATTTTTTATTTATGATATAATTAAATGTGCATATACTTTGTATAAATATATAGTATCACTATATAATTAGATTTATATATTTTAAATATATAGTAAATGTTCAAACTTCTGTTTGTATCTTTTACCCACTTTTAATGAGGTTGTTTGAAGTTTTCTTGCTGATTTGCTTGAGTTCTTTGTAGATTCTGGATATTAGCCCTTTATTAGGTGTATAGCATGCAAATATTTTCTCCCATTTTGTAGGTTGTCTATTCACTCTATTGATTGTTTCTTTGGCTGTACAGAAGCTTTTAAATTTAATCAGGTCCCATTTATTTATTTTTTTGTTGTTGCTGTGCTTGTCTTTGGGGTCTTCTTCATAAATTCTTTGCCTAGGCCAATATCTATAAGAGTTTTTCCAGCATCTTCTTCTAGAATTCTTATAGTTTCATGCCTTAGGTTTAAATGTCTTATCCATTGTGAATTAATTTTTGTGAGTGATGAGAGGTGCAGATCCTTTTCAGTCTTCTACATGTGGCTACCCAGTTTTCCTAGCACCATTTATTGAATGGGGATTTTTTTTCTCTGTTGTATGTTTTTGACTACTTTGTCAAAGATCAGATGGCAATATGAGGATGGTTTTATATCTGGGTTCTCTGTTCTGATCCATTGTCTATGTCTCTGTTTTAGTGCTAATACCATCCTATTTTGGTTACTGTAGCCTTATAGCACAGCTTGAAGTCTGGTACAATGTCTCCAGATTTGTTCTTTTTGTTTAAGTTTGCTTTGGCTATTTGGGATCTATTCTGTTTCCAAGCAAAGTGTATAATTATTTTTTCTAGAACTGCAAAAAATGACATTGGTATTTTAATGGGGGTTGCATTGAATATGTAGATCACTTTGGGTAGTATAGACATTTTAACAATGTTGATTCTGTCGATCCATGAGCGTGATATGCTTTTCCATTTGTATACAACCTCTTCAATTTCCTTCCTCAGTGTTTCATAGTTCTCCCTATAGAGGTCTTTCCCTTCCTTGGTTAAATATATTCCTAGTTATTTTATTTTCTTTGTTGCTATTGTGAAA
>VBSM01000529.1:60464326-60499474 GCA_008086735.1 Cheirogaleus medius
TATAGGAATGCTACTGATTTGTGTACATTGATTTTGTAACCTGAAACTTTGCTGGATTTATTTATCAGTTCCAGGAGTCTCTTGGCAGAATCTCTGGGGTTTTAGATATAAGATCATATCATCAGCAAAAAGCAATAGGTTGACTTTTTCTTTCCCCAATTGGATTCCCTTGATTTCCTTCTCTTGTCAGATTGCTCTGGCTAGGACTTCCAGCACTATGTTGAACAGAAGTGGTGACAGTGGGCAACCTTGCCTGGTTCCAGTTCTAAGCAAGAATGTTTTCAGTTTTTCCCCATTCAGTATGATGTTGGCTGTGGGTTTGTCATATATGGCTTTTATAATATTGAAGTATGTTCCATCTATGCCTATTTTGTTAAGAGTTCTTATCAAAAAAGGATGCAGAACTTAAAGCAGACCTACCATTTGATCCAGCAAACCCACTACAAGGTATTTACCCAAAGGAAAAAAAGACATTTTATAAAAAAGACACTTGCACTTGAGTGTTTATAGCAGCACAATTCACAATCGCAAAAATGTGGAAACAACCCAAGTGCCAATCGATACACAAATGGATTAATAAAATGTGGTATATGTATACCATGGAGTATCACTCAACCGTAAAAAAAACAGTGAACTAATACCTCTTGTAACAACCTGGTTGAAACTAGAGACCATTTTCCTAAATGAAACATTGAAAGGATGGAAAAACAAATACCACATTTACTCACTATTACACTGGACGTAATGATCAACACTCATGGGTACATATGGTAGTAAAATTCAACAGAATCAAGCAGGTGGGAGACAGCAGGAAGAGTTGGATAAATTCACACCTAACGTACAATGCACACTATCTGGGTGATGGACACACTTATAACTTTGACTGAAAGTATACAAAAGTAATTCATGTAACCAAAACCTTTATACTCCAGTAATATTCTGAAATAAAAAAACAAATAAATATATAGTAAATGTATATAGTTTAAAATATATTGCATATTTTATTAAATTGTGATTTGCTTTGTTACTTTTTTATATATGTGTGATACATATATGTGTCATAACTTAAACAGTGTTATATATAATGGTTATAAATAAATTTTTATAGTTGACAAATTTTTTTAATTGCATAAATAATTGGCCCAGTTCAGCATCTTTACTAGGAATATTTGTTATCTCCAAGTGTCTGAAGAAGATTTAAAAATATTATAAAAGCCAACCAAATGCATTTAGGGTTTTCTTCAGTTCAGTGGGAAAAGAAAAAGATTTCATTCATAACTGCAAATTTAACCCTTGTAGAAGGACTTTTGGTAACCCTTTTGTCACTGGGTTAGTTTGCAGAATTAACTTGAGTTTGTTCAGCTAATACCTAGCCATTTTAAAATGTTATCTCTCCTTTTAATTTCCACTTAACTTCTTAATTTAGTGACCTTTACTGGTGAATGCCAAAGATTGGGTTATATTATGAGTGAAACTTTTGATTTTGAATTCCACAAAGTATAGGGGATATTTTTGTCATATTGTTATATTAACAAATAAATGAAATATAAAATAAAAATTAAGTAAGTAGTTTTTATTTTAATATTATCACAGTGGTATAAAAAATCTTTATCAAGCATCAACCTTTATCTCTGCATCTCAGTACCTAGCACAGTGCCTCATTTATAGTAAATACATGACAAATATGTATTGAATAAATAATCTATTTTATGTAGATATTAATTTCATTGGAATCTAGATACATAGGTAAATCTGTAGACAGAATGTCACTTTTGCTTCTAATGTAAATCTAAATATAGTTTTTCTTTTTTAATTATTACAGGTACATAATAGTTGTATACCCTTGTAGGGTACATGTGATGTTTTATTATAGTCACACAATGTGAATTAATCAAATCAAGGTAATTGGGGTATTTATCACCTCAGGCATCTATATATGGTTTGAAAAAGAAAAGGCAAAATTTTATAAGAATCAAGCAAATAACATTTCTTAGTAAGGTTTTCCTTTACAAACTTCTAAAATAATTAATTAATAAAGCATTTGATAAGTTAATAAAGCATATGAATGATGTTAAATGTTTCAAGAAGTTCAAACTCTTTGCAGCTAAGTTTAAGCCAAATTACTTCCCATGAAAGACATCAAAGAATAATTCCCTAGCCAATCACTATCCGTAAAAGGTAAAATCTCAGTTGAATAATATATTTCATTAACACACATGTTTTTTTCCTTTCTTAACATAAAATATTATTTACTGTGCTTTGTTGTATATAATGTTGTCTCAAGAAATGTCAAAAGTCAATTCTGCATCTCTATAAACCCTCCTTTTATTCTATAATAAAAATCAACATAAATTTTCCATCAATATAATCCTGAGATCCCATTTCTGCAACCAGCAGACATTTGTAAACTGAATGTGTATACCTGTACATGTCCTATTGCTAAATAAGACACTTCTTTTTTTTTTATTGCAGAATACATGAAAGCTAGGAGTAATTATCTAGGTTTCACATTAAGCCTTTGAGTTAATCCAGACATTATGTACTATTGGTAAAAATCAAAAAAGGACTGATGTTTTGAGTAGAGGAAAATTAACACATTTAAATAGAATTCTGTTTGTATTACAAACTCTATTCCCTTCTTTATTTTCTTTGCTTTGGGCAAAACTATTATTCTCTTCACATATCTTAGAATAAACTATAATATTTTCTATATAACAAAACCCCATATTTAAATTTTTCCCATCTCATACTTTACAGTTGGGACCCAGATTCGACCTATAAATTCATAATCACAAGCCCACAAATTACTATCACAAAAATAGGTTGCTATTAATAATTAATGAATGAATTAATAGTTCTTCCTTCTATAAACAGTAGCCACTGGCTTTTCTTCAGATCTCCTTTTCCTATACTATTTCTCAAAGAATATTTTATGTTCTTTCTCAGAGTGCCTTAGAAAATATTATCTTGTATTCAGGTCATATTTTAAAGTATATTAAAAGTTCCAATATTTAACACTTAATTGAACTTTTAAAAATTTGTTAAAATAACTCTGATTTAGGACTTTTCTCATGGCTACACACTACATTTTAAAAGTAAACATGATGATAATGTTATGTTATGCACAATGTTATGATTATTAATTTGTATGTTACCTCATCCAAGAGAAGTAAAATGATAGGAGTTCTCTAACAATTTCTTTAAAATCACCTACCATACAATAGTAGTGGCATATTATCCTTGACATTTGATGGATGATTTACATTTTCAAATGAAGGAGGCATCCAATCAACATAAAGATAGATCATTATTTTTCAGAAGAAAAAGTAAATCAAGGTCATCCTTTTAGAGTCACAACTCTGCAATCATCAGGTACTTATGAACCTACAGGTCTCTACTTGTGCCTGCCCCATTTTTGAATAGAATATTATTCAGATTCCATTACTGAATAGGATTTCTTATTATAAAAGACATGAAAGTCACAAAAGATTACCAAGTTTTCATGTTGAGTATTTATTTTAGTCCAGACATTAGATTTCTGTCCTTTTTCTCTTAACTTCTCAATAAATTTAGAAATCAATGCTTTCCCAAACATGTTTTATCTTTGAAAAATTGTTAAGGTCATTTCTGAAGATTTTTTTACTGACAGATACTAAAAATCTTAGAAGAAAAAAAAAAGAGCCGCATGCAAATTTACTTCTCTGGCTGCCTGCATATTTTTCGTAACTTTTGGGAAAGAAACTATAAAGTACAGTTTTAAAGTTGGTACTTTCAAAGGATTTTCATTGCCATTGTTTAGATTAAACATCTTTGTAGATTTTTGTTTGTAGAATGTTAATACAAATCAGAGGAAATGGAAGAATTGATAAAATGCAGCAATGACTGGTATAAACAACTACAAATAAAATTCTGAAAAGTTGAAGAAATCCACATGCTAAATGTTGGTCACCTTAATAAGTTAACATTTCTTTTATCTCGTTCTTTCATGATTGTTTTAGTTATCTCCAGTATAAACTCAGCTGTTAAGACCTATGAAATAGTTGGTTGTCTCTGGCTAAAGTTGTCTCTACAGAAGACTGTTCTATAACAGGAACTTCCACATGGTTTATATGGTCTTTCATATAACTGACAAATTGTCCCAATCAGCATTGATGCCACCTTCATATTCCAATAAATCTTTTTGAGATGTGGTTTTATAATGTACTATGATCTCTAAATTAAATTTTGACTAAAATAAAATGTTGGCTCTAAAAGTCCATATCTAGGAAAACCAGATTAAACTGCTTCTCTGGCCTTCTTATAAAGTGTCCCCAATTTCTTGTATTATGTTTTCCAAAGCCTCTAAATTTTGTTCCCAAAATATTGATTTAACTCCTTGAAAATGCAGTTGTTATTCTAAAAATATATTACCTTGTGTAACATATGCTGTTTTATTAACTTTTGTGCTAGACAAGACAAGGTATTTCCAGAATAAAGTCAAAACTTAATAACATGATTTAGAAACCCTTAGTGATTTAGATTTTGCTTTAGGCACATTTTTCATGACTTCATCTGGAGCTTTATTCTGTTCATTGCTTGGAATTTGTCCTGTGCCTCCTCAAGCCCGGTGTCTGAGGATGTTTTTTTCTCCTCTTGGGATGGTAGCAACCTAACCCACCCCATTCATATCCTCACACACACTTTCACTTGGCTAACTCTGACATACTTGGCCTGAGCTGAGAAGGCATTTCTCCACAAAGAGGTCACTGACCTTAAAACAAATGGATTTAGTTCTCTCCAAATTTATCAAAATAGAATAGCATGATGAGTTCCCATGTAACTGTCAACTAGATATATATTTATCATTCTGCCATTCTTCATATCATGGTTTCATTACAATACATTTGAATTTACTATATATTGTCTGTATTATCCCTAAACTCTAACTTCAGTGTTGTATTGAACCAAGTCAAATTCAGTATTTATACCTATTGCCTAGCGAACACAGTGTCTGGCACAAGGCAAGTTCTTTAAATAGTTTATGAATTCAGAGCTTTATGTCCTTAATAGGAATAGCCTGTAAAATATATTGGTGATATAATTAGTGTTTGAGACAGAAAATAAGCTGTCTCCAAAAAAATATTTATTTTTTTTTAAGATTGCTTATCTAATACATGTCTAAAATAATTAAAGTCCATGAATCAGGAAAAAAAGTAATATGCTAAGGATATGGCTAATATAGATACTTTGAATGAAATACCAAAATTAGCTCTGAGCTTCTTGATAACCATAGCACAAAGGAGTTCCACATGATATATAATTCTAATTATCAGAAAGAAATATTCCAGTTTTTTAAGAAAGATAACTTTCTTGAAAGAAGAAAAGAGTGTTAAACTATAAATGTGATTTGGCTCACAAACTTTATACAGAAGATATTTGAAATTTTTATTAACAATATTTTCAAAAACTTATTGCCCATCAATCAAAATCAATTATATATATATGAAATATACCATGTATACTCATATATTCATGGTATGAACATTCATTAGTAATAAACATAAAGGAGGGAAGCATAAAGATACAGATTTTAACTTTAAATAAATTAAGGGCTATATATTTATTTAAATACATGGACTATCCCACATGATTTTTAATAGTATTGGACAGCTCCATAAGCCACATATCTTAGCTTTTGATCTCTCTGATTAACTTGTCTACAAGAGTCACTCTAATTATCCAAGACTGATAATTGGCATTCAAAAAGGTAGCAGAATGCACCTGCCACTCTGACCACTGCCGACCTTCACCATGAATTAACTGAAAAATCCATGTCAGGCAGCTAATTGAACGAAACCGTGGACTTGTAAGTGGTAATGGTTATGATTAGTGTGTAACATACCACATAACGGTAATGATGTAATCTGGGTCTCCATAGACCTCAGATTGAAGTCTAAGGAGTCACATTCTAAATGAAAAGGAGAATAAAATAAGAAAATTTTAAATGGACAGACAGAGCTCCCTTCCTCCTGTCTCCAAAAAAAGAAACATTCAATTGGATTTGAAAGGTTGGTGTGTGTTATGCTGCATCCTTGTACTTGATGGCTCGTTAAGGTAGATAGGCCTGTCAGCACTCCTTTCATTTAGGCCTGAGGAGTTATTCTTCATTTGCAGCAGGGAGTGAGGAGTCAAATTGGAACTGCTGACTGCTGCCTTTCTTAGCAGCCAGTGAATTGCACGTTTCAATGAGGTACATGCTGAGCATGGCATGCGTATGTGGAGTGGCTTACCAGTTACTTTTTTTGTTGCATGTTTTCAGAGCCATTACAGTAATGAGATTAGTGATGCACAAGCTGATCATGCTTTCTTTACACATTACACTTTGTATACAAGTGACAAATATGAAGTGAGCAGCCAGAAAATGTCATTTGGTGAGGAAGCATGATGTGTGGGTGTTCTGGCTAAGCACACACTGTGTGCAGGATGGAAGAGCTTTTGTGGACTAGATGAATCCTGCTGGGCTCTCAGCCCCAGTGCTCTCAGATAGAAAAGAAAGCTTGTCCTGTGTGAAATTCGCTCCTGACTCCAGAGCCTATCCCATGCTTGTTAGAATATATGACACCTTGTAAATATCCTCAGCAAGACATGTTGCTGAACCTCTAAATGAGAAAAATGAAGCCTTTCATAGCGAATGTATCAGCCCAGTGACCAGCTTACTCATGAGCAGAAATTGAACATGTGTCCAGAAATGCAAAGTGAGGTTTCAGAATGTGCTCTCAGTCCAGGATATTCTAAATGCGGTTGGTGCTTCTGTGATTCAACAGTATCCTGTGGTGTGTAAATGGGTTGCACTTCTGGTATTCCTTTCCATAGATTCATATATTTACTGTGTAAATGATACTTGAAGTTAATGGTGACTAGGAATCTGCTTAATTGAACTCAAGAGCAGATCTGAGAAATGGCATGGGTCTACCAACAGAGCTATTAGAATGGTCACAGATTTGCATCACAGATGCTACATTAACCTTGCAAGTGCATCGACTAATTCCATAAAGCCTGGTGTGTTTATACTGTATCCTGTCAGTAGGTTTGCAAGCTGTCTGCAATAAAACTGAAGTCATGGTATGGGACTATTAGGGGTGCAGCATATGTCTACTATGTGTAACCAGCATGAAAGGTAGATGGGATGTTCTTTTTCCTTGGTAGATACAAAAGTCAGGCTAAGAAATATGTTTTCAGTTTGAGTAGAGATACTGATGAACAAGGAATTCAAGATCCTGAATTAGAGGATTAGGAATATGCATAATAAGCAAAAACTGGAAAAGAACATTATGATTAAGGAAAATATTGTGAGATCAATAGTCATCTCATTAATTCACAATGCTGAGCTTTGTTTTCATTGTATGAGTTTGGACTGATATTCAATGGTTTTGAATTTAATAGCTGGCAGCCAACTCAAACTACAGATTTATCCAGTATCTGGAATTTAAAAAAAAAAGAAAGAAAGAAAAAGAAAAGGAAAGGTCATGGCCTGAAAATCATTTTAAAATATTTCCTGAAAATAACTTCCTGGAATTTATACTTGGTATTGTAATTATTGATTCCAACCCAATGAATTGAGCAGATTTTTAAAATAAGGGCTTTCTCTATTTCCTTAATTAGGGTATTAGGATGAGGTTTACATGGTGAATTGTATGTATAGAAATTTCTAGCACAGTGTTTTTTAAATTATTTATTACTTGTTTGATCAAAAACACTGAGAAATAAGATTTTTCCACTAAAAAAGAAATATCTTGTCAATATTTTCTCAAATTTTAAGATCAGAATTTATAGGAGTATCCTCAAATAATATTTACCTTGATTTTACCTAACTATATTTTTTCAGTATTCTGAACTCATACATGTCTATACTCTGGCATATGCATATATACATATATAAAAATATTCATATATATGTAATGTCAGGCTTTAAGATAAAGTTGTAGACAATAAATGCAAATTAAAACTGAATAAATATTGTAACCTAATATTTCTAAAATCTATTAGGTTTGGAATTATAGATGTTTGTCAGCATTTCGAAACAAATCATAGGAGGGTAAATTTGGCCATCTTTACTTCATAAGAAGCTTTAAAATGTTTGCAATATTATATATCAATATAAAATATACTGACTTAAATGTTCGGCCAGAAAATATCATGTTAGCTATCTGTGGGTCAAGATGTTTTCAATCATCTTTCAAACTCATGGGCCACAAATGTAGTTTTAAAATTGCCAAACCATATTTACTATTGCATTTGACACATAAAATTGAGCAGCCTTTTAAGCTCCAACTATTATAACACATCTAAAGAAAGTCAATATATATTTAAATCTGAAATTTAATCCAATTATTAACTCTGAGGTACTTAAGAATTTCGGAAATCTACATTTTCACCCAGGGATAATATTCATACTAGTTGAGCTGCAATGTATCTTATATAGAATAGTACATTAAGAATGGAAGAATTGTCAGCTATACATTCTAGTTTGCTTTTTTCTCAGTAATTTGTTACATTATTAACAGTTTTGATGAAGAGGAGGAGTGTACATATAAAAGCTCACAAGAAAACGTTTTTAAGATGGGCAGGGGAGAGGTTAGGAAGCATTAAAAATCCAAAAGAATTTTTCAAATAGAGCATTGAACTATAAAGTTTGTGTAACTTTAAACCATCTATGTTAAAGCAGAAAGAAATCCAATTTTTTAAAGGTGTGGCTATAATCAGTATTAAATCTAATAGGGGTAAGAAAATGGTAAATACCACAAAATTTGAAAACATCCACATACAAATACACATATCTTCTTATACCAACTCTATTTCCCTCAGTAGTTTAATCAAATTTAGGATCCATCAAGAGAGTAATTGGTTTTATATTAAAGTTTAAGGATGAAGAGCAAAACCATCTCTTTTATAAAGATTGCTTCAAGGAACACACTTGATTTCTGAAAAATTGATAGAAGCAACTGGTATAATGTAATATTTCCAAGAGTATAAATGCCCACCATATTTGGAATAATTTAAAAGTCATATTGGAACTTTAGGAATATACTTCCATAACCTGGATAGAAATTTTTTTTAAAAATTCTGTATCATTTATAAGCTTGAAAGCTTTTTAAAAAAATCAATGAGTAAAAAATAATTTTTGTTCTTTATTAGCAAAATTTTCATATATTCATAGGTGTTTGTATTATTAATTTTGTTAGTATTTCATGCACTAAGAATGAAAACATCATTCTTCAGAACATATTAATGTAAAACATTAAGAAGCATAAGCAAGTCATAGAAAAGAATATACTGAAGTTATCACCATGCATCTAATCAAAAAACAAGGAACCACAATCACATCATAGAGCCTGGTTGATCACAGTCACATCTGCATGGGGGCGAGAGTGGCACTGATGTATTTTGGTGACCAAATGATTATATGAGACAAATCTGGGCTGTGTCAAATTTAGTTCCATTTCAGATTATTCATGACAAAGTCAGTGATGCTAATAAAAGATTGTCCACAGACAGGCTCAGTATCTACTACAGCATCACTGCTTTATAGTTATAATCAATTTAACTCAAATTGCATGCATAAATTAGGGGCTTAAAAAAAAACACCAAAAAAAGTAAAATATAATTATAGTTTTGAAGTGGGTAGGTATTAAATTCAAAAAACCAAAAAAGTCAAGTATTTGCACCTTAGATTTTTGATTTGAAGAAACTGGAAATATCATTGGAAATATTATTAGTTTATCTTTAATAATTTTAGCAGTCTGTGTCTACTTGAAACCAAGGAAACTATATATCCGTTAAACAAACCAGTCAAATTGATCATCTTCTTAGCAATTAAAACAATAGATGTTTCATTTTATTATTCAAAACCAAAAAAACAATGTGGCTATACCTACTTACTGCTGATCTTAAGTAAAAATAGAAAAAATGTTTAGGCAATTGCCTATATATTGGAAAATTTCTGACAAGAATAGTTTCTATTTCTACACATAATATTATTAAAAAGATATACTAAAATTATATTTTCTGTATTTTGTTTACAAATTAAAATCTGTTTAAACTATATTAAGCAAATTGGAAAAAACTCTACAATCTCTGTCCTTTTGATGGCAGCTTGCTTTTTAAACTTTTTTGGTTTTTTTTTTTTTTTTAAATCTATTTGATGGGATTTCAGACTCCTTAATTAAGACTTTTTGTTGATTCAGGTAATTTTACATTGTCTGAACTTAAGCTATGTGTTGCCCATATTTTCGTTTAATCTCATATGTATTTTATATTTACAAATTTTTACTTTTCTGAGAATATACAACTATGCTGTTGTTAAGGGTTTCAAGGAAAATGATCAGGTCATTGCAATTAGACTGTGTATATTTAAAGTTCGATGTGTAACTATAAAAAAAGGGAGAATCTTTTTTTCATTGCTACCAAAGTATAAGTATATAGAATTGTTATATATGTAGTCTAAATTATTGACATAAAATACATTCATCTAATTTGCTGACCTATTTTTTGTCTTTGCTTTTGATTGTTGTTAATTTAGCCTACAAAGCCACTTTATGTTTAAAAGAAAAACAAAAAAACTTTCCTGTAAAGTTTACTCATTGCTTGTGTCAAGGGGTCTCTACCAAAACCAGCAAAGCTTCTCCTTTTGCTTTTCTGAATGCAGGTATATGTACTACCATTCAATCCACAAGTCCAGAAAAACATCTACTTCATATATTTAATCAAGGTGCCTAAAACTGAAAAGGTAATTTCATTTGTATTATCCTCAGCTCTTTTGGGTTTGGGCCATAGAGTGCAAATTAGTTTTTCATAGCAAAACTGTAAAATAGGTCTCTCTTCCTGCTTACCATCTAACTAATTCCCTGGCTTATTTCTTCAGCATGCTGTTGAGGTAAACATGATGTGTTATTCTTAAATACTTATATGGATGTTAACAAAAATGAAAGAGGACATTGCTCCAAAAAGAGGGGAGGGAAGAGAAAGAAAAAGAACCTTCTCTATAATGCTGCTAGCCAGGCTTTATCTTTATGACACTAACGATAATCCCCTGTGTAATTAACTGTGGAGTGGTTATGCATGCAGCATGCAGCCCATGACAAGCCTCATAGAAAATACATCAGTATTAGCCACAGGTGAATTCGTTTAGAAAGATTAATGACTGCACCTGAATTTTAATGTCTGAAAAGGGATGGAACACTGAATCCTTAATTAAAAAGTTGAATGACTGGTATGGTTTGTTTAACATCACAAATTTCAATGAGAGGGTTTTGTATTCAAATGAAGTATGCAAAAGGAAACTTTCCTTAGAAAGTGGTGAAGTAGGGGTGAAGAGCAAAAATGTTTTATGTGCTTTACTTTATGTAAATCGATACATGGATCAGTTGCTTTGATATGGATCAAATGTGGTATAATTATGGCTCTTTTCTGTTTACAGTGAACGTGAAGCAAAGAATTCTTACAGAATATGAGCCAGAATTACCCTCGAACCAAGAGAAAGTCAGAGTAGGGAGCAGTAAAACTGACGAGTGATCTTATTCTTTCCTTAATGGGAAGCAGTTCCTTCTTCATTATTATTTTACAAAGTTTTTTAATGAGCAGAAAGTAACCTTGAAAAAATAACTTGGCAATGCCATTCCCAGAAGAGTTTGACTCTGCTTTGCAAACTCTTTTACTGTGTGTTAAAGCTTGTCACAGACAGAAGATTTTTCAATGACAATTTTAATCTCCTTTTTTAGGACTTAGAGGAGGATAAGGGGAAAAATGACTTGGGCATGCTTCTATCTAGAAGAGGAGGAAACAACTCAGATTAATCATCTGTCCTTGGAATAAGAATAGCTAAAAGCAGATGTCTTAAGCAAAAATGACTTAAAATATTTCTTTGGCCACCTTGTTTACCACTTTAAAATTTTTTTTACTATTTTTCTATTCATCACAGAAACAATTAATATATTCTGGACCCTTAACAAAATCTCATTTGGCAAGAAAACCAAAAAAACAAAAAAAGGGAAAGGAACAGCATACAAGGAGTAAGACGGACATAATATCATTGATGTATTCAGATACTATTGACATATTTTGTGTAAATGCATATTCAAATTACTTGTTTCCCTAAAAAAAAATTTAGTCTTTATTGTCATGATATGGGATTCTTAGAAAATGAAATCAAGAATGTAGCTGGTAGTTTTGTACTAAGCATAGTTTATATACAATTGTCTGCATTTTGTTTGTTCTTTGCCTCGAAACAGGAATTCCACTGAAATGTTAGTTTAGAAGAAATCAAAGCACATGTAAAATTCCTTTGCCTTTTTATTTTCTAGGTCAGAATGCTGCTCACATCCATGGCAAAGTAGATTTTGATGCTCCTTAGCTTCACACATTGCCTGCTGTACCACTTTTTCTGCCAAGTAAAAGCATGGCTTTTAGTCCTGTCCGCTTTCCAAGGGAACACATTTTTAATGAAATGTCATTTAGGAGTATTTGTTACTTCCTGTAAAAGCTTCTTTCATGGTTTTGTGTGTGTGTGAAGGAAAAAAAAATCAGCCTCTTAAAACATTGTAGTTGTAACTGTTCCCAGTACTCAGAACACCAGTGGAAGGGGGAGAAAACCCTTCAGTTCTCACAGATATATCAGATGTTTTTAATAATGAACTGAAAAAGCGTGTGTTCTGTGTACTGCTAGCGTCTCTGAGATATATTATTAAGCAAGTTTATCACTGCCGATATCCATTAGTTATAATTACCTATGCCATAGTGCTAGACAAAGTTATTGGCACATGGATGGTAAATATTTTTCAGAGATACAATTTAGTTTTTAAGTAAACATTGACATCTTAGCATTAAGCCAAAACTGAAATGTAAAGAAATGCTAATGCTTTGGCAACTCTTGTCCGCTGCATTCAGTTAATCCATTTGAAGTCAATCTGTAGGATAAGATTTGAGGGGGCTTAAGGACTAGTATTGTTAATACCAGTTAAAATAATTTACAAAGGTGTCCATTAAACCTGTCAGCAAAGTGTTGACAGACAAAAATAGGATTGAGTCCGGATCCACCCAGAACTGTTCACATGAAATGTCAGTTCATAATGTGTGCTGTAATTTTAGTAAATAAATATCTGAAAGTTCAGTATTAAAGCTTTCTCCCAGTTATGTACTTAAATCTTTTTCCAAACTTACTTAAATCTTCATCACTAAGCATATTTTCAGTGGGTTCATAGCATTGCTGGAAGAGTTCTTGTAATTTTCTGATACTCAGGAGGCCATGTTCACTCTCACATCTATTAAATCAGAAAGAATAAGAAAATTTCGAACTTAAAAAAATAAAAATAAAAGATTAAAACCAAAACAATGTTAAAAGTGCCTTTTAAATATTGTATTGCCTTTAATGTAAAACAATCATTGAGTGATTTTTAAAGGAAAAATATTTAAAGAAAAACAGGTATGTGTGTATATATATATATACACACACACACACACATACACATATATATACATACATATCCTAAATTCAGCAGGTCCTGATAACTCTGAAAGGTAGAATACAACTCTCATAATGCTTAGTAAATTCTCACATCTTTGGCATCTTACCCTATTTATAAACCTGCCACATGTAGTACCTTAGTAGATAGAATTTGAATCACTTTCCCTGCTGAATAAAGGGATAATATGGTTTGCATATTATCAAGGTGAGTTTATCTCCCCCCTCTCTCTCCAAAGCACAACAATATTTTTGACATTGCAACCTAATATATACATTGCAACCTAATATATACAGTACTTCTGAACATAGTTTAGAGTTCTTGTAATATTTATAGTCAGAAAATATATCTATATATTTTGATGAAATAATTTAAACATATATTTATAAATATGTACAACCCATATACTTAGTTATTTTTTAGAAATAAAATATAAATACGGCAAGTTGTCACTTCAACTCTATCTGAAAAATAAGGAGAATGGCACTAGGAAGCCAGTAATATTTATTGATTATTTATTATGGGCCAGTCACTATATTAGAAGCTTTAAATCTTTATCTCATTTCCACCGGAAAATGTGTTTGTGATGGATATTGGATAAGCCCCATTTTGCAGATAAGAAATCTGAGGTTTAATGGCCATTTGGGAACTGCTGTGCTGAGCAAAGTTCTCAAAATAATTTTTTTTTTCATTTGCCATTTCTCTGCCCACTCTATTTAATCACCTATCATTGGTTAAATTAAGAGCTATTAAGTCTTCACTCTAGGATTCTAGAAGGTTTTTCCTGAAGTTCGTTTAGAGATTTGTTATGTGACTTGTATACAAACCTGTGGCAGCAAATTCATACATAAGCAATTGTAGAAAACTGTAACTGCTCTCTTTCCCTGACTATGATATAACTGAATATAAAGTTTGCAGCACTTATAAGCCATCCTTTCAGGGCTGAACCTAGAAGGTTATAGCAGGTGTTGGCAACGTTTACAGAAACAAAACTGGACAGTAAATTCATTAATAAACACCTATTTATTTAAGAACACACATGAAGTTTTTCTGTTTGCTTGGTTTTGGTTTGGGGTTGCTTTAAGCAGACAGGACAGGGATTTCACTTTCTGTCAAGCTTTCATTCTGTTTCATTCCAAGCCTCTTTTTCACTCCAAGTCTGAAGTCCTTAGAGAATCAGGAAAAAATAGAAATGACAGTTTTCTTCTTGTGGAAGAATTCCTTTTCACTACATAGTTTGCATGTCTGTAAATGGAAGTCATTTAGAGATTTGGGGATAAAAAGCATTCATTTTGTTTTATATTTAAAAAGCTTAAGATACTATTGTAAAATTTAATGGTAGAATCTCAGTAGAGGGTATGTGGGTGTTTATTGTGCAATACTTTCAACTTTTCTGTAAGTTTGAAAATTTTCATAACATTTTGGTTTGGGAGGCTTTAAATACAATTAAGTATGGTCTATCAATTACACACCAAATTACTAACAGTGTTTATTGCTGGTTTATTGCTGCGAAGGGTAGGAATTATAAGACACTGTCACCTCCTCTGAATTGTTTCTGTCTTATACAAAAGCTTGTGTTATCTGATAAAAAATTATTTCCATTTTATATGTAAAAGATTTGTAAAAAAGTTATCAGTGAAACAGAAAACAAATCACTGTACTGCTTTGAAATTCTGTATCATTTTGATGGAGAATGAAAAAGAAAATGATGCCACTCCTATTGTAGAAGTTCTTTCTCCCCCTGGGTTGTCCTAGAGAAATTACTTTTTAAATTTCATTGGGATCCAGATAACAGAAAAATCAAAGAACAATCACAAACAGGTTATGCTGACACTCTATTATGTGCAAGACATTGTTGAAAACATAGGAAAAATATATATGTATATAAAACTTTTTGCTGTCTTCAAATTGCAGATGATCTAGTAAGAGAGACAAAAGTAACACATTTTTTTTTAAAAAGGCAATTTAAAACCAAACCCTTACTAAACAAAAATTGAGAGAAGGGGACTCAAGTAGAGTGATCAGGCAAAATTAATGTATTTAAAGAAAACTACAGGGAAGAGTTTGGGAATTGAAAAATCCTCAAAAACATTTCAACAATTAGATTAATTGTAACCAATATTAAGATACATTTCTTTCTAGGTTTTTTTTTTAATTTTTTTTATTTAATTTATATGAAAGGTTGGGGGTTCTGAACTCCTGAGTTGCTTAAGCAATCCTCCCACCTCAGCCTCCTAGAGTGCTAGGATTACAGATGTGAGCCACCGCACCAGCCTAGGGTTTGTTTTTTTTTTTAATGAGATAATACAGTCATGTGCTACATAACATCATTTCAATCAAAGAATTGCAGTGGTCCCATAAAACTACAATACCAATTTTTTACTGTACCTTTTCTGTCTAGATCCACAAATACCATTGTCTCACAATTGCTTATAGTATTCAGCACAGTAACACACTGTACAGGTTTGTAACCTAAAAGCAATACCATCTAGGCTATACCATCTAGGTTTGTGTAAGCACACTCTATGGTGTTTGCACAACAATGAAATCACCTAATCACCTCAGAATGTAACCCTGTCTTTAGGTGATGCATGACTATATATATATATATATATATATATACACACACTGTATAATTGATTTTGAATCCCTTTTATAAAAATAGCATGAGAACTTACACATCTTAATTATTTTTCAAGCTCTGACTTTTAATTGCTGCCTGGAATTCATATTCTATTTTCTCAATCCTGTTTTTGTGAACAGTCATATTTAATGGTCAGCATTTAAATAGTGTTCCAAATAACATTGATAAATATTATTATGTTGAATATTTTGATATTTTTATGTAGCCACATGCATCATTCTTTTCATTAATTGTTGGTTCTTCCTTTGCTTTTATCTTTGAGGTCCAGGAAATGGGTGACTTTTATATCATAGATGAGGCATAGCAATAGGTGCTCTGATTTAAGGAAAAGTCACACATAAAAATCAATTTCTACAAGAGATAAAACTGTGAACAAATTTTTCATTTCATATGACTGGTTTCCCACAATAGCTCTAACTACAGATGTGCTTAAAGTATGCTTCTATTTTTAACATTTTAATTTTATATGCCTTGGTGCACTAATTTGTGTTATTAAGTATATTGAGTTTATTTCACTATAAATTTAGATACATTTTCTAAAGGAAAAATTAATTAACATAAAAACTGTGTACTTTTGAGTATTTTTAAATGGATTTTATTAATAAGCTACAGTATATTCTACATTAACATTATGTTGAAAACTATTTTAATAGTTTCCACAATAGCATCCACAAGCCAGATTGTTTGTATCCAGCATATTAGAAATTCAGATGCTAAGGGTTTATTGAAAAATAAATTATTGTTCTAAATGCAGAGATCGAGTAAGTATTTCCAGGGTGACAATGTTGTACTGCTGCCGTGCTTTCTCTGGTAGCGTAAGTATTCTATTTCCTTTAAAGATTTAATATTTTTCCAAAAGTGGCTGGATGAAAAAGCTGAAGTACAGCACTTCCTGCGGAACCATTTGTTACTTACCTACATTTACTGTGTTTACTGTCCTCTGTGTATTGCTAAACTTCACTTTTAATAGGAGAAAATAGGCCTTAAAAGGGAAGCAGTATTTTACTGCTGAGCGAGAAACTATTTGTATTCCTCTTTCAAAGCCCGCCTCAGGAGCATGTAGAATGTTTCCTGACCAAAGAAGATGATATGAATATTCATGTGTTTTATGAATCACAGAGTAGAAGCCGTATGGTTTTCTCATTTATCAATTACCGGTTTAGGATTATCCAGCCGAAGAGTTGAACTGATTAACAACGCTTTTTGTTTGCTCGGTGTTGAGGTGAAACAGCCCAGTGACAACTGTATTATTTCTTGCCTCTTCAGCTGTCCACACTTGTGCAATAAGCTTAACATCCTGTCAGGTTTCATCATGCATCCTCTTTATTACCACGTTGTGAGAGTTTCTGTAGTTGTAAATCAGAACGACTTTTTCAAGTATAATTTCTCGTTGTGGAAAAGACCCCATGGTTACTATGCCTAACAAGCATGGCTAATCATGCCCATCATAAGTGATCTCAGGTATGCTTGGCATCTGACTGGAAAATTAAAGTTTGAAAAGTTAATGCCACAAGCAGTTGAGAGTAGCAGCTGCAGTGAGAACCTGACTGTTGTTGCAGAGAAGTTGGAATAAGTCAGACAGACTCACCTTGATTGCCTGAGTTAGCATATTTATTTTGATTTTGTTCTGCATTTGTTGTTGTGTTTCTTTCTTGTTTCCTCTAACCTCCTATCTTAATTCCTGTTTCAAATGTCACTAGGAGATTTCTTCTAGGACTATTACTACTGTTACTGATATTTAAAAAAAAAAAAAAAAGCAAACACGGAATCCTTTTGTGGTTTGAGAACTCTGCTTTGCAGAAATTCTAAATTATAAGCTGTCTTTTAAAAAAGGCTGGGAGGGGAGTAATAGCAGAAAATCCATCGCTCTCTCTCTTTCTTTCTCTTTCTCTCTCTCTCTCTCTCTCTCTCTCTCTAGGTTTTTCTGCCCCCACTCCCTCCTTCAGCTCCCTGTTGCCCCTTCCCTTATGTTTACTTTCATTAGTATGCAATGGAAAGTTTTAATGGGATAGTGTGAAAATAAGCAAAGCCTGAAAGGGCTTTCTTAAGTATATTTTCACTTTAAAATGCTGAAGTAGTGATCTTTTTCAAGGGAACAATGAACCTGCTCATCTGCTATTTAGCAGCTTAGATTTAGTTCCCAACTTTTCTTTTTACACTGTTGCAGACTGATTCCCCCTTTATCCCTGTTTCTGTTTCTTTGTGGTTTAGTTTGCTGTCTTTGACTGAGGTCATCTATTTCAGTTTGTGTGTATATAAACATCCCCACGCTTTGTTCCTTTCTTCGGTGATGGGCAGCCAGATTCCTATCCACAGAATGCTGTGTTCCCTTTTATCCCTTTTATCGTGACTATGAGGAAGGATATCAAACCACCCCTACAATCTACTGAGTATCTCAGTATGGTCTGAAGTCACTGTCATTTAGTTCTTTCTTGACTGAATTCAACTTTTACTACTACCCTATTTGGAAAAGAGCCAGAGAGGAGAGAAAGAGGGACTGCCCTGTACTTTATCTGTGTAAAACTAACACTTCTGTCCCAGTGTGGGAGAATCTAATTTTTTTCTCACTCTCAGACTACAGAAGAGGCAAGTTAGCACCTTCTATCACTTAGAAATCCTCGAACTGCTGTTGCTGACAAGGTTTCTGAGCTATTTAATCATTTACTCCACAAAACAAAACTGCTTTTAAAAATGTACTTATTTTAAGTGGGTGTAAAAAAGTCTGTAGTTTGGGAAAACAAATAAAATTTTTTTTTGCTGTGGGGAGAGATTCATTGGCCACGTAGGACTCTATCACATCAAGACAGACTGTGTCAGTGCTTTTAAATTTCTTCTCTCACATCCAAGCCTATCATTCCATGCAGAGTACAAGGCTTAGGCTGTCAGAGCCTGAAAATTCTGTTTGTGAAACAATGAACAGTGTCAAATTCTTTGTTCAACATTCTGAACACCAAGTTCCATATTGTGGATTCTGTATTTCTGGTTTCTAAATCCTGAGTAGTTGCATGCAATATACATGTGAAATGGAGATTAGAAAGATTCTGTCTGCATAAGTTCTTACTCTTTCTAAACTATGTGTGTTTTTTTGGTGAGTGTGACTCAGGTCTATCCATGCTTATTTTTTTCTGATGAGTGAGTTAGATTGTTTGATTATTCTTTATTAAAATAATTTAAAAACACATGAATAGATAAATTAATGTGTAAGAAAGAAAAATAACCAATTTTATGTCTTTAACATTAAGGGTTTTTTTCAATAAAATTGATCTCTTATTCTATTTTCCTCCTTTTTCATACACTTTTCTGTTCATTTCCTTTCCATATTACTGTTCATATATAAGAATATCAACAGCAAGAATCCTCTATTTCTACATTGCCATCTTTTTATTAATTAAAAATCTTGCTAATTCCAGTCACTAGCTTAGCTGCTTAGGCTAAAAAATAATGTATAAAGTATCACGTCCTTACAATTTTCTGCATAGTGATCTCAACTTCAGAGAAAGCTGCATTCAGCAAACAACAATGGAAAAATTTGGCTTAAGATTTTTAAATTCACTAAGTGATAAGAGTGCAATCTTAAACAGGTAAGTGATGCAAATATAAAATCAACCTGAAGCATGAAACCACATCTGTAAAAATAATGCAAAGACAGCTCTATTTGTATAAATGGGTTATTTAAACATAGACTTTGTATTTCCTATAGCTGTTTTAGGTTCACAGCAAAATTGAGCAGAAAGTACAGAGAGTCCTGTATACCTCACTATTCCCTCAACCCTACCCATGTGGCTTCCCCATTATTAACATCCTATATTTTTGTTATAATTTACTTTTTTGTTAGTGAAAAGAGAGAACCCTCAGGTGCTGAATCCTTTGACATTCTGGGTCCAAAATCACATTTTTAGTTCAGTTTCAAGTCCTGCTGGGGTGTGTTGTTTTAAGAGACAAGTGGTCCTTTCAGTGCTGCTAAATACATAATACTAAATGAGTTACTGAAGATATACTGTGTTCAGTGTCTATCACAGAAGGGATGCTAAAAGTAACAACTTGGAAAAGGTGTCAATAGAACCCCTAGTTGGTTTGTAAATGTAAATTGGCAAATGCTTCACCAGAGACTAACAGTGGGGATGCAGTGCAGCCATCACTGAGACTTTTCCTCCTTCTGCTATTGGCAGTAGCTTCCACTTGTGGGTGGACAAAATTCCAGATGTAATCATTCAACATTCAAGCCCTGCTTCCTCAATCTGCTTCCTAGTGAGACTATTAAAATTGAAGCTCTACAGAGAAATTAAAATAGAACTTGTCATATTATCTTACAAAGAAAGAAACTAATTTTTGAGCCAAACAAATCCCAATATTCTAGAGCCACAGAATAAAGAGCAGAAATTTAGCGGCAGACTAAACCATCTAAAAAACATGCTAATTACAAAAAATGCATCGCCTGGGCTTTTTTGGGATATCATAAGATTGTAAACATGATTAGTCCATAAAGTCAAATGGTGAATCTTTTTTCTAATAGCAATTCCAGTCTGAATACCAACTCTGAGTAGTAAATGCAGTGTGCTGCAAGCATTAGCTAAGCCCATGAATCAGTAAGATATCTATGCCGTATAGTCATCCAGCTCTTGAGTATTAAATAAAAAAGCCTTAAAAAAAAAAAAACAGGTTCCATAAGCTTTCATTGTATTGGAGACAGATGTATTTTTTTAATGAATCAGGACTATGGGTATTGATTCTATCAAAGAGTTCTGGGAACATTAACAGAAAAGAGATTTCTCATGACATCATGTCCCTCAACATAATGTGTATGTATAATCCATGTGGGCCATGTATATTTTATAAAATTATTGATGAGCAAAGGGATCCCTTTAAGCCTTTACTCATTAAATGAGGTTTCTTCACCATCCTCTTATCTTGTGGCTCTGAGGCTTTTCTAAGTGGTAGCTGGTTGTGTATCTTCTATGCCTTTCCACAAGCATCTTCTCTGCTTCAAGAATTGTCCTAAAGCCAGTTCTTACTGAGATTACCTCCGATGCTTTTGCCCCATATCTCGATCCATCCTACCCTACTCCTACCTAATATTTACAAATAGTTGTTCTATAAGAGTCAATTAAGTATTCACAGGAATCCTACTTTGCAGGGAAATTGGCAGTGAAATAGAAAAGCTGATGCCATTATAAAATTATTATAACACTTCAGAATGGAGTTGTCAATTTCAAGGCCAACAATATATGACCAACAATAAGTTGTTATTTTTTACTTCATGACACTACTTTATCATTGCTCAATATTTATCGAGTGCCAGTGATATTTGAGTCATTTATTATAACAACTTTTTTCTATCCATTTTTATCTTAATCTTTTTTAAAATTTTGGAAAAGCAAGATCTTTTATGTGTCAACCCTAACACAAAAAAAAGTACTCTGTTAATGTTTATTTGCTGTATGAATGAATGAGGAAAAGGTTTGCATTTGGCATTTGTGGTTTTCTTTTCATAAAGTATTTAATGAAATAAGTATGGAGCAGCATTATCAAATCCATATGTATAATTACAACATCTTTGGGTGTTACTATTTCTTTAAGCATTAAATGCGTATTTTTCCCTCCAGTGTTTACAAAACAGTAACAGGGCTTTTATCTTGGCATAAAGCTGTCAAACAATAGAAGACTGTGGATAAGAAAAGAGGAGCCTTCTCCCCACCCCCAGTGTTACTCTGACAGAAGAAGGGATCGGTGGTTTCAATCTGTGTGCTACTCAGTTGAAGGCAGACAGTTACTTAGGGTTCATTACGTGTGGTTTGAATGGCTAAGAATAGATATGTTCAAAGCATAGATATCAATGTCTTAAAAGCCACTCATGGGATAGACAACAGCTTCTTCTTTAAGCCACTTAATTTTTTGTCTGGAAATTAATATTTCATTATTCCTTGGAGCACTTGACATGGCTTTTTGGTTTGAAGATGTACAGCAACCACGATACAAGCTAATATTAAGCTGTGTCTTCAAACCCCATAGAGAAAAGGTGCTGGAACTAAATGCTTTAGCACATGACTGAAGTAATTAACTGTGGTAGACAGATTTAATGCTATAATGGTTTATTTTAACCAAGGACAAAGGTAGGGAGGGGCAGGGCAAGAGAACGGACGGATGCAGTGGGAAAGTTAAAAATTAAATAAATAAATGCCATTGTTGTCTGTTTCAGAAACCTTGGCTCCCTGCTACTTTCTGAACTATCATGTTCAAAGTTGTTGATTTAGGCTCCTGCTGGTAAACATGCTTTTTTATAACCTCAACTCATCCATATTTCACACAAGAGACTTCATAAAAGAGACAGATTTATAATTTTCTGTCACTGAATTCAAGATTACCAATTATTTCTTTATTGAAATTTTTGCATCCTTTACTAGAATAGGTATTCATAGCTTTATAGGCCTTTTCTTTTTTTCTCAGTCACTCAATTTAGATTTATGAAGCCTAAGAGTTTTCTCCTGCAACAACTCACAAAAACATTCTACTTCAAATACACAGTGCCTCAATCAATGTAATTATTTCCAGGAAAAAGCCACAAGTTTGAGAATTTATATGTTTTAATAATTCTATATTCTTGGATTGTGCAATGATTTTTGCTTGAATGGAAAATAAGGCTCTCAAGCACAGAATATTTAAAGATCACTTTGTAGATTAATTGGACATTCATATTTAAAATTTTAACTTTTCTCTGTGTACAATTCAAGATTTAAAACTTTCCAAATCCTATCAAAGGCATATTTTCAGAACACTAATTATGTAGAAGTGTGTAGAAATAGCAGAGAATTTCAACCCAAATATTATACAGTAAGACTTCAAAGATGAGGATAGGAAAATCTATGAAATGTGTGTGGTAATTTGACCCTGGGAGCTTAAGGACAGTGACTACAAAAGGAGTAACGACATGTCATATCATCTCCTACAGGCTCTACACTCCGTCGTGTTGATATTTTTTCATCTTTGGTGTAGTTCTAACACAGAATTTGTGAGGATGTTAGAAAAATATGATCAGGAAAATTTTCTCTAAAGCAGTCTGAGAAATGGCTAGGACATAGAGTAAAACTATCTAAAGATGACTGGAAGAAGCTGGCATTTTCTACAGGGCTAAGAATGATCTTCTGCAGCCTGAAGAGACGAGTGGGAATCCCAAAGGAAGAGACACAGGGTTAGCCCACACTTTGGCTTTTGAAGACTGGAAAAGAAAGCCCCTACTTCTGAGTAGACATAACACCTCCCTCACCAAGGCATATGGTCTAAGGGGCAGAGTGGAGGCTGGATTTCATCCCTCCAGCCACCAGTCACAAACATTGTGCCTGCACCCCCTTGCATAGCCATATCACGTAGCTCCTGACTAGGTCCCAGGAAGCTCAATAGCAAGGGCAGGTACAGAAGTGAGAGCCACACACCTCCTGGTTTCAAACACTCCACTTGTTACCCTATACACACCTTGACCATGAATTCACCACTCAGAATGGGAACATTCAACAAAGGTTTCTTGAATAAATAAATGAAATAGGACTAGGTTGTCTACAAAATCTGAAAAGTTACAGATTACTCTCTAAAGAGTAAAGGAATATTCAGATCTAAGATTATGTGTCTAGCTAAATAGTGCTTGTATACACGATACATGCATGTTTATGGTTTGTGTAACAACAGTACTTTGCAGTGTCATTTTCAGGATTTTTATGCTGATCTTCACTACAGTTCAATGAGAGAGACCAAGCCCAATATTTTTATCCTTATTTTAGAAATTAAGGAACTGTAGTTCAGAGAGGTTAAGTGGCTTGCCTAAAATTACATAGCTGCTTAGGTAGGACTGTAAGTAGAACTCACCTTCTGAGTGCAAAAAGGAGACAATAAATACTGCTGAGATTCACATGGGAGAAATGAAATATTTTGGATTTCGAGAAGGTTTTATTGAAGGAATATTTTGAGAAGATTTTATGGAATGATTATTTTCAACTTTTGCTGCATATGGATGGATAAGTAGAACCTATGGAAAATATGGAGAGGTTTTCCACAGCTGTATGAGTAAGTTTTTTTCCCTAGTTTTCTTTATCTTTCATGCATTCTCAAAATATACAGTAACTCACATTAATTTTGCCATGTTTCACCATTAGTGCTGTTTGAGAATGTGCATATTGGTTAGGAGGGGGTGTGTGTAATTTGATATTGCATGCAAGAATAGCTACAGTTCATTCAAGAGAGTCCAAAAAAGGATACAAGAATAAAGATTTAAAATGAGATTTTTTATGTGTGGAAATTCCTAATAAAGAATATTGTTTAAAAGTTTATAAAAAATATTATAGAATCATTTCTGCTCATTCTCATATTTAGGTAAATATTCATTGAGCACTTTTCACAAAAACTGGGTGTGCAGGTGATCTGGCTACAATATCTGTCACCCCACTGATCACCAGGGTTGATTGTGCTGACCTGGCTGGCTAGGCAGGTGTCCCTTTCTTCCCCCACTACTCCATGTTCATCCTTCTTGAAGCCACATGCTGAGTTGAAGAGGATAACCTTCCCGCATAGAGTTGAATCATTCTTGGATTAGTTACTATGCTCCCATGCTAGAACCTCTAAAGAGGCTCTCAAAAAACCAAAAACCAATAAAGGTCTCCCATGTAAATGACTCCAGATTAAATCATTTATTTCTCTTGTCCAAAATTTTAAAAGTTACATGAAAATCCTGTGTTAAGTTAGGTGGTTATTAAGACTACACATTTTATTAAGATATCATGAAATGCAAGTGTTAACACTTTTGAGATTCTACAGGTAGCATAAGAATTGTTAAGTATTCTGTTTTATGAGTGATATTATTTGTAATGTTGAACAACTCACATTGCAAATGAGTTGAAATTGTGCAATTCTGAGTTTCTATTTATCTTCGAAAGTATATTGGTTTCATATTTTAAAAACATAAATATAACAAAGTATGGTTTCATAGGCCCTTTATAGTCAAATATAATGGTGTAAAATATGAGTTGCTGTAATGTCAAAAATACAGTATAACTTGAAGTTAACAAAACAGAAAATCAAGGCCAAAAACTGCATCTTATGTAAAATATTTTGGTTTACAGTATCCTAAAGAGAGCAAAAAAAATGCTGGACTGTAACTCTCATGTATTAATGTTTATGAACATACTGACAGCAAGATCTGTAATTCACAAAGCCCATTTTGGCCCATTTATTTTTCATCAGTACTTCTGTCTTTTACCCTATCCTCTCTAAACAATACATTGAAAAGAGGAGGCATATAATCAGTGAAGTTTTCTGTATTCATTTTGATAGAAACAAAATCAAGTAAAGTTGCTTGTATTTTCTAATTGTGAATCATACCATATTGTATTCTAGGTTCTCTAGATACATTGATTTTATCCCTTGTTAGTTTCGGATCCCGTTAAAAAATTTTTTTTTTTTTTTGCAACTACTTTTAAAGCACAGAAATCTTACATCTCAATTTGCATCCATTTTCAAGGCTTAAGAATATGCAGCAATTTTTAAGCACTGTTGAAATGAAGCACATAAGAATGTAAAATGAACAATGAGAAAGAAATCTGGGTAGTAAGAGTTTAAATGTCAATAAATTAAGCCCTCTTTGGTTTCTAATGCTACATTTTCAGATTTCCTTTTGAGGAGAAATCTCCTCTTACTTTATTTCTTTCCTTTTTTCATAAGATTTAAGAAATCCTCCCAAGATTTTGCAAGCTCCTTTTGGGGGCTTTCCATAATGACGACTGCAGGCTGCTACTTCAGGTGACTGAAATCTTCTTCATAGAAGCCAGTTGAAATTATGCTCATAGTAATCATGCTGAATTTACCCTGAGAATAGATAAAGCAAATAAATATGTATAGGATCAATTTTTACATTCAATTAAATATTTGCATTTTATTCAAATAATTAACATAAGGATGAAAATTATCTTGTGAAGCACATTATACACATTTATATAACATGCATTACTATACCAGAGTTAAAATATTACCATTATGCCTAATAGGCGCATGTGGAAGCAAATCCTAGGAATGAAGCATTTATAGTAAACATCCATATGTTTTAGTAAACACAATTGCAAGCTTTCCAGAGTAAGCAAATGTGTGAATTCTTTAAATGATACTAAAGAATTAAAATAGTCACTCTTTTTATATGCCTAAAATTTAAAAAATAACAGTAAGTAGCCAGGAGTATTGGCTCATGCCTATAATCTCAGCAACTCCAGAGGCTAAGGCAGGAGGATCGTCTGAAGCCAGGAGTTCAAGACCAGCCTGGGCAACATAGTGAGACCTTGTCTCTAAAAAAATTATTTTAAATTGGCCAGGCATGGTGGCATGTGCCTGTAGTCCTAATTACTCAGGAGGCTGAGGTGGGAGGGAAGAATCGCTTGAGCCCAGGAGTTCAAGGTTATAGTAAGCTGTGATTGTGCCACTGTACTCCAGCCTGGGCAATGGATCTAGACCCTGTCTCTTTAAAAAATAAAGCAAAACAAAAGAAAACAAACAAACAAAAACAAAAAACCATTAAGTAGCATGCTTTGAGATTGTAACAAAAGAATAATAATGAAAATCGAAACAAGCACCTATTTGGATTTAATATATATTTTTATATGTATAACCATCATGCTAAACCTAAAATTGAGGTCCTATTAGCCTCATATTTTATAGAAGGCTGACGTTAGGGAGGCAGTTTAGTAATTTTCAGGTCATAATTGACCTGGTAGAATTTAAGACCTAGTCTTAAGAAACTAGTCAATTGTAATAACAGCTAATGCCCACACAATACCTACCACCTTGAGGCACTGGGTACTTTTCTAAGAACTTTCTGTGTTTTAACTCTTATAATCTACCTTATTTGGTTGATTCCATCATGGTCTTCATTTTACTTATAGGGAAATTGAGACACAGAGTGACTAAATAACTTGCTGAAGGTCGCATGCCTTGTAGGTGACAGCAGGGATTCAAATATAGACATGCTAGCTCTGAAGTCTGTCTTAACCAGGCTTTGGCTTAGATACAGGTTCTTTAGCTTAAAACGTTCAAAACTGATCTAATTCTGATAATTCTTAAAGCCTTAATTTAAAAATATTTGAACAAATTAGATGTCACAGGCTTTTATTTATTTATTTATTATTTGGTTTGTTTGCTTTGCTTCCCTCCCTGCAGTACCTGTAGTACACATATTGGGATTCCCAGTGGCACTAAGAGTGGTGGCATTTCACCCCTCTTTCTATTAGGGACTTCACTGTCATGAGATCCTTCACATTTTCAGGACTTCATGATCTCATGACTTTGGAAAAAAAATTTTGCTCTTTATTAAAAGTTTACTTTTGGGGTAGCTGTCCTTAGATAAGGTAAATACTTTTAGGTTATGTGTCGGGTTGTCTTTTTAATGGCAACACAATGGGAAACTAGCAATATATGAAAACATTACTATGAAGAGTAATAGAAGTATTGTTTTATGAAAAAGTCACAGGAAATGATCTATGGTTAAAGCAAAAAAAAAGGAAGTATACAGACTCAACTGTTTCATAAGTATCCTCTCAGTGTCCTTCTAGACTCTTGCATTCCTAGGCTATAAATCAGGATGCTCAGGAATCAGGCAGCAGTTCAAGAATATACTGCCAGGACCCAGCAATGCTTTTTCGAAGCAAATATGACCAACAGGGTTAGGATGCGGGCCATTTGTAACCCTCAACCTGATAAGACTTAGGTTCAGAAAGCATCATGAAACCAACCAATTTTGGTATTACTGTATTTCATTTTATATAAGTGTGGCTACATTTATCACAGCAGTGGAAAGAAGAAATTCCTAAGTCTCTTGCACATCTTATCTGAAGCAAATGGCCAACAGAAAGAAAATGGCTTTTTGACATGGGTAGCCAGGTGTCTTACAACTTATCATCAGAGCCCAATCTTTTTGTCCCTGAGCTGGGATTCATCTATAACTTCCTATAACAGCTTATGATTTTAGAAATATATTTTACAACTAGCCTCTCATCTCCTAGTCTTGGTTCCTGATATAATCACTTCTCAAAATCTCAAAATTTCTCTTTTTCACTGAAATTCTATAATACCTTGAGCGTGGTTTAAACTTATTAAAATAAGATACTAACTTTTAAAAACAGCTCCCCAATTTGCACCATCAAAGAGCAATGTTTCACCAACAAATATGTGAGCCCCCACATAAGAAAAACACCAAGTGTTATCATAACAACCATTGACACAGGTTCATTTACTCAAGCACAAAGTTGAGTTAATATTGTGTGTCCTATTTAAAACCTTGCCCACATTTTGGGAGCTTTCTAGTTAGTGAAACCACTGCTTAGATATAAACACTGGGATTTCCTTTCACCGTCCCATTACTATCCATGCAATGACCTTAGTAACCAAGCCAGTGGGAGGGGAGAAAAGAGACCGGCAGTGCTGTATTTAACAATCCAAAGGGGCGTGGAATAATAAGAAATAATGTTAGAAGAAAGTCATGGTCCAATTTCCTTTCCAAGAGGATTTAGCAGAGCTGTGAGAGTTAGAGAGAACACGGACTTGGCAATAATGTGAGTCAAGGCAATCTGGAATGCTCTTTGCTCACTTGGAACTCTTCCCTTACCTCTTCCCTCCTGGTCCCACTTTGAAATTCATTTTTATGTTGTAAATGCCTAATAAAATGTGAAGGTATTGTGTAAATGTGAATAATAATGTCTTTATACACTAGGACTTAAGGGAAAACAATCTCTGTTCCCATTTCTTTGTTTTCTTTCCCTTCTGTGTGCATCACCAGACCACCCCTGTCTTGCCTGGGATTTTTCCACTCTAGCCCTGCATTTCTTCCCTGATAGTTGTTCATAGTCCTTCCATTCTTGGGGCAAAACTCGGTTCCCAGCTTCTCATCACAGTCTCCTTGGCAATTGGTGTGTGGCTTTTTTCAGACAAAATTTCTGATAGTCAAAAATAATCTTGCTATGGGTAGTTTTTAACAAAATAAGCTGGCAGTTATCAGATAATTGTCATATCTGTCAAAATTAACTTTAGTCTCTTTTGCTTAAATAGGGAGAAAACCATTTGAGTCAGTGTCTGACTAGGATGTACTAACAGATTCATTTAACCTTAACCATTTATATCTCTAGAAGTACATGGCTTTTACTTCACATAAAAAGTTGTATTCTTGATGCAAAGTTTTGTCTTTGGCCATTAATACATTCTCTCTTATGGAAGGAGTCTCTGTAATTACTCTCATCCCATATAATGGAAAGATACTCTACAATATGTTTTTCTATAGCAGATCAATCCTTCACTTATTCATTACATCCAAAATGACGCTTTTGATAACAAAGTTAAATCTGTCAGTCTCACTAAAATTATTCTATTAGCATTGACCAGAAGGATTTTTTAAATCATTTATTGTTCCAGTAATTGTGCCAGTAATACTGGCAAAATATTGTTATTATTACCTTCTCACTGATTTGTTTGCAAAGCACTTTAAATAGTGCCTGACCCGTTATAAAGTTTGTATATTTTGCCATTATTATTATCATCTCATTGAGTACTCACAATAGACTAAAAAGTAAAAAATATTGTTATCCCAATTTACATATGAAAAAATCGAGGCTATTAAATTAGGTAATTCATCAATGATTAAACAGCTAGTAATTAATTAGGGCAGTCAAAACTTAATTGCAGACCTAGCTGACTCTAAATGAAACATATGGAAGAGTCCCTAAATTTTGAATGTCTTTGTATTGACCTTTCTTTGTACATCTGGTTAATTGCAGGAGAAAAAATATAAAACTCATCACCAACATGACTCCTGACAAGAGATAAAAGTAGAAGAAATGAAGATTTGGGTGTATACCAATAGCTTTTTAACTAAAACTATTTGATCATAGCAAAGACTACATAATCTACTTCCCTTACCTGATCACTTCTTCCAGTGGAAAACGAATTCAGTGATAACAATAAAGAGGCATTGCTTAAATAAGTTAAGGGATGCAGGAAGGAAATTACATAAACATCTGTTTTAGCAATATGGGGGATGGATGATTCATATTTAAATTGTGGTACATTGGGATTCAATGCTTTGGGGATATTACAATCTAGAAATACTATTGGATCAAATATACATGACTACACACTGCAAGCTTAGTGATACATCCCATAAGAAAATAAAATGGTAATAATTAAGCTAAACTAAAAATTAATTTATAATTAAAAAGCAAGGATAACAGCAATTAAAACTCGTGGCCAACTCAAGACAACATTTTTGATTCACTGATAACAAATTGTCCTCCCCTAAACTTGAAGGAATATTGTCAAAAATTATCAAGATTTCTGAGTACAAAACTGAATTAGTCTTCAGTAAGCTTTAGCAATTTGGTATTTTGGGTATATAAATAACACATGTTAATATCCTAGGTTACTAGACAAACAAAACAAAACAAAAACCTCTTAATAGTTGAGTGTGGTGGGGCCCACCTGTATTTCCAGCTACTCAGGAGGCTTAGGCAGGAGGATGGTTTGAGCCTAGGATGTAAGGCTGTAGTGTGCTATGAATGTGGCTGTGAATAGCCACTGTACTCCAATCTGGGCAACATACAAAACCCCATCTCTAAAAATAAAAAGATAAAAAGGTTTTTTTAAAATTTCAAAAACCCTCTTAGTTATAGATAAAAATAAGACAAGAACCCTGACTTTTCCTTAAGGATGAAAGAGAACACCTGTATATTTCAATGCATTTGAGACTCTTCAGGAGGTTACTTAAAGCCTATCAGTGGGCCATGGAACATTCTTTGAGAATCACTGCTATAGGAAATATTATACACATCTCAAAGGGAGTAAAGTTAAATGGCCCACCTCCATTTTATCTCAAATTATGTTTTTTTTATTACAACAGTAATTGTTTTTTAATGTCTCAGAACTCTCATGAGCTTTATGGGGAATACAAAGTGATAACGTATCTTCCTAAATCTGAAAAAATTTCCCCTGCAACCCAATTTCTCTCTTCCCAACTTTGCATTCCTCATTTGGTAAAACAGTGTCACCATTCACACAGCTATTCATACATTAAACCTCTCTTTCCTCTTTTGACCCCACGTCCCACATCCAGTCCATGAGCAAACACTGTCACCTCTACCTGCAAATTATATCTCAAAGTTGTTTACTACCAAGTCCTGATCTCTCTTGGGTTTCTTCAATAACTGCCTGATTGGACCCTATATCTCTTCTTGTGCTTCCTTACTCTCCCTGTGCTATGGTGTGCTCTCCCCAAAATGAAAATCAGATTGTAACACTTGGGTGGTCTCAACTACCCGTGGCTTCCCATGACAAGGAAATCCAACATCCTTCCCAACCTGTCCACTAACTGCCACTTCCACCATCTTCTCCTCACTTCCTCGGGGTAGTCATATGGCCTTCTTGCTGTTTCTAGAATGAATTAGAAAGATTCTCATCTCAAGACCTTTACACCTAGAATTTGTTCTCCCTGGAATGCTTTCCCCAGGAATATCTACATGGCTTTCATCTTTGCTGTATATATACCTTGCTCTTATGTCAATTCCTCAGAGATCTCTTCCCTAAATGCACATTCTGTCACTCTGCATCCCTTAACCCTGCTTCCTGTTTCTCTGCCTAGCCCTTATCACCATGTAAGATTATATTATATATACAGTTGTTTAAATGTTTATTGCCTGTCTTTGCCCTGTGATGTAAGTTCCAGGAAGCAAGAAATTTGTTTTATTTATCTCTGTATCCCCAACTCCTATAAAAGTGCTAGTATATAGAGCATGTTCAGTAAATAATTCTTAAGTGAACAAATGTCTATATTTACGTCTACACATAGGTCATCATTGAGACTATTTAGATGACCAATTTAGGTGGTCAACTACTAGAGAGCTTCTCTAGAGTTATTCTTACTCATTGCTAGTACACCATAAGCTTTAGCAGGCTCCCTGAGACCCAGTAACAGTATTCCAATCTAGACAAAAGCAGAAGGATGACAGGGTTGATTTCAGTTTCTTCCACTCACAGCTGGCTAAACACTTAACATTCCATATTTAATCTTTTGTTTCAAAAAAAGAGAGCTATCTTCTCACAATCTTCCCCCCTCAATCCCACTTTCAAAGGTCTGAACCTCCAACCAAAGTGCCCCCATTCATAACTTTGAATGACAACTATTATAACCACATACCTACTCCTAATTTTGCACTCCCAGGGGAGGAAAAAAGTGTTTAAGAGCCCAAAACTTTATCAAGCTTCTCCCTTAATTTCATATGACACTTAGACTTGCTAGCTTGAAGGATTGCAAATTGGAACTGAATTATATTTTAAATGAGCTAAATATATTCCAATAGGGGAAAAATATTTAAAAGATATATCCTGAAAACATCATGCAAATCTAATCATAATAAGAACTTTTTCAACTTTTCAAAATAAAAGAGATTGGATTATTTTTAAGAGCCATAACTATAGCTATAATAATTTTACTTAAAATAGTTGAATAAATAACATCAGAATATGATGTCATTAATTATTAGAAACACAGGATAGCAAATAGGGTTATTTTATATTAGTGATGAAAATGATAAAGAAAATAATTACTGTAGTACTACATGACAGGCAATGTTACAAGAACTTTGTATC
This sequence comes from Cheirogaleus medius, assembly GCA_008086735.1. Lineage (NCBI taxonomy): Eukaryota > Metazoa > Chordata > Mammalia > Primates > Cheirogaleidae > Cheirogaleus > Cheirogaleus medius. Next base: position 60,497,120 of record VBSM01000529.1, read on the forward strand.
TAGTAATCACTGCCCTTTAACCCTGATCCAAGCAACATCATTTCTCACCTGGATTATTGCAATAACTTCCTACCTGGTCTATTTGCTTCTGCCCTTGACCCCCTACAGCCTACTTTCAGTACAGCTACTCCATGATGCTTAAAAGAATAAGTTATGTCATGTCACTTACCTGGTCAAAATCTTTTGATAGCTTTCCATCAAAGATCTAACTATGTCCTACCAAGTCCTACATAAAGAGGCCCACATGACCTCTCTCATAACATCTCCTACTTGCTCACACTGTTTTCCCTGCTGTTCTTTAAACCTCCTAGGCATGCTCCTTCCCTTGGGCCTTTGCAACACCTCTCTCAGATGTTTGCATCGTTTCTTTCTTTCCTACTTCAGTCTTTGCTCAAATGTTGCCTTCTCAGCAAAGCTTCTATGACCACACAATTTAAAATTGTAGCCCCCACACCAACAGTCTTCTTTCTTCTATTTTGTCCCTTAATAGTACTTACCACTATCTGACATAGTAGACGCATTTACTTACTAATTTGTTCATTCTCAGCCTCCACCCTGTTAGAACACAAGCTTCATAGAAGGTATTTTTGATTGTTTTATTCACTCCTGTAACCCCAGTCCAAATAATATTGCCTGGTACATAAATGCTAATAAATATTTGTTTATCAAACAAATTGAGATAGCAACCAATGAGATAATATTACATATCTATTAGAATGACTAAAATCAAAAACACTAACAACACCCAATACTGGCGAGAATGTGGAGGAACAGGAACTCTCATTCATGGCTTGTTGGAATGCAAAACAGTACAGCCACTTTGGAAGACACTTTGGCACTTTCTTACAAAGCTAAACATAATCCTACCATATGGTCCAGCAATTGCACTCCTAGAAATTTGCTCAAATGAGCTGAAAACTTATATTCACACAAAACCCTGTACATGAATGTTTATAGCAGCTTTATTCATAATTGCTAAAATCTGGAAGTAACCAAGATGTCCTTCAATAGGTGAGTGGCTAAACAAACTGTAGTACATTCGGCCAATGGAATATTATTCAGTGATAAAAAAAAATGAGATAACAAGCCACAAAAAGACATGGAGAAACCTTTAAATATATATCACTAAATGAAAGAAGCCAGTCTTAAAAGGCTACGTACTATATTATTCCAACTATATGACATTCTGGAAAAGACACAATTATGGAGACAGTAAAAAGATCAGTGGTTGCCAGGAGTTTGCAGGAAGGGAGCAAAGGATGAATAGATGGAGAATGGACAATTCTTAGAGTAGTGAAACTATTCCATATGATTCTGTCCTGTGAATAGAGGACAGTATGCATTTTTCAAAAAACATAAAATGTACCACACAAAGATGAAACTGATTGTAAACTATAGATTGTTTTTAATTTCAAAATATTGCAGGCGTACAAATGTTTTTGGTTACACGGATTGCTTTCATAATGCTTGAGTCAGGGCTACAAGTGTGCCCATTACCCAGACAATATATATGAAAAAATGCTCAGTACCACTAATCATCAGAGAAATGCAAATCAAAACCACAATGAGATATCACCTTACACCAGTTAGAATGGCTTTTATTAAAAAGTCCAAAAACAATAGATGCTGGTATGGATGAAGAGAAAAAGGAATGCTTATACACTATTGGTGGGACTGCAAATTAGTACAACCTCCATGCAAAACAGTATGGAAATTCTTCAAAGAACTAGTAATAAAAGTTGACCCATCATCTGATCCAGCAATCCCACTACTGGGTATTTACCCAAAGGAAAATAAATTATTTTATCAGAAAAACACCTACACTTGAATGTTTATTGCAGCACAATTCACAGTTGTGATGTGGAATTGCAAAGATGTGGAATCAACCCAAGTACCCATCAATACATGAGTGGATTAACAAAATGTGGTATACGTATACCATGGAATAGCACTTAGCCATTAAAAAAGATGAATTAACACCTTTTGCAAAAATTTGAATGAAACAGGAGACCATTGTCCTAAGTAAAGTATCTAAAGAATGGAAAAACAAACACCACATGTATTCTCTGTTAAATTGGAACTAACAGATGAGCACACATGTGCACAGAAGGAAGTAAAATTCAGTGGAAATCAAGGTGGTGGAGGAGAGGGGAAGAGGGAATGGGCAAAAATCTACCTAATCAGCACGGTGAACACTATCTGGGTATAGATTTTAGTTAATGATACTGTATCAATATTGAGTTATCAATTTTAACAAATGTACCACACTTATGCAAAAAGTGAATAATAGGGGAAACTGTGTGTGTGTTTGGGGAGAGTAATATGGGAACTGTACACATTCTTTTTTTTTTTTTT
>VBSM01000529.1:60499666-60693373 GCA_008086735.1 Cheirogaleus medius
TGCCTCGGTCTCCCAGAGTGCTAGGATTACAGGCGTGAGCCACCGCGCCGGGCCGGAACTGTACATATTCTAAGCCAAATTTTCTGTAAACTCAAAACTGCTCAAAAAAGTCTATTTAATTTAAATAAATAAATATATTTAGCTACCAATTGGTACTAAATAAATAAATATGTTAACTTTCTTAGTTCTCACAAAAGCACTTTGATGTAGTTTCTATCACTATCTCCATTTTGAAGATGGGGGAAACGACTCTGCCAAGTGAGGTGACTTTCCCAAGCTCACACAGCTACTACGCGGGAGCTGCGGGTGTGGAACCCAGAATGGAACATCTCGGGAAGCAGCATTCCCAATTATTATACCATATTACATCCTCTAAAGACATTAAATGTATAAGGGAGATAAGGTGATAAAAGAGTTATAATGAGACATACAGGCTTAAGAATACTTCCCGCCACATGCGCAGAGGTGCCCTGTGCCTTGTGGTCAGAGATTGAACATATCTATATGTAGTAATTGTGCTAAAAAGAAAATTACTATTCAAGAATGAAGCCTGCTAGTCCCAGGTTTTTGTTTGTTATTCTTCATCATTTTTTTGTTGCCTTTGAGAATAACTTAATCACTGTTGACATACACAGTCTTTCGGTGATAAACATGAACATTTTCACCATTGTTTCATAAATCTCAATATGGATAGATTCAAAAGCATATCTTTTCTATTTTGCCTTTTAGCCCATTTGTGAGGCTAATATATGCAGGCTGCAGAGGGGAAGATTGATTGTCTAATTTTTGTAAAGGATTTTAAAATATATCTGAGGTGGCACTGAAGTAAAATTAGAGACATGGCAGGACAAGTCACTGAGTGTGAAACAGAAAATTTCAGCCAACTGATGAGCCCCCCAGGCACATCACAGAGGACTTCATGATTTTCTTCTTTAAAGTAGTTTCTAGATATTCTGTTATCATGACAATCTTTCCCAAAGTCTGGATCTTCAAAGTGACATTTTCCCTGCACTGCTCAAAATAGAAATTTCAGTTCATCTCTGCCTGTGGCAGGAATAAAATAACCCCAATATTCAGCCTCTTTGCAGATTATATAGTCCATAATAGAATATCATCATAACTTCTTTCCAAAGCAGAATATCCATTCAATTAAACTTGAATAGTTTTTAGGAACACTCACAATAGAAAAGATAATTGCATGGTTGTCGAAAATTATGACTACCAGGTACGGTAGAGCCCCATAAAATAATTCTTATCAAAAGATTAACATTTACTATGTAGCACTAATGAAACATAATTATAAGAGATTTAAAAATAAATAACTGGAAAAATAATAAACATTCATTGCATGTAAAATATACAGCTAAAATGAACATTATAGGATATAAAAATACATTAAACACAATGCATGAATTTTCTGTATTTAACATAGGGATATATATCACCATACAGAAATATTTTCTCCAATTACTTGTTATTAAAAAAAAGGACAGATGAAACAAAACGTTTTTCTTGCCCCTTTGTTGTGTCACAAAGTTATTCTATGAACAAGTTTCTACTGTATCACCTCACTAAAAGTCCAAGCCTTTAAGGTACAATACTTGATTCAAAAAAAAAAGCAACGAAAACCTTTCACACATACAGAAATGGAGAAAATTGCTAAAGAAAAGGAAAAAAGCCCCCTTGACAGATAAGCAATAGCTCTGCTTACACAGTAATTTATGGTAATATCAGAAAGCTTTTGATAAAATTTCACACATATTGCAGGGTAGGACATTGGAGAAGATAAAGGACTCAAAGAGATATGGGAAAATTAAACCATTTATAAGAGGGGAAGTATTTTGTAAAAAAAAAAAAAGTGACAATTGGTTTGAGAGTCATAACGATTTATGTAATTTCTATGTGCTTTGGGGACTTGCTGTCTGAAAAAGTGGCAGCCTAACATTTCCCCTATCGCTACAAAAAGTCATTTTGGGAAACAACAAACATGGGAAGGTTTAAAATATATATGTGTTTATACATATATAATCATTCATAGATATATATATAGTATACTATATATATAGTAACACATCTGGTAGTGTTTGTGAGCTAAATTTCTATCATTTGATTAGTTTATATCTTGTAAACTCTTATTTTTATTTTATTTGATAGCAGATCAATTTTCCAATAAAATAATTTTGCCTTTGGGGTATTATAATGAAAAAGCAATTTAAAATATATTTCTATAAATAGTGAAAAGTACTTTCACACCAGATAGGCAGTAAATAAATGAAGAAATATTCATACAAGTTGCGACTTCCTTTCTTGTTATCTGAAAAATAATGAGCCTTAATTTACATATTTCTCCATCAAACCCTGAAGCCCTTATTAAGGTCAAAGCTGGAATATAATATATTTGTTATTCTACAGAATTTTATATTTTGAATTTTATAGTACTATTTAATGATATGATTTTTACTTCCTATATTAAAAACATAAATGGCATCAATAAAGAATTTTAAAATTAGTTTTAAAAATATTCCTCAATAACCATTTTTAATAAAGTGACCGTGCTTTCCTCTGAACTTCAATGTATCTTTGGCCTGTTGGCCTGTCACTGTCATTCTTGATCATGGATATCTCAGTTTCTGACAACAACCAGTACAGAGCTCTTCTGTTCTGGAAACAGAAAAAAAATTTGTCATTCAAAAAGAGCATATTATGAGAACCCTGTTACTTGTTTTAAAAGAATACTGACAGGAAACCTTGGATAAAGAAATGCAAGTTTGTCTCTCTTCTCCCTAACAAATCTCTCCTGAGGCAGAGCTTTAATGAGTGGTTCTGGAAACTTCTTAAGCAATATGTATCACTGACCAGGATGGCTGACCCTTTCAAGCTGACTGATGCTATTCAATAAAGATAATATCAGAATCTGAAGTAACTGGTTTGAGTTTCGAAAGTATTTTGAGGAAATATTTTGTGAGAGTGGGAAGCATGTTTTAATGCCATTCACATGTTTTCCTGAGAAGGAAAGCTGATCTGCAAGGGCGTTGAAAGCATTACAGGCTAATTTCATTGCAGTTTCGGGAGCTGGGAGGAAGGTTGGGAGAACCAGGAGTTGAGTAGGGGTTCAAGAGCATCAAGGTGAACACTGTTGACCCATTGGCAAATCACTAAGTGCTGGAACCCGCTCTAGAAGGTTCATGTTTTGAGCCTATCCAGCAATTGCGCAGCTCTCTTGAAAATTCACACTGTTATTTTATTTATAGCAGATGTCTCTTAAAGCAAACATTTTTACTTTATACTATACAAATCTTATGGAAAATTGCAAACATAATGTGGAGCTTTGGTCATGCTATAGAAGAAATCTACAGTCTTTTCTATAATGGATTATGAGCAAGGGGAAAAAACTGATACTGATCTGAGGCTGAAGGATAAAGGGTAATCAAAACAAGGCTTCTGCAGATGCTTTTATGAAACTTGTTTTAAAAGAAAAGGCAAAAGTTGAAACTGTGGATTAAGCCAACTAAATTAAATCATCTTGTATTCAAAATACATTCTGCATTTCAGAATAAAATGACCAGAAGCCAGCGTGAGCCAATTCTACCATCTGAGCTATTTTAAAACATAAAGTTTTATTTGGATTTTCCTAAGCCAAACTTGTATTTGTTTCTTGTGTACATCCAATGAAAAAAATCTAAATATGCATTTCATCTTTCTACTAGTTCTGAATTGTAGTTTTCTTGTTACTCAATATTGTATATAAGGACTTAAATATATGTCCTATGGCTGCTTAGCAATTACTGAACTGCCTGAAAAGTTTTGGCACCTGAAATATAGCTGTCAATATAAAAATATAATGTGCAATTAAAGGGGAAAGTAAATTCTCTCTGGAAACAGAATTCAAAAAATGGAGAATTATATAAATTTTGGAAATTGAAATCCAGATAAGTAAAAATCTATATTTCCAGGAATTCACTGTTAATTATGCATGGTTTGTAACAATACATATTTCAAAAAGGAAGTCATTAAAGTAATGTGGCTGTGATGTTTTCACAGGCCTTTGTGGGAGTTTAACCAATATAACAGCATAATCTCTCTGGACTCTAAAAACACAAATCCATGACAAGGACATGAGATTGATGGAATTTGTAATCATATATTTTTACTTATGTAATAAATTTGTAATTTCAAGGACATTATTCAAAATGACCAAACTGCATTACAATGTGTGGATTCTTATGCTGTTTTGCATTAATGTCTGCAAAAAAATTTTACACTCTTAACAATCTGCCCTTGGTGCTTCAGTGGGTTGCTTACCATTATAATTCTGGTCACAGATGAGGGTTAAAATATCTCTATCCTTTACAAATGTATTATGTGGCACCACTGACATAGCTTTTATTGCAGATAAAATCTATGACAAATTTTCTGTATGGCAAAAGAAGAACATGATTTTATATTAAATTCTGATGATAGAGACATATTTCTCTGCTTGTACTTCTGAAATGTTTTGGATATAGTAACAATGGGCAATACTTCCTCTTCCATTACATCAATAAAAATCTCAAAATCCACTTCATTTTTATGGGTCCAGAGCTTCAGTAAATATTTCTTAAGCAAAACTGAAGAACAGTGAGAAAAATGTTCAGAATTCAGCTCACTTCTAACCTTGATCAAAACAGACAAAACATTCAGCTGGTTAAACATAATGAGAAGCAGCAAGAGGAAGCCACAAAAGTGCCTGGAAATTGAGTGTTGCCATGAAGGTGTATAAGAGCTCAAGCAAAAGTGTTTTAAATATAAGCATCAAGATAATGGTAGGTCCCTCTGACAGTCATTTAAAAGAAAGAATAATGCCTATTATAGTAACTTTATGAAGTTATAAAAGCACTTGAGTTTTCGGGGAGCCACATGTTTCTGACATCCCATCAAAAAATTGGTGTTATGACATTGTCATAATACATAATCATACAGTCAAGGAATGATTGGAAGTAAATCCATAATGGCACTTTTTTAAAACAAATTTCACATTGCACTCCAGACATCGTCTTTCTTCCTTCTTCCCATAGACTAAAATGATCAAGAGAAAGATAGGTAAAGAAGTACATTATTCCTCTTGATCCCTTTTCCTGACAATTTCTTGGAATAGATGATAATTTGGTTTAGTCTATACTTTTCTTTCAGGTTTTGTGATTGTAAAGAACCTCTAATAAATCCATATCTGACGATCCAAACTTTCTAATATTGTACTGAACAGCATTCTAAGTTATCTACTCAGGAGAAAGTGTCCCTTTAAATTGCCAGGATGCCTCACAGCTATATCAAGGGCTGCATGGATTGTATTTAAGATTCTTGGAGGGATCTGCTGAACTTGAGTCTTCATTCATTGCTTTCTGTGCATGTCACTAAAGACTTCCCTAGACTATGTGAGGAATAGACCTTTAATTGTATGATTACCTGAAACCAAACCCAAGCTTGGAGTAGCCAATAGTCAAAATGTACCCCTTCCCCCAAAAAAGCAACATGTGGCTTTAATTTTATTTTATTTATTTATTCTTTCAATTTATTTTAAAAAATCCTAGCCCATTGCCTAAGCCTTTGGGCACATGGGTATAATAAAAAACATTGCTGGGAATAAATAATGCATATTAACTGAGTCTATTAGGATTCTCAAAAAGAGTCCATCAAAATGACTTATTTTAGGAGTCTCAATTGAAAATCTATTAGTAAAATAATTCTATTAAATTGTATGATATTTCTAACATCAATTAATTACATTTATATCCAGCTCTATAGTGTAATGACTTTATAATATTAATTGTGATTTTAATTTAGGAAGAAAGCTTGTAAAGTTTGCCTCAAGTTTTAGTGCTTAATGGTTTTCCACATTTAGACTGTGTCTACAAATTGAGACTTTTTTACATTTTCCTAGTCAACTGATCATTTCAAACCTTATTTTGTATGATTTTTTTCTTTCAGTGAGTTAACCGATTTAATTTGCTTTGGGACAGTAGAGAAACCCGGTATAATAAACAAACTAAAAGTAACTACAGAATAATGTTTCACTTTGGCTATGTACTGTTGTTCACATTTGGCCATATGACCAGAATTTTATTTTCACAAATATTGGAACTGGAGTTTCCTATGGTTGAAGGCAGAGAAATCTAATAATTTGATTTGAAAATAGAGTGTTGTGGTACCTGCTATTAGTTAGTAAAACCAAATGAAAGATCTACACTAGTTCAGCACTAAGTTGATGCTTTCCCAGAAAGAAGTTTTACACTTTGTCATTTCACCCAAGAAAGTAAACTGGCTCCAACATTACCTGGGCCTGGATCTCAGTTCCTCCATAGGCAAGTCACATATTTCTTTGTGAATCTATTTCCTCATTTGTGAAACAAAGATTGATGATGGAATGAGATAGTAGATGTAAAGTGCTTAGAGCAGAATCTCGCCCAAGTAATCAATAAATGGTTGCTATTCTTATTATTTTCATTCAATCTAATATTGTTATTCAAGCTTTTCACTTTTAGCATGTTGTTATATCACTTTCCTGAAATAGCCTCCTCTTTCTGTCTTGTCTTTGTAAATTAATTCTTTCCACATGGCTCAGCTGAATGCTAGCCCAAGATACTCTCTTTTTTCTATCAACTCATTTTGATATTTTATCCCAAATCACACTTAGAGACGTTTTATTCTCTAAACATTTCTTACTTCCACATAATACACACAAATACACAAAAACATACAAGTTGCTTTAAGAAGGTGTAAGTGTGCTATATTTCTTGTGCCTAGATTTGGCATGTAATGAGTTTTTATTTTGGTAAAGATCTTCATTTTATTTATTATCATGTCACAATTAATGCTGCACAGAATCCAAACAGATAACTAGCTACAGTTTATGACATTCTTTACTTTTTCTGGTCAGGTTAGAGAACTTTTGAATTTTTTGTTATTGGTGATTTTTTGTTATTTTTGCTTAAAAGCAATAATTTATGTTCCTTTAATGGCGACTCCATGTAATTCTGTCTTTGGATTACAGAACACATTCTTACACACTAATATTCTTTGGACTGAGTCCAACAGAGGCCAGGATTATATGGTGTTTTCCTCTATACTGCAAGATTTCCAAAACAGGTTTTATATCAATTTTGCATTACAGAATATAAATACAGATTCTTAAATATGTCTGTCAGGCTCCTTCAATTCCCCGAAGACAATACAAATATGTCTACTATTAGTGAAACAATTAAGAATTAAAATTGTTAGGCATAGTGTTTATATATATATGCAATTCTCATTGTTAACAATGAGAATTTCAAGCATTTAATATTTATGTATAGACATCATTTTAGCCCATTAAGTAAGTGGCTTGGAAAAAAGGAAGTAGTTGTCTGAATGATTAGATGCCTGGAAGATGATTCTTTAATTTCTTAATTGCATCATATTAGTAAGAAAAAAAGTACTTATATATTAAAATGAAACCCTAAAGAAACTGATTTTACTGCTTATTTTGTTTTGTTATTTTGCTAAAAACATAGCTCTTATCTAGTTATTATTCTTTACTTCTCATCATAAACTAGAGTCTTTTAATTCTTTCACTGTGTCATAAAAGATTCAATAAATTCTGATTTGCATTTCAAATTCAACTCTTTTTTTCAGAAGGACATCAGATTCAATGACAATTACATCACTAATCTCTTTAGTACTGACAGTGGGAAGCTAAGCTCAAGCTCCTTCTGACTGAAGTCCTAAAGATGGAAGGTCATGTAGTCTTCTTCTTTCCTAGTAATAGTGAATTTGTATTTTGATAAAGATCTTCATTTTATTTTTATTAATCAATATGTACTCACTTAAGCCATTTGATTAGGTGTTTCATACTATTTGTCTCCTCTCATTAAGACATGAACATTGTATTAATATTAATATTATTTTTGCTACAGAAAGAAGAAAGTTTTAGATGTTGAATGGCCACAGTAATTTTCTTGGTGTTATTGATGATATTGTTTTAGAAATATTACTTCAGGAAATTATTGTCATATACTTTAGAGGAGGAATTTCTTAATTTTGTTGCTGTATAACCAATTGAAATGATCAAAAATGTTAAGTACTCATATAACTATCAAATACTCTGATATGCACATGACATGGACAATGAATAGAAACTAGAGAATGTTTGAAAATAAATAATATCAATTTCCAAACTATTTAGTTATGTTATATGGAAGCAAAACAATTTTATTTGTAAAGTGGAGATTTTAAAGTATAAAATTTTCTGGTTTGAGCTTATCAAATTATTTGAAATTTTAATTATTTTATTTAAATCACAATTTTAAATTATTTAAGTTGTTTAGGCAATAACTATTAACTGATAACTATTTTTAAATTATTTTCGGTGAATAAGACATTTTGCATAAAAAGTCTATCTTAGAAAGCATAGGGGTAATAATGGGCAAAGAAGTACAACCAGATCACAAAAACAAAATGTATAGATGTCATTTCTGTATTTTTAATTCAATAGATCTGTTTTGACTACACTGAACCTTCTAGTTCAGCCAAACAGCTATTAGGAGCATATTTTATTTCAAGTGTAAAATAGGTACTTAATAACGCTTGTTAAATTGGATTAAGGGGGAAAAGTCAATAAATTATTTAACTTATTGTGACCAATAAATTCCATTATAACAGAACAAGCTTGTCAATTAACCAAATGAATTGTTTAATTTGACTATTATTATTGTAATTCAAATATAATGGGGTGTGTGTGTGAAGACACAAGTTCAGAAAATTTTAGAAAAACATCAAAAAGAAATACAAATGTAAAACAAAATCTATAATGCAATATGGAAATATTTCCAGGTTAATTTAGTGCATAAGGCCTGGTAAAGTTAAGGACATTATAAATACTTGTGAAAGGAAGGAAGGAAGGAAGGAAAGAAGGAAGGAAGGAAGGAAGGAAAGAAGGAAGGAAGGAAGGAAGGACTTACTTTAAAAATTGATTAAACAAAAAAAATTTATTTGTCAAAAGTAATATGTTGATACTAATGATGCAATAAATAGTAAACTTTTCAGTATAAAGAGTCCTTAGATTCGCATCAGTATAAACTTAGGTAAATATTTCTTTTGTTCGTCTTCCTTCCTGTCTAAATTCTTTATTTTGCACATGTTTTGAGACAATAAAACATGAATTTTCAGTTATTATTTCGGTATGTTACTGCATAAAAAAATGAAATAAATTTTTGTTAATTTGTGAAAACTGAGTTATGAGTTATCTGTATTACTTATGTATGGTATGAGTATATACACTTATATACACATATACATATATAAAAAGGTTCATTTTTATTGGAATAAAAATGAATTCATGTGATGAACTGAAACTAACATTTTTATTTCTTAGAATCTGATTATAGGAAAAAATATCAGCAATGAGTTTGCAACGCACAAATTACTCTCTAAGTGTTAACGGTACTCACAAAGCTGAGTCTACTAAATCCAGAATAGCTAAATGTATATGTATCATCTAAACAATACTCAATCATACAGATATTAAGAAACAGTTGTTTGTTATCTTCCAGTTAAACATATCTAAATGATTGGTTTCTTGTAGACCAAACAGTTGAATGATTGAATTTTCCAGCAGGATATTTGTGCATTATGTAGACACAACCAATGAATTTCTGTACTTTTAAAAGGGTTGGATAAGTTCCCAGAAATTATTATATGCACAAAGATAATGCAGTTGTATATGACTTTGTTATTACATGTGAAGAACTTAAGTTTGAGAGAGATTAAATGTTTTCTAAATTTCAGGGAATAAATGTACAAATACATTTTATTCAAAATTGTCTCCTTTCTTTCAATATATGTAGTCACTGAGAGGGACCAGAAAATGTTTCCTAGTGGAAAAATAGATCAATAGGAGGACATCCTTGGCAAGCAAGAGAAGAGATGATTGACAGAGCATAAGCAGAAAAGATCCCAGAAGCAAGAAGTGTATGGGAACAGCTAGTCTTGAATGAAAGAGTATGTGGGGAGTATACAAAGTTGAAGACAGAACTGTACTGAAACCAGACCATATCTACTTCCCAGATCTGAAATCCACACATTCACTTGTCCTGGTGCTCTGGAATTTCAATATTCTAGACATAGCTGTTACCATGCTGCTTTGAAAAAGTACAGAGAGGTAAAGCAGGGTGTGAGTTCCATTCACTGAATTAATCAAAAGCTTTTGCCCAGACAACTACTATTAAGAGTCTAAGAAAACATCATTTCAGATGTACATATTAGATGGAGGCTAAGATGAAAAGGTAACATTTTGGTTAAGATAATGCAGGGCCAAAAAGCTATTTTAATGCAATTCCAGCTATGCATTTTGTAATTTTCATATACATGTAGAATAAGCAAAAAAAATAAATAACTAGAGAAAGAGAAACTCATCAGTTATGTCTTCAAGAGGATTTGAGAAATTAGATTCAGAAATAGCTTTGTATAAACAAACTATCTTGGTAATTCCTGTTTTTCCAAGAAAGAGTGTTGCCACTACATACGTTACTGTCCACGTCATGTGTTTCACTCTGTAGAAAGATCTGAGCAATGAAAGCCATCTTTTAAAAACCAGAGCTGTTGCAAATCCTGCCACAACTAACCATTAAGCTTTTTACAAAAGTACTGCCATTGATTTGTACTTACCCACGTCTATTACATATCTCAAGGGTAAGGCCTTTTATTGTTTGTAAATAATAAAGAAATACACTGGAAATATGAAATAAAATAAAATATGGCAAAGTTTTTATTAGGTTTCCCATAACCCTCAGCAGCTTTCTTTTTAAAAAAACCAAAAACTTATTGTCTTAAAATAATATTTTTGTACTTATAAACTTAGGGAAATTAGTAGACAAGTGAATGTTTTAAATAACCCAAAAAGCAGAAAATTTGTGAGACTATGTTCTTGAAAGGTACCAGAAAAAAATTCTAAGAAGTATGGCTTATTACAGTGCCCAATAACATTAAAATAAATAATTTAGTTACAAAAATGATAATAATACTGAACATATTGAACTGGTTTTAGTATAACAGTTTCAAATGTTTTTAGCCAAGGACTTCTCTGACATTCAACTAAATTTGATAGACTTTACTTTTTGTTTCTTTTGCCTTTTGTACCCCCAGGCTAATGCTTAAAATAACTCCAGATTCAGGTTCCCTGTATCGTCCTCATCTGTGTTCCCCAAGACATTTCTTCTATCCCCTATTCTACCTACATTTCTCATCCATCAAAAGAACTATTCATCTCGTTTTCATTTGCACTACATTCTCACCATGCTATCCTTGAAATCTATTCTATGGGACCAAGTTCTACGTGAAAGTGCTATAATTAGATCCTTCTGGTTCATTTGGTAATAAACCCATCTGGATTTGATCCAACATGTACTAGCTTTATACCAAACCTGACCTATTATGGCTAGAATTACACTAAGGTTCCATTCTACGTCCTTTCTTATTTAAATTGTAAGCTGTCATCCAGGGATTTTGAGCACAAACTATGAAAACTAAGTTTACTTAAAGATAATTTAGTTAAAGAACACATTAGGTGTGGCTTTCCCAAGGAAAAGCTAGGTACAAAGACATATAACTGGATTTTGAGTCTCCTGCTAATTAGAATAGTAGCTAATTAGAATAGTACCCTTTTAAACATGGCAAGTAACCCTGAAACCCACTTACTTGTCCTGTTCTTAATTTCCATTAGAAATATTACTCCATAATAGCAATGAAATGTCACAATACAACTAAATTTAGGGAAAGTGGTTAGGGTTAGGTGATATGGATAGTTCATATATGATTCACAATACACATATGAGAGTCTAATTACTGTAAGATTAGAGGTCAGAAAATTGGTGGTAAAATTAAGCATTGCTACCTACTATACAGTTAAACAACACACAACAAAATGGATAATGATAAGACTAAATTAGAAGGAACGTATAAATAAAAGCCAAGAATAGTAACAGTTGAAAATCATTAACAGCACAAGAAAGGCTTCATAACGTTCCTACAAGCAGCCTTCCTGAGGATGATTGAGGTGCCACTCACAGCTACAAGCTTCTAAGGATCACAGAGCATGGTGTGGCAGCCAGTGAGTATTCTTTATTAGCAAATAAAGAAATAAAATCCAGCAAATCTAGGATTATCAAATTTTGCCTAAACACTAAATCATGGTAACTCTGAATAAATCACACAGTATTTTACTAAATCATGGTAACTCTGAATAAATCACACAGTATTTTACTAGTAACCAGGCTTTAATTGTACATTAAGATAAAATCCTGTGGAATTACTTGTCATTGCTCCAAAAGAACCAAGGAAAGAATTAAACAACATTGCAGCAGTTAACACTCAATCACTGGACCAAGGAACTTAATTGTTTAAATGTCTCCTTGAGTTCTGAGCTCCTGAAAAATTTAGATGTACGTTTGGTATGGTAGCCTAAAAATTTGTCAATAATTGCACTGTGGATCTTCTGGATAATAACTCAATAACCAAATACTATAAATCACTTTGGCTCCCAGATATACATTTGTGTACAGGATATCACTGGAGCAAGCTTTATTCCTTTAATTGTCTAAGGCTAATGAGAAGTGTATTTCATAGAAAAATGAAGTGTACATGCTAAGTGAAGGTCAACCAATATCATTTGAAATCCTGATGAAGATTTCTCTACAGTTTGAATTAAAAAAATTCTGAGAGAATTAAGCCATGGCAGGAGACAAGAAAGCTTTGTCATTACAAACTCAAAAGAGCCTGATTGTCATTTATGTTGTGAGCAGCAATTTAATTTCTACAAAACAACTTCATCTGTCCATTAAATTAATGATCTCAATTTAAATTTTATTAGTTTTGTAGTTTTTATTGACTTGAACTTGTAAAACAGTTTTTCCTATACATAAAAATACAAAGCCAATGAACACACAGAGTTTATACCTATTTTTATGTTTAAACTTGTTTAAGGAATACTATAATAAGAATAATTAAGTCAAAACTTAGGGTCATTAAGAAACTTTGCTTTTAAAAGAGACCTATACAATAGTACCCTAGCCTGTGGTACAGAAAAGCAGCTATTTGGCCTATCACACTTTGTCACAGCTAATCCCCAAGAGAGCAAAACCATAAATGAATGGAACAGGCTGAACCTGGGGAGAAAATGGGCACACAGTGATTGGGAAAGAGATTAGGAGACGTTTCTACAGTCAGCTGGGAAGATTACAGTAGGAAACTACTTAAGAAAAAGCTTCCCCATGCCCTTTGAAGATTTCTAGAATAATACCTACTGAGAAACACAGGGAACTTCCTGATTCTTCTAAAGAATTTCATAAAGGCCACAAAACATCTTTCTCAAAATTCCAGAAATATCACATTTTGCTACTTCTCACTTATCTTCACATCAAATCAAATACCAAATCCTTTTCACCTCTACACTCTCTTGTCTCCAGAACTCTCCTCACCATTTCCATTGTTACTACCATTGCCAAAACTGACGATTTCTCTCTTAGGAAACTAAAGGTAATTCTTCCAACAGTTCTTCAGTGTGAACTCTTCCTCCATTCCAATGCATTTTGCACACTGTTCAATATTCCCGTAGCTAAGTTCAGACCATTTTGGTTGCCTGCTGTAAAAGCCATGAAGGTCCAATATTGTCAACTAAATCAGGCATTCAAGGCAATCATCCTGACTTTAATGGTGTTTTATTATCTGGCTTCACTCACTTTTCCCAAGCATGTTCCCCAATACTTCCTAAACTTCAACAGCAATAAGTTACTAGGTGTTTATACCTTTCACTTTCTGCCTCTGTGACTTTACACAACTGTTTCCTTAATATCCTTTGCTCCTACTCAAGTGTCATGCAACAGGTTTCCTAAGACTCCAAGTCTCTGAAATGTACACACAGGGGTTTAATTGGGGAGTGCTCTACAGAGTGGTGCCTGAGAGAGTGTCTTAGTCTGTTCAGGTTGCTATAACAAAACTCCAAAAACTGGGTAGCTTATAAACAACAGAAATTTATTTCTCACAGTTCTGGAAGTTGGAAAGTCCAAGATCAAGGTGCCAGAAGATTCAGTGTCCAGTGAAGGCATGTTTCCTGGTTCATAGATGGAGGCTTCTAGTTGTGTCTTCACATGGTAGAAGGGGCAAAGCAACTCTCCAGTGCCTGTTTCATAAGGGCACTAATCCCATTCAAATGAGCTCTGCCCTCATGATCTAATCACTTCCAAAATGGCCTCCCCTCCTAATACCATCACCTTGGGGGTTAGGATTTCAACATATGAATTTGGGAAAGACATAAACATTCAGACCATAGGAGAGAGTAAGTACTAAAGAGCAAAGGGAAGAAGTTAAAGTCAAACTCAGATAAAATTGCCACAGTGGACTCTACTAATCCTACTGAAAGCTCTGAAACTGAGAAGACCTTTCAGAAATGTCCCTGATCCATGTAAAGCAGCCAGACAGTCCTGTGTAACTCTGTATTGATGAGTCCTTGAATGCTGGCTGCCCTGAAAGTGGGATATCACCTTTGGCAAGGCATCTTTCTTCAACTGGCGGTAAGAGAGAGAGAAATGCAACTAGCTGTGAACAGTCACAAGTAGTCAACAATGAGGCAGACCCCAAAAGCAGACCTGCACAGTACAATACATCCACTTCAGCCAATCCCTTGTGCCACTCAAACCACTTGTTTCATAGAGAAGGTTCACCCTATCTAGGAAAAACTCCAGATCTCTAGTTGGTCTCTTTCCTTGGGGCCACTCAGGAGAGGAAAGCTGGTGGGACAAAGTATAGCCCAAGATTACAATGGATATGCATTGTCTTTCCTCCACTATTCCTCTTTGATTCCCTAACCCTAGTCTAGCACCCCTGCTGATGTAATTAGGTTACCATGTAAGGCAAATCAAATCCTAATTTCTGAGGAGTCTGGTTTCCTGGTTACCACAAAATTCTCTGACCATCGCTGCTCTATCTTTCCTTTTACCATCAAATTGTGCAAGAGAGTACCAAGAAATTCCCCAGTGGACCCCCAGGTGACTAGTGTATTCTTCTTTGCCCCCAGTGTGTCACAGCAACCCTACCTTTACCTAAGTATAAGGTTCAATTAGTCTAACAGCATCATTATTGCTCTCCTTGCCTGGTGGTCTCTTGGCAAAAAGAATCTCATATGTCTGGGTGAGAGCCATGATGCAAAGTTTAATGGAACTCATGAGATATCCCCTGGGGTAAGTATTTCCCACCTAAGAACATTTATAGACATACAGAGCCCAGAGCTACAGGCATGGAAAGCACAAACTCCCCAAGTGGGTTGCTGCAAATGATGGCAAGTGAAGCCTCTTCTATTTCTACTGTGGATTTCCAGACTCATGTACTCTATCATTTGGGGATATAGCACCCTGTAAAGGTCATTTATTTAATGTGAATTTTGTATTCCATGGGATAGGACCCATACACACAAATTGGCATCTCGCTTGTACCTTCAAAAGACTATTCAGCCATCAGTCACTGGGTAGTGCAGTGTGTGATAGCTTCTTTAATCTAAGAAAATGTTGGGATTCCATACTGGTGGATCGAATAGTCTTCAGTAGTGGTTCTGGCTGAGGTTCTGTGAGCGGGAAGTGGAAACTCATACCAGGAATATATTCTGATTTAAGTTAAAATCTATCACTGCCCTTTCCAGAGTAAGAAAAATCCAGTGAAAACAACTTGCCACCAAGTTGGTCTCCTCAAGAACTGGTGACATATGGGGGACTCATCATTGGTTCAGCTCATGCGGGGCTCATGTTGGGCTCATGTTTGACTTGAAATAACAACACTAACTCGATCAGTCTTGTTAATAAAATATGCCCCATACTTTCCACCATGACTACTCTGTTCATAAGCCCATGCTGCTGGTACTCAGGTGGTTGATGACAAATCTTGACTGATGTCCACTGTCTGAGTGATTCTGTCTACTTGGTTACTTAGTGACTTTCCATAGTGAATGCTCTTTGGTGGAACTTCACATGCAATGCAAAGTTAGCCATACTTTTGGGCAAAGTGCCCACTCCCACAGGTCTATTCACATGCCTCTTCTCTAGACCTCCCTATCTGCATATTCCATTCTTTGTCCTTTCCAGCCACCTAAACAACAAGCTTAACCATTTGACAGTGTCTGGGAGCCCATCTATGTTCATAAAACTTGGGACACTTCTCTTTTCACACAAAATGCTTGACTAGATGCCCTAACCAAAACTATGCCTAATGGGAGAATTTCCCCTTATCACACTCTATTGAGACAATCTCTGAGCTCTAGTGCACTTGTACCCACATTCCAAGCTAACCCACTTATGAATCACATTCAACCTATTTACTCATCCATCACCTGGTCATAAGGGACAATCCCTCATGTGGCCACAAGTGTGAGCTAAGGGAAAAGTCCCAATGCAACAATGACAGATGGCATGGTGTCCTGAGCAACCTGCTCATGCCTCTTATTTGTACACTATGCCTCTACCCACACCCCATCTCAAACCACTCCATCCCATGAGAGTCTGTGGCTGGGCTTGTTCAACCTTATGATTCCATGGGTCTGCCAGAACCTGCCAGAACCCAGCTCACAATGGGTTTCTCTGGCCTCATGAACATTTGATGTTCTACAGTCAGATCCTCCATGTCTACCACAACTCAGTAGCATACACAGAGCTGTTTATTTGAATAGTGTATAATTGTATGCTGCAGATATGAAGACTGGCTCCAGATTTCTGAAAATCTATATTTCAAATTTTCTTTTTAAGGCTTTACTCCCCTTAGATACCTAATAAGACATAGGGTATTATATAGCTCACATAGCTAGGCTGCTTAAATTACAGCCTGGATTGTGCAAGAGTATATTTCTTAACAGTGGCAGCCTTCCATGATAATCAGTAAATGGATTGGAGCAATAATCCTAAATGTGGACTATGCCACCTTCAGAATCTGAAGAAACTTAACAAGAATCATATTCCCTTTTTAGCTGTAGAAATGTGAGATGAAATCATTTGTCCTTTACTTTGGAAGTGATAACCTGGTGTGCATTAGATTCCTAAAAATGTCATTGATGAATCAGGTTCCTGAATCTTTGGACGTTTTATCTTCAACCATTTGGAGTCCACGTAATGACTAAAGCCTTTAATGTGCATGCCACTTTATATGCTCATCTGGTATGATTAGCATAATGTCATCACTACTAATGTCCAATGTAATGTTATGTGGCACATATAACTTGTATACATCCTTTCTGATTATATTTTGATACAGAGCAAAGATATACGAACAAAACAATATATGTTTTGTTCTCTTCTCTACTTGAGAATTCAGTTTGGTTTTGGTCCTCCTTCTTGATGGAGATAGAAAAGAGCTCCTGCTCCAACTTGGTGGTAATATACTATGTACATAAAGTCATGTTAATCTTTAAAGCAAAGACAGCACATTTAGTGTAACAGCTTCAATTGGAGCTACTCCTTGGCTTAGTCTGTAGAAATATGTTGTCATTTTCTAGGCTTCATCTATGCTTCCATAGGCTGGTGAATTAAACAAGAAATATGGGGACTATCACCCTTGCATCCTTGAAGTCTTTAATAATGGGACTAATATCTGCCATTTTTTTTTCAGGATGCAGTATTGTTTTTGATTAACTGTCTTGGCTAGAGTTTTGAGAGAACAGTTTCAGGGGCTTCTGCTTGGCCTTCCCTGCCATAGCTCTTCCCCTACTGGCTGAAGGAACCAATGTGAGGGTTTTACCAACTATGGGGTATTAGCAACTGTATTTACTTGCTGTAATGTTGCAAGTTCTGACATCCTGGAACCTATTCTCTTGTCAATGATGATTCCAGATCTGAAAACAGGCTCAGCTATAGAAATAGGGATATGATTTATTTATGGCAGTTTCCCTCAGCCTAATATTCTATTTTAAAAATTATATAGATAAGCATTACCCTCATTGGTTCCTCATTTACACAGAAACAACACATTCTATTAATCATCTCTATTGCTCTCAGTAGATCAACATCTCCCCATATCCTGGTTGTCACTCCAACCTTGCCTTGCATCACATCTTACCTTGCTTCCAAAATGCCTATTATTTTAGGATCATACCATCCCAGTTGCTATTAGGGCACAGTCCTTTTCCCCTCTTAGCAGGCTTAACACTTAATCTGCTTGGTTTGCTGTTGTTATTTGACCCATTTGTTAATCTGGTGACAAGGAGGGAAGGTAGGAGTTAGATACAGATGACATGTATGCTCTCTTACAACGCAGAGACCTCTGCATCATTTAAGCAGGAACCTTTAACTGGGAAAGGTAGGCCACTTCTGCAATCCCAGAGAATTCAGGGAATCTAAGGATCCAAGAATTCGAACACATAAACTCAGATGTCCTTAACTTATATCTCACTTTGACAGAGCAGGTTTGCTAAGATGGAGAATTCAACTTCCTCTGGAGATGTGTTACTTTTATAATTAAGCTCTGCTTCTTCTGCCTTCCAACCATAGAGACAAGAGCCCTCTTCATGTTGCCCAGTAGACCCTCTGGCTTTCACTGGTGATTACACTCAGCCTTCCATTGGCTTTACCCATTGTATAGATTTCCCCCCAAAATAGCCATCCAATGCCATGCCACTTATAACTACAATTTTCCTCAAACCTCTCAAACACCTGAGACACTGCACTCACCAGGTCATTCCTCCAATCAATATCTTATTCCAAGTCAAATTCACCACTGATGAAAGTTTTAACATCACCTGCAGCATGTCAAGAGTGACCCATACTCCAACCATCACCAGTGATGGTCACCGTCAGCTAGTTGGTTGAGCTCCAGAATTCAATATAACAGTCTGCTCCCCAGCACCACTCCCAGTACCAACTGATTCAAGTTGGGTTCCCCAGAAAACAGACACTGAGATTCTAAGATTTGTGTGCAGAGGTTTATTGGGCAGTGCTGTTGAGGACAACTATGAAGGAGCAAGGGGAGCAGAATTGGAGGAAATTGAATTGTGATATAATTATATGTGTGGCCTTGGCTGATCCCATTGGAAGCTCTGAGACTGAGATGATCCTTCAGACACAATCCAAGTAAAGACAAGGGGCCAGATGGTTGTATTGCCACATAAACTGGTCACTGGATAAGGGCTGCCTCTGGGAAGAGGCAGAAACTTGGAAGTGGCATGTTCCTTTTAGTCAAAAGCAGTTACTGGAGCTATCAGCTCTGAAGTCTCATAGGATCTTGGGGAATGAATATCTCAATCCTACTCAATGTGAATATCTCAAAGAGAGATTTGGGTGGTACAAAACAGCATTCACTACACTATCTCTTAAAGCCCACATTAAATTCCATCCTTGTTCTTCCAACCTGGAAATCTCCTCATTTTCCTCTCTGAACTCCCATAAAACTTTGCTATACTTTTTTTATAAGGCTATCTTTGACTCTATTTATACATAAATCTAACCTTTCCTTTTATATTTAAATTTCCTTGGGTGAAGAATTTGTGTCTCGTTTATCTTCAAGTTTCTTACTAAGTCTACTTCTGACTTTTTCATTGTGTAATCAATAATTTTTTTGTCATACGAATTTCTATTCCTCTTCAGATCTCAGCTTATAAATCATTTCTTCAAGAAACCTTCCCTACACCTCCAGATTCAGGAAGGTTACAGATGTTTATAACACCTTTTACTTGTCTATCATTGCATTAATTTACAAGTATCCTTAATTTGTCACAGAAGTAGTTGTTTAATAGGTCTGCACTGGTAGACTAAAAGTTCATGAAGACAAGATCTAGGTCTCCTTGCTCACTACTTTATCTACAGAAATTAGCACAATGCCTGGTATATAACCGGCTGCTAAACAAATAGTTATTGAACAAATGGATGGATGAATAAATGAATGAAGAGGAGAGAATCTCCTTCAGAATGAAAGTCCCCGGGTAAAGAATAGAAATCAGCAGTCAGTCACCCATTGGCATGAATTGGTTCCTGAGCTTGATTTTCCCCAAAGATCTTGCCAGGATCAATGGCACCAAGGGACTGCTCTGATGAGGAGATGAAAGGATCAAAGTATTTCAGCATTTGAATTGCTGGGCAGAGCCTAGTGGAAGGCTCCCGAGGGAAGACAAGGTGAGGACTTGAGCCTCTGGGGTTTAAGACAGGATAAAGTGGCACTTCTGTACGAATGAGAGATGTGGATTGTAAAATACTAGTGTTGAAGCCAAACTTTGTCTCATTTGTTATGTGACCTCATCCATCACCAATGATCAGAGGACCACCTTTGAGCCATCTCAGGACCCTTATATCTAAGCCACCTCACTCTGCTTTTAGAAAATAAGACTAAGAAGAGTTATGGCCACACAGGCCTTTTTTGTCAAGTTCCTTAAACAGACAGCACTGAAGCCAGAGAGGATCACAAGTACTCTCTTTTCTAGCCTCATCATGAGTTTTCTCTCAGGGTTGGCTCATTACGTACATAGGTTTACATATAAATAAATGTATATATTCTACGTGGCAACGTTCCAATATTTGTTATTTCATTATAGTATTTTTTTTAAAAAAATTCTTATTATAAAGGTTAACCTTTGGCATCAGATTACAAAGGTTCAAATCCTATCTAATGAGCTGTCTTCAAATAAATCACTTGGCCTCAGTTTCCTCATCTTTAAACAAAAGATACTAGGAAAAGCTACCTCAGAGTTACTGTAAGGGAAAAATTAAGAAATCAATGCAAAAGCACTTTGTATGTGAGCAAATCACCACCCCCTAATTAGCTGTGATAGTGATAGATAAGCCATGCTCAATAAAGAACTTGTCAGGCATTTATTGGTATGGTTATCAGCTGCTTCTTGCTGATACTTTAGTTAAGGCAGGTAAAAAATGCCATCATAGTCTAAATGATTACTTTAAGCAATAAATATGCTTTAGAAGGAAGCATCTGGTATTAGCAGGGTACTAGCATAGGCACTCAATAACTGCCCCTGACTGACTGGTTGATGTTTCTAGAGATTAGACCAGAAATTTGGGGGGAATTTTCAGTCGTCGTAAAGTCAGATCACTATCAAATATAACTTATAATGCCTCCCTTTTGCACTGTGTATTGAGATTTAGGAAAATAATTGGCTAACTTCTCCAGGTCAAACAATGTATTTGGACCTAGTTTTAGTTTTCTCATAGTCAAATATAATCTTTATTTTTTTATGTCACTTATTTATGAAGAAATGCTTAGAGTCCACAGGTCTGATGATGTTCCTGCTAAAGGAATCTTCCAAGTAACTTTGTGACCACAGTGAGCCCTTTGTCTTTCTGACAGGAAGACTCTAAGTGTAAAGTGCAGGCCAGACATGACATGCAAACCTTCTAGCCCTCGCTATTCTGGGTGGCGCTGTGAGTCTGGGCGTGCCCCTTAATGATCTGTGCCTGTGACCTCCTTTTTACATTTAGAATTTTCAATTAGCATTTACTAAGTATTAATACCTACCGCAATCAAGGAATTATGCAGGGGGCAGACAGTGATTCCAGATGTTTTTTGATAGTAGCATAGAATATAAGTCACATATTAGTGTTTCATTTTTGGAATCATGGGGATGCTTCTTTCCACTCTTAACCCATTTACTACAAATTTTTCCTCCCTCCATTTACTCCTTTGTAATATATGTGTACATAACTTGTCTCCCAGTCCAGTAAAAGCTCCTTAGGGTGCAGGGATTCTTCTTTTCATTTCTTTTAGCTCCTATTCTTACCCTTAGCATTTGACAAAGGAGTTATATATAATAGGTGCTAGATGAAATTTTAAGTATATAGATATATTAATAGTTATTATCAAAAGAAGGATCAGGTAAATGTCATAACAAAAGTTTAAAAAATTTATTCTGAATAGTGCTTATTTGGCTTCTAACATGTTAGCTCAAAAGACAACTCATAAGGCAACTAAATATCCCATTTTGCATATAAAGAACTCAGGCTCAGAGTAACCTAACAATTTGAAGATGAAGCCTAGATTCAAACATAAGCCCATCCAATTCCAAATCCTGTAATATTTCCACATAATTATGTTTCCCAGGGTATCACCTGTGGGAAAGAATGTGTCCTAGACAGGATTGGAAAAGGTTTTCTAAAAGTGGTGATGTTTGAGATAGATCTTGAGACTGAATAGGATTCTGACAGAAACGTGTCCTGCAAGGGGAAAAGTAATTCAGACCAGAGATTGAGGAGCTTGGAGCATGACACAGTTAGGTATCCAGACCAGCTATATGTTTTGGCATATCGATAGCAATGAAAAATATTATAATGCAACATTATTTATACACTTCCATTGTTTTAAAAATGTACATACCAAATTATATTAATCTATTGTTCAAAATGCTCCAAGAACTTTCCATTTCATTCAGAATAAAATACAAGACCCTTTCCACATAATCTCCATGGCTACCACTCTGACATTAGAAACTAACGCTTTTTCTCTCTCTCACCCACTTACTTTCATCCATACTAGCTTTCTTGCTACTTGTTAAACCACCAGGGCACCACTTCAGGGCCTCTACATTGGCCGGGCACAAAACAAACACCAGATAAATATTTGCCTAATTAATTGTGTCATTTATACCTCACAAGAACCCTGTGATGTATTCCAAGATTTTAAGTACCTGTAACATGTGCTGAGTTATACAAACAGCAGGGTCAGAACCAAGATTGAAACTCAGTTCAATCCAATCCCAAAGTTTGTGTTTTGAACCAGAATTTAGGACTGAAGAAGGAAACTGGAGTACTGAATTTGTACTTAGCATAAAAGCAGTAGGAACCATGGAAGGTTTTGAGCAGCGATAATAGCAACATAGCTATTTAAAGGGAAGAATGGATTAAGAAGGGCAGAGACAGTGGCAGGAAGGCCAATTTGAAGATTATGAAAACAATACAGATGAAAAGAAATGAGGCCTGAGCCAGGGGGCAGTGGGAATAGAAAGAGAAAGGTGTAAGAGATATTTTGGTCTGGGAGTATATGAGGCTGAAAATTGATTCAAGATAGTGAGCAAGGAGAGAAAAATAGATTAAACTGAGTTTATAAATATAGATGACTAGAAGAATGTTAATATCATCAATTGAAATGAGGAATAGTAATTCTTCTCTGACCTTCCTATACAGACAGTCCCCAACTTAGGATGGCTCGACTTATGATATTTTTACTTCATAATGGGTTTGTTGAGGCATAACCCCATCATCAGGTG
The DNA here is from genome assembly GCA_008086735.1 of Cheirogaleus medius. Classification (NCBI taxonomy): domain Eukaryota; kingdom Metazoa; phylum Chordata; class Mammalia; order Primates; family Cheirogaleidae; genus Cheirogaleus; species Cheirogaleus medius. The sequence goes on from VBSM01000529.1 coordinate 60,522,906, forward strand.
AAGAGCATCTGTATATTCACCTATTTCATTTGATTGTCATAAGCAGAAAATAAAATATAAATACAGAAAATAGAAAATCCTTTGAAATAAATTTTATTTATAAAATTTCTAAGTGCAAAACTAGAACAGGAAAGTCATTATGTCATCTTAGTTAATGGTTATTAGCTTTACCTGACAGAGTATTATAAAGGTTTTCTTTTTTTCATATCTCAGGTACAAAACATTGATAATAAAATAATAATTCCTGTAGAAAGCATACTGAGACCTCTGCTCTCCACATCAGTCTTAGGGCTATTAAATGATCATTATTATTATTACTTAGTATCTATCTGAGACTAACATACATACAACCTCCAGAACAAATGAAAGGTGTTACCCTGGAGCAAAGTAATTTTTTTATGATCAATAGTCTATCATTAGCATAATGTTTATTTTATGCATTCGCAGACTTTTTATCACCTCAATTGTGGTTTATAAATATTAACCTATTGATCTCTGTTGCTCTTCCATCCACTACAAGAGTTTCAGATAAACATCGTCACTTCCTTTTTTTATAGGTGAAGGACAAAACAATAAAGCAAATCCTACTTATTTGATGATTGGACATGGTTGTACAAAGACTCAGAATCCAAGGTTGTCTAACCACATAAATTCCTCGCACTTTCCTAGAGGCTTACATTCTAGCTTATCCATAAAATCCAAACTGATAATATGTTCTCTTTTAAATTGAAATGTAGAATGAGTACAATAACAACATACATATTTTACTCAGCACTGTGACTTGTGACTTACATATGCTTTATAAATTATCAAATAACATACTGAAAATATGGTTTGTTTCACAAAAATCTAAAACCATTTATTTTCTTTTTTGTTTTCTTTTTCAAGTTTTAGCAGCGGCAATTTATTAAGCAAGATTTCCTGAACTCGTCCCTGGAAACGTGTCTTTTCATCCTTTTGGGAATTCTTTACACTGGATACCAATCTGATTTCATTTAGGGAGTGAAGATCAGCTCTTTTAATATTCAACTTAATATACCCTTCAAATAATAAAAGAATACATTTAGAGAAGTCTAAGAAATCCACTACTTTTCTTAAACTTTCATTTTACTCAGTTTGTGTGGATTTCCTGATAGAAAGTTTTATTTGGTTCGTTATTTCTTTAATTCATTTTGCTAAAGTAAACCTGACACAAGATTGGAACCTAGGACCGGCATTAGAGTTATATTTAATGAAAAATTGGAACACAAAAGCACTTCAATTATTCATGTTTCCTGATTTGTACTGAAAATGGGTGCACACATGTGTGCTCCTTTGATAGGGTTCAAATTAGCAGTAAGCTTTTGAAAATACAGTCCTTAGCAACTTCAACAAATGTCTTTTTACCAGCTTATCTTGAGCAAAACAGAGACTTCTAAATCAAACTTCTATTTCATCTATTTCTTTCTTTATTAATGAAATGAATAAAGTAATTTTGCATGGAAACTTAAATGCTTATCAAAATTGGGAAGTAATAAGTGCAACAATAAAACCATTTGTTAGAAGCTTCATACATTATTATATTATATTATTACGACTGGAGTGATACATTTGTCTTTTCATAAGGAGTTACATGGACTTATTAAGCTACAAACCCAGACATAAGTCATGTGTGTGTAAGGCAAAGGACCAAAAATTATGTCCAGTTAAACCCACTGAAAATTATTTATGCAAAGGAGCTCTAGAATTGGGAACCAACAGCTCCCATTTTCCTACTTGCAACACAGAAAAGACTCTCAGTAACAGGTTTGACAAATCCACATTCAGTTCCATATGGTCATTTATCCTCCCTATGTCTTTGAAAGTAAAATACTGTGAAGGCAGCATTTGAGTTTTTGGTGACAAATTACTTTTCTCAATAGAATCAAAGGCTGTGGCCATCTGCAATAAAATAGATGAGCCACAGCTGGCTTTCATAATAATCAATCCTGATTGCAGAAGGACTGTGGCACTACTGGATTGATTGTGAGGACTTGCTGTGACAAACAAATACTGACCAATTCAGTCATCTTGACAACCACTTATTTCTCAAGTTTAGATACAGACTCTACCACATGTCATCAGAGGGAAGGGAAGAATTGGAAATCATCCAATATATTTGGTCAATAGTGGAAACTTGAAAATTCAGAAAATTCTTAAACTAGATTTGGAGACCTAATCTACCTACACGTTATGTCAATACTGAGATTACACCTTATTATTATATGAGTAAAATGGGGAATCCAAGTTTAGTAGGGATTTCTACCTCTACCTACACATCAATCCTAAAGGAAAGTGTCGTTCCACAACTCCTGCTGCATGAACTGTGGACCACTTGACTCCATATTTCTTCTTATGTCCCCCCAAGGTGTGGCTTTTCCTACCAGAGATGGATGCCTGAAAAGGCAGACGGTCCAGCCGCAAAATTCCTCTTTGGAGAATTTGGAATTGATCATCTAAGATACTGAGTTAACTAGCTATAAAGAAGTAAGCCTAAAAGTTACATAATCACCCATGGATAACTGATAAAAAAAATCTGAAATTTGGAAAGATAGATTAAATTCCCCCATCATACAGATGTGAAATAAATACTTAACTAAAGCACAGTTCTGTTGGACTGTTTTTGGGACTTCCTCAGCTACAGAATAGGGAATCTACTGGGGCAGGGGAGGAGAGAGAGAGAGAGAGAAGCAGATAGAAGTAGAGATGACCTCATCATGTATGTAGCCTTAAGTGAGTGGCCTTCTCTCCTTATAACTTCTGAGCTGCAGTTTCCATAAGTCTAAATGTCCAGTGATCTCTGTCCTCAGGCTCTCATTAAACTCCTCCTGTCTCTAGATTGGTGTATGGGTCACAATAGTTTGCTTAGAGCTATTGAGATAATTAATGCGAAGGTAATATTTGCCTTCGGTTCTTCAGACACTTCTTTCAAAGTTTGATAATTCACTCTGATTTCAGAGATTTGACCTTAGTAGTGCTATGTTTTTCTGAATATGGGATATATAAATATTAATATCCAGTAACTGTGAGTAAATGCAAAATTTGGGTTTCTTCAGCAATTTCGTACTTTTCAACTTATAAGGAACATCCAAGACCAAAGCAGAAAAGATTTATTTATTCATTAATAATAATGGCCATGGTATTTGAATATAAATGTACTGCTTCTTCCCTCTAGAATCACTTTCATATTGTGAAATTTCAAATCTGTTTCAAATAACTAGGTCACTAATGGCTTCAGACCAGTATACCACATCAGTTTCACAAATGGATGGCAAAGCTGGTCTCTTTTCTCACTCTTCAGCAATAAACTGTTATTCTAAGCATGAGGTGTTATGGGATTTGAACCCAACCTTTTCTCCTCAAGGCCTGAATGAAACTGGAAAAGATGAAGAAGGCCTGGACAATTCAGATAGCCCCAAATTTCTAAAGAATGTTCCTTATTTATGTAGAAGTGACATTCAAAGGAGAATAAAAATTCTGTATTAATTTAAAGCTTACATTATTTGTGCATTTTGGTGCCCCAGATTTTTTGCCCCAGGCTTTATTTGAGGGTGGGAATTTAATTGCATTGCCAAATTTGGCAGATTCAAATTTTAACTGTCCAAAGACCCAATTCTCCAATGGCCCCATCTCTAGTGGTGTGGTTCAGTCTGCACAGGGCTTCCCTACTGTAAGGGCATCCATCAGCATTTGTTTGTTCCATGTTCTACAAGCGGGAAGTTCAATCAGTTTTTTCTTTTTCAGAGAGTCAACTATTGCTATGTTTGGCAGCAGTTAACTATTTAAGCAAATCTAGAATACTGGAACAGCAATTTAAGACATATAATGAGGCACAGAAATATTAATAGATCCTTCGTGTTTTCCATTACTTTCACAATACTTTACCGACATTCTCCCTAAAATTGTTTCTCTTTGTTTTTAAGGGGGAGGTGGGAATAAAAAGTTATTTATTGCAAAAATATAAAAACTTCTTTATTCTCTCTGATATTGTTCACAAATTCTGTCATTATAGACAAATTGTTGAAAAGATTTGCAGATAATCTTGTCTCAATTGCCTTAAACTAATTCCACTGTATTTTTCCCTTAGAATAATGCCCTCACTATAATGAAATTTCAAATATATTAGCAGATACTGCCATTGATATTTCTTCATGTTAAATAACTATTAAAGATATGTTGCATTCTTATAAATAAAATATATAAACACCATTTAAGTGTACACACATTTATATTTTACATGATTCTATTCATTTCTATGGCATATTTTTAAGGATTAATGACTCATTTTGCATTTCTTTGAGTTGTAGGGCTTTTGCAATTCCCCCCCAAAAAAGCCTACCTTTTTAAAGTGATACAAACATATGAATTACACATTGAATATATGTGTGGTAGAATATTAAGTATGACATCCTCTTTTTTCTTAGAGTTTTGTCCATGGCTCCAAAGGCTAAGATTAACGGATGCTAGAACATCCACGTAGGACTTGTTAAAAAGTTGTGAAACTGGTTTAGTGACTATACCTTGAGGGTACATATAAGTCAGCCCAGAGATTTACAGAAAAAGGATTTCTTTAAAGGTAATTATAGATGGCACCAAATGAAGAAACTTCTTGTAGCCATTCAAAACATGTGGTATGTGTCTCCTGGAGTTTAAGAGCAGGCACAAGGAAAAGTCCAAAGGAAAAAGGTTGGCTTAGCAGAGCAGGAAGAGTGGTAGTGCCTTCAGAGGGATATAGTTGCTCTTCCACCAAAAACAGCAGGAGAAAAGGGTGGGTAAAGGTCAAGAATAAAGGAATTTTCCTTGGGGCCAAATGGACCCACAGAGGGTAGCTGGTCTTGAGTCCATCTGAGAAGGACCTAAAGGGAAATCCAGGGAGAAAGTGGAATTGTACCACTGTATGCAAAACCTCATGGGGAATTTCAGCCATTCAGTCAGAGCTAAGGAATAGTCCAGCAAAAGACCTCCAGATGGGGAATTTCTGAAGAACCCACAAAACTTCTCCGTAAAAGAAATAGCTAATATGAGAGCATCTGCCACATCCAGAGGGTGCCTCTTCCAGTTTATAGTGGCACCTGGAGAGCCAGGGAAGAATGAAAGAGATGTGGAGTGGTAAGGTAGAGAAAGAGTGAAGAAGCCAGCCATGACTCTCTACCACACTGCCTATGACTCAGTTGAGTAAGGCACAAACTGGTGATTCAGGAGAAGGTTTAAATTAGAGCAGACAATAAAACTTTGATGGTAAATTGAACTAGGCTTTAAAATCTGGAAAGGGATTATATAATTTAAAGATTATTTAATTTAAACCTGGAAGATAAGAAGATATGCCCAAGAGTTCGTATTGGGGGCAGGAAAAAGCAATTCAACGGAATGTGCTTGAGAAGGAAATTAAGGAAAAGAATAATATTGTTTGCTATTTAAAACCCTATGAAGTCCAGCTCCTTCAGTATGCACATACACTGAAACGTCTAATTAAGATTAAACCAAGGTACACTGGTAACACACACACACACACACACACAAGCCCACATACGCACATTTAAGAAAATAAAGCTACTGAAGTAATACTGCGTATTTATTTCAAATGTTTCCAGAAATATTAATGTCTGATTGTGATGACTATTTAAAGATAACACAGAATAAGGGAGCTTGAGAATGATGGGGGCAGAGTGCTATCGGGGACAGCATCCATAACAGGGTGCCATTTGAGTAGACACCTGCCAAAATTGATGGAGTGTACATTCAGTTTAGAGGAAGATTATTCCAGGCAGAGAATGCATTAAATACAAAGGTCTGATAGCAGGACACGCTGGTTGTGCCAAAGACCAGTGAAGAGGCTAAGGGGCTGGAAAGGCTGGAAGCAGAAGAGAGTGGTAAGAGGTAAGATTAGAGAAGTACCAGGCCAAGTAGGGCCTCACAGGCAACGAAATAGCTTTACATTCCGTACTGGGAGAGAAGAAAGGGCATTGAACAGTTCTGAGCAGAAGAATACCATGATCCACTGAACATTCCTAAAAGCTCATTCTCTGATATTTTGTTTTATGTTTTGGTTTTTCAATTACTTTGTATATTTTTGTTTCATGCAGGGCAGGCATGCACTCCCCAGTTCAGTTGGCCATGATTCACTATGCATGCTCCACTCTCTAACACCAGGCCTGCTTTACTCCTTCACTTTACCTTCTTGGCTTCTGATGCCGCTTGAATTTGTAAACTTTATTCCAGGCTCTTACAATTTTTGCCTTTTACCACACAACAAGAAAACACTCTCAAAGCATAAGCTGAAGCTGCTACCATTCATGTTTTATTTTTCCTTGTGATACACCGGGTCTCCCGAGGCATTGCCTTGTTCACATTCTGAATTATAAAGCAGTTCTAAAATTTCTGAGTCCTCTGGGACTTGCTATGCCATTGGGAATAGTTTAGACCTAAGAAACTAGGTGCTCTAGAGGTCTTGAGCTTGTTGCCAATTAAAGACCACACTGATTCTAAAGAGCTTTTTAATTTCTCTTAAAGAGGAGTCAGGCAGTACTGGAACAGGTCTCATGCCTAGGCAAGGTCATCCCTAGTGAATGAGGAGCCCGGCCACAATATATCATAAAATGTACTCTCTGACTCCAAAACATATTGCTATAGAAATAAAATCAGTTAAAAATTCACTTCTAAGACAGACTTGAAGAGGAAAAGAAATCTCCAAGGAGCAGCCAAAATATGTTTAGAAGTGGAAAGAAAACAGTACCCATTTGTTCTACTAATGGCATGTGTGAAGGTTAAGTTAGGAGGGGGAGAAAAGGGGGAGAAAAGGACCTTGGGCTGCTTTTTCTTATAACATCTCCTCCCTTCAGTTTCCTCCTTGAGTACCAGGTATGGCAGGGGAGTTCAGAACTATTACTACCAAACACAGAACCTACCAGATACCCCAATTTACCATTGCACCAAAGATCAAATATATCATATTTGGGCATTTAGTTGACCATAAAATATTCTTTTATGGAATTCCCAGCCCCCATTCAACAATACTCCAGAATTGAGCTCATAGAGTCTATAAAATTCATTCCCCAAGCAAATTTAATTCTTCTTTGCTCTGTTTAATATGCATTACCAGTTAGATTTATTAAGCATGTACTATGTGTCAAGCATTCTGGGCCCTGGGTATTCGGCCTTGAGTATAACAAGATTAATAAGAACTATTCTGTCCTTGATGAATGCATGTTCTAGTAGAGTAGACAGAACTATAAATAGATAAATAGTGATGTAGTCTATTAAGTGTTATTACTGGGGTAAAAATAAAGTGTGAATACACAGAAGATACTATCATGATGAAGGGAGAGGATAATAGCAGAATCGAGCACCTCACTTTTCATTTTACATTTTTAACTCAGAATCCAAGAAAAAATAATTTCCTATATCACAAATCCTATACGTTTGCAAAAGGAAGATGGTACAACACATTTTAGACCTCAAACTGCAGTCAGTAGCAATGGGAATCCACTGAGGGTGTTTAAGCACAGAGGGCACTTGACTGTAATTACATTTCCTCATTTATGTCACCAGGCCAGGCCTTGCCTCTGAGCACCTGGTTTATGCAGCCAACAGCTTACATTCTTCTCCATCTCCACTCGGAGCTATCATGGATCTCACAACCACAGTGTGTTCAAACTTCTTTATGACCTTCTAACCTAGTTCTTCCCCTAATGTTTCCCATCTCTGATAGTGATGTGGCCATTTACCCCCTGCTAAAGCCATAAACTTACAAGTCATTCTTGACTCTTCCTTTTTCCTCATGCTCCATGACCACATCCTTTTATTTTTCTACCTTCAGGTTGTATTTTGAATCTGTATATTCCTGTATGCTTCCACGACTACCACCCTAGTCCAAACAGCCCTCATGCTACATCTTTCTGATGGCAGTGACCTCCTTCTTGGCTTCCCCACACCTACTCATGCCTTGCTCAAGGCCATCCTCCACAGCAGCCAAAAGCTTTCTCAAAATGGAAATGAGACAAAGTCGCTGCACCATACCCCTGCCCCATCCCAGAGCAATATGCTAATGTCTCTAAGGCCTGCATATTATATTTAAGCTAAAAGTCAGAATCTGTGCTATGACTCTGCGTGCCAGAGTGCCCTGGCTGCTTCACCCCTCCAATTCTCTTCCTCACTCTCTAAGTTCCAGCGCCAACCCTCTTTTTGTCCCTAAGCATGCCAAACATTTTCCTATACTAAGGTATCACACATGATGCACCCCCTTCCTGCAATATTCTTTTCCACATACTTCACAGGGTGACGTTTTCTTACTCTTCAGTTTTCTTCTTAAATCATAAATTTTCCTTGACCACTCTCTGGGACACTCTCTAGTCCTCCATTCATTTATTATCACAGTATCTAAGTCATATCCTACATAAAACATATTGTAGCCTGTAATTAAATAGATAATGATGACAGAAAGAAAGAAAGAAATATAGATAGATAGATAGATAGATAGACAGATAGATAGATAATAGAAAGAGATAAACAGATAGACAGAAAGACCGATGGTTGGTTTTTTATTTGTTTAATGTTTGCCTCCCCCATTAGACCATTTCTCTGCAATCTCCATGGGGAGATGTTTTGTCCACTGTATTTTCAACATCAAAGTACTTGATACATTTTTGTTGAATGAATGAATTTTCTCTTCTTTCACCACCTTTCCTTGAAATTTTGTAAATAATTTAACATATATTTCCAAGTTATTTTACTTCGATGTTTAAGATTTCCGTGCCCTGACCACTTTCTTCTAGGTAAGAAAAGCATAGCAGAGAAGAGATAACATCCCATCCACATTCTTTTCACTACAGAGCACTAAGGTAACAATATTGCAGGATATTTTAAAATGGTAGAATGTGTTTTTAAATTCCCACTGACCGCTGAATTCCTTATATTTCCTTGTATGACCAATTTTCAGATTTCCTGGAATTTTTATTTAAGTAAATATCCATTTATTATCTTTTGTCATCAAAATGAAGCATACAGTAAAGTGTGATTTTCTAGTTTGTATCTTAAAAAACTAGAAAAAAATAATAATTCCACTCAAACCCTCTTTTAAATGTAAACTAATATAGGTAACTTTTTATTGTGAGTGCACATAAACATTTTTTTGTGTGTTGTTTCAACTCCAGCTTCTAGCCAAAACATTAAAAAAAAAAAAAAAAAAAAAAAAAAAAAAAAGGCTGATCTTGCAATCCTTGCAGAATTTCAAGCCTTAGTCAAAAAAAGAAAGTCCCAAGAATCTTTTCAGAAATCCTGTTTGGGCGCTATTCCCAGCCTAATTTTGCAAACCAAGATGTTTGGGCAGTCCTGGTATGCTAGGGATAAGCAGTTGAGGATTTTTATCTGAATCAAACCCAAACTCCAGCCCTAATTAAAATACCACAACATTGTTAGCTCATTGACAATGTTAGACTTCAGTTTAGTTGAACTAATTCCACTTCTGGAATACAACCTCTCGTTTATGTTTCTGCTGATTGCTTATAATTTTATTTCAGCTCTCCTCTTGCTTTTCAAAGGATAGGAGCATTGTCCCAGTTTTTGTTGCTATGCAGACATCTCTGCAGTTGCATAGAGAAAGCAAAATTACTGAAGCCAAATAGCACAGATATGGTGACAGGAGCTTTTGAAGCTTTCTGTTTTATCCATTTTCCCCTTCTGATGACTATGGATGGTGCAAAAGATGTCTTATGATGCTTTATTCATATGGTCTTATATATTTTGGAGAAAGGAATACTGATATATACATATGCATATGTATATGTATACACACACACATACACATCTTAATTGGCAAATGTATTTGATGCAGGCCTTTGAGTTCACAGTCCCCTATACAGGAAGCATAAACTTGCAAGAACTCTGTGTGTGTTTATACCCCAAGCATATATGTAATGGATGCTGAGAAGCTACCAATCTGTAAGAATATGCCCTAAATTCTTTGAAATCTCATCAAAGAAAATCGCAAAGGACACATGTTCTCTGTCCCTCATCCCAAGACCGCTTTACATGTGTCTCCACCTTTTGATCCTGTTGCTTCGAACCACCTAAAAAGCCCCTAAATTTCAACTTGCATTACCTGTTGCTAGTGTTGCTGCTTTCCCCTCATTACTATTTCACTCAGAGTTCTGGACCTAGTGTGAAGTCAAATGTAAAGTGACAAGTTAAAACCAAGGGGCTTCAAAGTACAAATTGTATATGATCTTCTTGCCATAACAGAATAGTGTCATTGTCCTGTAAAATTAGAGCATCTATGCTCTTCTACCCCAGAGAATTAGCAGCATGAATTCTATTCAGTAGCTAATGGGAATTCCAGAGAGATTTGAAAATGTTCCCTGGAAGAAGTAGGGAAAGTAGAGAGTTTCCAGACTCCCCATATAAATACTTTGCTCAAATTATAAGCATATTATTTATTAAATTGAACAATTATTTACTGGGCATCTATCCTAAATGCAGGGCATAAAAGCAGAGGGGAAAATTCAAAGATGTCTCTCACATGGAGCTCACATTCTGATTGGGAAGACAGTTAACAAACAAATGAATAAGTAGAACATAGTAGGTCAGTATTAACAAGTGGTAGGGAGAAGTAAGGCAAGACAGGAGGACAGGGCTGGGCAGGGATGGAGAGTGATGGGCAATGAATGGAATTTTAATAGAGTGATCAAGGAAGTCTTTACTACATGAAAGGAATTTTGGGAAAATCCTGAAAGGGTCATGCGGGTAGGATATCTGGGGAAAGGGCATGCTAGGCAGAGGGAACAGTGAATATAAAGACCCTGAGAAGGGAGCATGCCTAAAGTGTTGGAGGGACAGTGGAAGATCAGAAGGCTCAAGTGGCGAGAGTCGGGGCGGGTGTTAAATATGATGTAAGAGAGGTCAGGGGCAGGGGCAGTGTAAGGACTTTGGCAGTTAAGCTTTGCTCTGAATGAGATAAAGAGTCACTGGAGGACGTATTATGTATTAGTTTCCTAGGGCTGCCATAACACATTGCCACAAACTAAGTGGCTTAAAATAACAGAAATTTATTCTCCCACAGTTCTGGAGGGCAAAAGTCCAAAATCAAGGCATTAGCAGAGCCATGCTCCATTCCAAAGGCTCTAAGGGAGAATCCTTCCTTGCCTCTTTCTGCTTTCAGTGGCTCCAGGCACTCCTTGGCTCAGGATTACATCATTCCAATCTCTTCCTCTGTGTTCTGGTGACCTTTTACTCAGTGTCACTGTGTCTTCTCCTCTTCTGTGTCTTTCAAGGACACATCTGGATAGCACAGGATGATCTCATCTTGAGATCTTCAAATTAATTACATCTTCAAAGGCACTTGTTTTCCAAATAAAGTAATATTCACAGATTCTGGGGGTTAGGGTGTGAACATGCCTCTTGGTTGTTGGGGTGGGGGGAACAATTCAACCCACTACACGGGGTTTTGAGCAGAGAAGTATTAAGATCTAACTTGTGTTTCAGCAGGTTTATTCTAGTTTCCATAGTGAAAATAGACTTCAGGGAAGCAGGAAGACAGCACAGCAGAATCCCAGCAACTACAAGACCTAAGGCAAGAATTCAGGTAAGTGTGTGGCCTGTACCTGAATAGTAGTAGTGGAGGTGGTGAGAAATGGCTGGATTCTAGATATATTTAGAAGGTAAAGATGACAGGATTTACAAAGGATCTTATGTGAAATGTAAGAGTAGAGTCAAGGGCAATTCTAAGGTTTGTGGCTTGAATATCTGTAGTTATTTCTGATGTATATGGTAGGAATAACTTCTTTCCTATAAAGCCTTTATATCTCCAAGGTCAAGGTCATTAGCGAGCTGCCACTCTTGCTCCATCCATCTTTGGTTGAATGTCATTTCCTTCTGGCAGCCTTTCCTGACATCAATAGATTGGATTAACATCTCTGTGCTCTGTGCCCTAAGTTTATTCCTATCATAGGTCTTTTTGTCATTTGTGTTAGTTTGTTTTTGCAGAACACCCCAAAAGTTATTGGCTTAAAAGACATGTATTTAGTTCATGATTTTACAGAATGACAATTGGCTTAGGTTGGCCTCTCTTCTGGTCTGGGCCAGGGTCTGCTGATCTGGGTTGGACTTGCTAATGCACCTGCAATTAACTAGTGGGGAAACAGGAGCTGGACAAGTCACAATGGCCCCATATGAGATTTCTGAGATGACTGGGGTCTTTCTCCATGTGGTCTCTCCTCCTCCACACTATGGCCTGAGGTTATTTACACAGTAGCCAAAAGGTTCCAAGGGTATGAGAGTAGAAGCTATAAGACCTCTTGAAGCATAAGCTCAGAAGTGGTACAATTTAACTTCTATCAAACTCTTTTGGTCAAAGCAAGTAATAAATCCAGTCCAGAATCAAGGGATGAGGAAATAGACTCCACTTATTTATAGAAGTTACCAAGTATTGTTGTAAATTTTGTAATTTATCGCATCTTTTAATATAATTGCTTCTTCTCTGCTAGCTGAAAAACTCCACAAGGGAAGGAAACAATTCTCTCTTTGTTCGCCATTGTATCCCCAGACAGTAGACATTGCTAAAGAAATGAATGAGTGGAAAAATGAGTGAGTGGAGAAATGAATGAGTGGAGAAATGAATGAAAGAATCAATTGGAAAACAAACTAGAATGCAAGTCAGCCTGCAAGGAGTCACATCTCTTGGTCTACCTTCATTCTCTTGACTTATGCATCAGAATTTTATCTATAACCTGTGCTGGCAGGTGGGGTAAACTATTGCTTCAAATCAAAGATCAAAATTAATATGGGCATATATAACAAATGGTCAAAATAAGTGTTATTTTTAATTTTTTTTTTTTTTTGAGACAAAGTCTGGCTGTTACCAGGGCTAGAGTGCCATGGTGTCAGTCTAGCTTACGGCAACCTCAAACTCCTGGGCTCAAGCAATCCTTCTGCCTCAGTCTCCCAAGTAGCTGAGACTATAGGCATGTACCACCAGGCCCAGCTAATTTTTTTTCTATATATATTTTTAGTTGTCCAGATAATTTCTTTCTATTTTTAGTAGAGGCAGGTCTCACTCTTGCTCAGGCTGGTCTCGAACTCCTGACCTCGAGCAATCCTCTCTCCTCAGCCTCCCAGAGTGCTAGAATTACAGGTGGTGAACCACCTCGCCTGGCCCTTAAATTTTTTAAACATTATAAATATTTGAGATAACTTTTTAAGGATGTTGGGTACTCATTTGTTTTATATTAACCTAAAACAATTAATTATTTTAGTTTTCTTTACAATAGTTATATTTCTATATACAAGTTAACAATATACTTCTTGAGTTACAGCAGATGCTACATAGCCCATTTTTCTTTAGGGTTCAGGTAAATATCTTCTTTGTATAAGTCACTTATATCCCTTTAGAAATGCCTTGCAGATACTACAGTTTTTCAAAAGGATTCTTTTCTTCCTTACTGATGTTCATCTTATAATCTAAACTGCAAAGGATTTATTAATGGCTATAGGCCTTTATTATTAAACAATGTCACTGTCTGGAAACTGGTAGTGTTTTACAGATAGAGTACAGTGGCAAGTTATTATCCTTTTTGCAGTAGAAACATATAAGTGCCTTGGTAATAGAGATAAGAATTGAATTTAAAATCCCAGTGTCCAATCATTTTCACTAATGACTTCATTCCTAAAGCTCCATCCATTTTTCTCTGTTATTCCATATGCCACAAAGAATTCACACTACCTACCAGTAAGATCCTTTTAGACTCTCTTTCATCTTTCAAACCCTCCTTAATGTGAACTTCTTTCGGCACTGAACCTGAACGTCTTCCAGAGCCTTATTGATCTACGCGCATCAACGCATTGTTTGTGTTGCTTGTCTGTCTGTTGCAGTTAGTCTAATAAGTCTATTGGACTATTCAATTCTAGAATTGGTAGTGTGCCTATGTTTTGCACTCACTACAACAGAAGTGTGAAAACAAAGCAGTAATCTGAGAAGCAATTCAGTGAGAACAACTCCTGGAGAAATTTACCTCTCCAAAGAATATTGTTCCAAGAATAAGAACATCTAGAAAGTAGAAAGGTGGTGAGGAGCCATCTAGGAGTCCTATCGCTACAGGAAAGCAAGAGACTAGTTCTTTGAAAATTGAAGCAAAGGAGTAAGAAAGAAGAGTTGGTTCTGTATCAAGTAAAAATTGTTAATTGTTAGGAACTTGAGAGATGGTAAGGGTGTAAGTGTGTAAGAGATTTATCAGGACCCCAAGCCTGGGAAAGCCAAAAGATAGAAGAGCTAGGAGTTGGACAGGGTAGGCCTCAGATCCCGATGCAGATATGACAGAGCCTTGACCAACCCAAAGAGAACTAGGAAGAAAAGTTGCCCATTAGAGGAATCCTTCACTGGGCATAGAGGGACAGGCCTAAAGAGCATGGCCTAAGGACCGCCCAATAAGGTGAATTCTGGAAGTGCTAAGAGTTGGTGTCTGTTAGCTAACGTCACTCCTTGCTGCAGAACCACAAAGATTTCCTTGAAGAGAGATTCAAGTGGCATACGTCCCTGGCTGCTATGGAACTTTAAATAGGTTTAAAATATTTGGGAAAGAGTGCAATGTTTAATCAAACCACTCTTTCCATCGCCATTGTGGCGGGCAGGGTGAGGGAAGTAGAGAGACTGCAATCAAAAGATAATTTAAAAGAATCCTAATGTATTCAGTCATTCTGTTAATCAGCATAATTTTTTAATCATTTGTGGTTTGGGTGCTCTTTTTGGAGGTTTTACTTGTCGTTGTTTTTATGGGAAATTGACAGTTATTAATTGTTTTTAAGCTTGAACCAGTCCTTATTAGAATTCAAACATATTTCCCACTACTGGGTCCAATATCTATGTAATCATTTATCTTATAGTGAATTTTACTGTAAGCGTAATATTTACAAGAAGCAATTTGTCATTCCTGGGTTAAGTATAGAAACTTCAATATTTTCTGGATAAATATGTCAAAATAACTAAGATTCAAGCAATAGAAGAGAACAGGAAGCTTATAATATAGCATTTTATATTAGAGTTGGGAGGTTTGCTATCTTGTTTGACTCTGTTATCATTATTGTTTTATAAACATAATTTTCTAATTATTAACCATCATTAGTATTAATGGCATTAATGCTGGTAATCCATCTCTCTAAGGATTTCAAAGTGCTGTATTTTTTCTATGCTAAATGAG
This sequence comes from Cheirogaleus medius, assembly GCA_008086735.1. Lineage (NCBI taxonomy): Eukaryota > Metazoa > Chordata > Mammalia > Primates > Cheirogaleidae > Cheirogaleus > Cheirogaleus medius. The sequence continues at coordinate 60,538,106 of VBSM01000529.1, forward strand.
TTCCAGGGGCTCCAGCAGTGATTCCCACCCTGATTTGCTACACTCAAAGTCTCCAAACACAATTAATTCTAATTCTTATAGGAATATGCCATTCAGCACTTTAGGTTAGGGACTGGCATGGCAGACCCTCACAAACAATTCTGGAATATTTCAACTCCCTAAAGACTTAAATCTCTAATCTAATTGACACCATATCCTTGTTTTTCTCACAGAGGACAGCACTCCTTGTCATTTAAACATGTTTCTATGTATATGTTCCCAGGGCTGGGGAGCTCAGATGAGCACACACACAAGGCATACAAAGGCAGTGGAGGACAAAGGCCTGAGGTGGAAGCTCAGGAGGTACAAACGATCTGTCATACTTCTGCCCTGTGTCTCGTTTCTGTGACCTACTCCTCAGTTCTCTTCTAACATCTCAGTCTCATTTGTCCCCATTTCCCACTTATCTCTACTCTGTGCTCTGAGCACATGTGACTCCTGCTGCCCTGCCTCTGTACCCACGTCCACGTCCCCTGAAACATACCTGCATGCAGCCATTTCTTCCTTCATCCCTTACTTGCCCAAATAGCTCCCAATGTCTTCAAGAGTCACAGCAAGCATCACCTAGTCCGTGAAGGCCTCCTTCCTTACCCCAACTGTACTTTACCTTCCTTAGCTTCTTTCCTTTGCTTTTCCTTTGTACAGTTATCCAACATTACAACCAATCTATTTACATATCTGTCTCCAGCGTTTCTGCTACAAAGTGAGGACAAGGACTATATATTTTCATGTATGTAGCCTAGGTTCTTACTAAACACTCATTGCATTTTTGCTGAATGAATGAATGCATCCTCGCTCCTCATTCCAGTGTACCAGAATGCCAGGAGGTCCACAGTTTCTCTCTGAGTGTCTGCTGCAGGGTCCTTCCCATCACTGGCAGACCACGTGCATACCAGCACAGGTACAGCACCATTCCCATTAGGACTTCATCCACAGAGTGTTCCCTTTACCAAATGAGCTTTCTCTCTACCTATCGAAATCCGACCTTTCCTTGGCATGCTGATCTTCAGCTAGTTACTAGAAGGAAGTATCTCTGATAGAATAATTAAAATTACTATGAATCCATGTGTTACTCTAAGTGTAAACGGGTTAATGTGTTAATTTTGCCAGTAGTATGTACAATAAAAAAGAGAATGGGAAGCCAGTAAAACATAGAAATGAACCCCTAATGGTGGCATTTCAGGAAATAGGAAAGGACAGATGGGAAGATATTTCGGGACTGGGGAGCTTCTGGGTGCCCTTCACGTTGTACCACACAAGCCATTTCCTATTCCTGGACAGAAGGTTGGATCTGCTGCTACAACAGTCTCTAGCTCTCCTGAGAACAGTATTTCTATTTCTGTCTTTTATAAAAAGGTAGAGGCATTATTCCTTCTGGTTGTCAGGGACAGGAAGGAGCATCCTTATACAATGGTAAGAAAAAGCTAATAACAGGGAAAGAAGTCATCTTTTTTCTATATCTAATACACACCATAATAACACTTCCCAGTTTAGAGGGAGACAATCAAGTTCAATGGAAAGAGATTTGTAATAATTATAACAATAGCTTACATTGATTAAGTGTTTACCTGGGTGCTATGCTAAGCCTTTTCTTTTATTCCTCACAACAACCATACAATAAAGGTCATTTCATTACTCACATTTTACAAACAAGTTAAGTAACTTGCCCCATGGTCACAAAGCTGATAAATGTCTGAGTCAACACCAGTGCCCAGAAAGTTATGGCTCAAATCCTAAAAGTGCTTTCTTGAAGGCACCCCCTGGTATAAAGAAGGGTTACCTAATTATGCTTACATGTCAATATACAATCTAACAGTACTTGTGCTGTTCTTACTATCCTTTATATGGCAAACATTGACATTATACCTATTTTCTTTCCTTTTGTATTCATGAGGGTACAGAAAACACAATTTTTGAATCCAATTTTTACATTAAACAGCTGGTATAGAAAATACAAATGTTTTGCCATTATTTTCAATATTTTTTTCCTGCAAAAATTTATGAAACATCTAAAATATGTAAAGGATACTTTCAAAATATTTGGGGAGATATTTTAAAAGATATTAATATGGTACTTGACTCAACAGAGTTTACAACCTGAAAAGTAATATTAAGACCTCAATAACATTACAAGTCCAACCTGTGTACAAGCTGTGTCCAAATAGATACAAAAAACCTGAGAACTCACCCATCCACTCAGGGAGCAATCAGACTATTGGATGTCAGAGACATAAAATAACTATTGTCTTCACCCTTTTACTTTCAGACAATTGTTTCCTAAACACCATTATAGTCACTAAGTCTGCACACTTCAGAAACTCCAGATCTTCACTAAATCTCATGGAAATGTGTGTTGCCATTTTCCCAGAGATTTCTTTTAAAGTATCACTTCTGTCCGTCAAATCAGAGTTCCTGTAAGTGCGGTGTGTTTAAATTCTTTATCTTTCCTGACAGGATGTGGGTCCAGAAAGCAGCAAAAATCAAACTGGACTGCTTCCTACTCTCTGAAAATACTGCTCATATGTTTAGGTTGAGAGTTTTAATGCCATTTGTTGAAATATATTTAACCTATGTCATTTGGTTTACACCAAGTTAATGCTGGCTTCTACAAGGCTATGATCAGTCAGTCAACTAGTTGGTTTGACTGCTTTTTCCCTGGAATTGACCTAATTTCCTGGCTGTTTGGGCATCTGTAGACACACCTTTACACAAAGAAAAGGCAGGCTTCACATTAACTTACTAAAAGAGGGTAATTCTTTTTTTCTGAGATCTGCTACAGATTAATTGAGTGGCTGTTGGCAAGAGTTACAATCATATCTGCCCTCTCCTCTTTCTCATTTTAAAAATTAGAATATGAACATATAACAATCCAGGACAGCTCTGAAGATGCTAAATGAAGAAGTTAATAATAATTTAATATTTGAAGATACATCTGTATTGTACAGAAAAAAGGATTTCTTTTATTCTGAAATGACAACAAGATGCAACATGAAAAAAAATTTTGTAACTTAAAGAGATTTAAAAAAAAAAAAAAACTCCCTTCCAGTAGTACAGTTGGGTCCTTTCAGATAATTAATCATTAATAAATATTTAAGTACTATTTTCTATTTAAACTGCCGTACGTACCACTAGTTCTTTAAAGGTTAACAAGGATTAATTTTCTTTCAAAATAAATATGCCACTCAACAAATTGTCTATGTTCTTTCACTGATGTCTACGCCATTCAAGTGAAAGCACTGATTTCATTCAAAACTCAGAATTTGATCCAAATTTGTTTACCTGGCTACTAATAAGAGATTTTTGGTATGCTGCCTAAAAGCCTAATGACAAAATAGGAAGAATCATAAAATGTTCATAAAAATCGGATCAGATCGAACATCAGCTAATCTGGGTATATTTTTCCCTATGATTAACCAGTTCTTAATGACAACATTTCTTATCTTACAACTGTGACATGAAGAGGGAGCTGTAGCTCTTCTGAGACACAGTTCTGCAAGAACCAGCTTATCCACGCTCTCCGATCTCGTGTCTGTTTCTCTTTCTCTCTGCCTCTGTTGCGCCGTCCCTCATTCATTCACTCTTCCATCTTTTTGCCATTGTGCCAGCTCAATTTAAATGTATCTGCTCTATATCTGTTCAAGTGGAGATAATCCATGCAAATCAGGAACCGTGGCTTTCAATGCCTGGTTCACAGAGAGGACTCAGCTTGAGGAGGTCACTCGTTCACAGCCGCTCCTCCCATTATATTTTTCCCCTTATTGCAGAACTGCTGTATGTATACAGTGACTGAAAGGACTCAATGTACTGCAACTGCTGCCTGGCTTTACTTACAACTTTTTTTTATAAAGGAACTTACCTCCATCTGTCTTTTCAAGGTAGGAAGTCTGATTCTTCTAAAGATGTGTGTAATGCCTCCACTGTCTGCTCATTATCAAATGTCACTTGAATGCTTTATATTGTTGCTGGCATTAGGCACAAATGCTGGGGATTCCAGGTGTCTCATGCTTTTGTTACTTAACCGTATAGGTGCAATTGTTTAAGTGCTGAGTATTTTAATGTTTCTTTTCCCTGCAGACCGCTTCAGTTTTACAATGCCTGAAAGATCAGAGTGTCCACTCTCTAATCTAGAAATATAATCCTCTATCAAGTTTTCCCTCTTAGAAAAATAATAAGCTCTCAGTATGTTTTAACTTATCATGTATGCTGGCCAATAATAGCCAAGTGTAAAATTCAACCGTGTTAAGATTTTTTTTTTTAACCTGAAATCTTCCTGCAGCATTTTCTGTGAAAAATAACTAACTGTTGAAATATTTTTAACAACAGCAAGAAAAGGATAGATTTTACTTCATTCTGCTGCAAAGCAAAAAGCTAAAGGCCTTATTGCTAACAGGCCTGTCAAATAGATTTATTCTTGACAATCCATAAATTGTTACCAGGCTATACAGAAGTATTACAATTAGTTAAGATTCAGTTACTGTCATTATACATGTGATTATTTATTGTTTTGAGATTGAAACTGTATTATAAAAAAAGTTTAATGTAATAAGGCTTTTAAAAAAATCTTTATGTTGTATAACGCTGTTTGAGATTTTTTTTTTAAGAATGATTTCAATAGCCAACTGATTAAGTTTGAATTAAAAATGCATGTAAGAGGTTAACAGATTTGACGATATACATGCTGATTTATGAAAGCAATTCCTGGACTTACATTACTTCATATGTGTATCCTTGAAGTTAGTTGTAATAATATTTTAACCATTCCTTAGTCATTTCAATTTCAAAACATACTAAAATGCCATAAAATTATAGACTCAAAAATCTCTTTTTGATTAGCAAAAATATAATTAGAACATTCCAGTTACAATTTAGATTTCAATACATGTAATATGTCTTTGAAAGTGCTCCTTATTTATATAATTCTACATTTACTATCTTATTTTTCTAAGAAGGTTTTGACATGTGGCTATGTTTAATCTCTTGTATAGGATAGAATTGAACATAAACAGTAAACAAAGTTGACAGTCCTGAAAAGAAGAAAAAATTATCCTCTAGTATACTGAATAGTTCTGATGACATAAATCTTACGTTTCATCTTCTAGGTAGATACTTGTAGCTAGTGGAGTTGGAGGGAAAAAATTTATTATCTACATAAAATATCTCAGTGCCAAAAATGTACAGTTCTTTTTCTTTTTGATACAGAGTCTTCTATTGGAAAAAATGCACCCTGATATTTGAGTACAGTACAAGGCATGAAACCCTGTCATTGTTAGCATAAAGAAGACATCTACACAAGTATTACCATGCAGAGGGCAATCTTTCTGTCTCTGGCATTTGTTAGGTTACTGTACATAGAATTTAACAGATAAATATGTTCTGCTTCGTGGCATTTTAGTGATCTATTGGTATGCTGGCTACTCTGCTAGGATAGCAACAGGAAAAAAAAAAGAGATATATATGTTTTATAGCAGTGGATCATAAAAGCCCTTCACAGTGAGAGAAGAGGAATTTGACTTATTTCTTACGCAGTAATTAGAATTTCTTAAAAACTCTTTGAAATACGGAGTTGAAAAGTAAACTGAGGCTTCCCAGGAAAGGCTAACTGAATCTATCTATTTAAACCATGTAGTTGTCTATGAATATCTTCTTCACAGACACTGTCACTGGAGAATTCCATTCACACCTCCAGCATTACAGGGACAGAAAAGGATTCATCACTAATGGTAAAGGGTGATTCTTTCCTATTTAAAATGAGTTTGAGAAGAGCACCCTACACAGGAAAACCTCACCAGATGGAAAGGTGTGTGAGATTGCCTGGTTGTGTGAACTTGAGACTACTGTGAAACTAAGGATGCCCTTTCAGAACAAAGGAACGCCATGTGATACTCCGTCAGCAGTCAAGCTGAGGAGAGATATAAAAAGTGGCCAAGGAGATCTTTTGGGGACAGAGAAACTGCAAACTACTGGGTATTCTCTTTTAAACAAAACTACTAGGATTTGGTAGGTATAAAGGCACTCCCCGTGGAAGCTCAAGCCATCATTTCACAGCTTTGTTTGAAAAGTAAATACTTTATAGACTTTCTCATTTGTTTGCAAACCTCTGAGAAAACTCTCAAAAGACCTAACTTGTGTGCCTTAAGTTAGGTTTTACAGCTATGCATCCTAAATAAAATGGTCACAGCCTTCAACTCCCATGGGTTTCTATAGCTTCATCTGTAAACTTGTCTTTCCTCTAGTAACTCATGCAAGCAACTGTTCGACATAAGTTACATTTTACTCCATATCTGTGTGCCTTGCAGCAGAATCTATAGAACTGGTAAACCCTGTGGCTGTGTATAATACCATGTTGTTATCCCACTTGGCTCTTCTCTGCTGCTTTTACTGAGTACAGTTAAAAAGATAAATTGTAATCTTAAAAGGATACTACAGAGGGTGTTAATAAGTTCTCTCTAACTTCAGGAGTGTTAGTGGGGCCATAGAAACTTGCAACCCTGCTTAAAGAAAAACGATGTCCTTCATCTACAGACATTCCATGCCTATATCATCTGTAGACATTCAGAATTTCTCAGAAGGACTCTATAATACCATCTATATTTTCCAAATCTTGGAAGTTATTGTTGTATATGGATTGACTATGATACTGAGTGAAAACTCAGAAGGTACTGCTTTATCGGTATTAAATTTAAATCTGCACAAAACATTATGGGACCTATGAAACCATTATCTCCATTTTAAAGATAAAGACACTGAGGTACAGAGTACTTAAGTAACTTAGCCAAGGCCACACAGTTGGGGCAAAACTGGAATTTGAACCCATTTATTCTGTTACTGGCTTTGAGACATCACACAATAATGCCTTCCTGGCTAATTAGGTCTGATGACTAAATATAATAAAGACATTTCCCCTCCTCTCCCAATAGCAAAAACACTCCCAATTACTGATTTGTCATCTTGATTCAGATACCTGATTCTGATTTTTCAACTCTTTTCATAGCTCTTTCTCTCAACCTGTATTACTATGATAGCATAGTTTTTAAAAGTTGTTTGATTCAATACATGCCAGGAATGGTTACTCTTGCAGAACATTTGCGTTTTACCTCAAGGAGTTAAAAGAACTAAGTCAGATCTGTAACTGACTGACTTGTCTACTGACAGCCTTTGAAGCGCCACCACTCCCCACCTTTTTTTTTTTTTTCTGTCTAAAGAGCAAGATTGACATCTCTTTATATGTTTGGAATTTGTCAGTGGTGTAAAGTGCTTGGTAATGATGGAAATTAACCTGGGGCTTTATCTAACTACCTTTCCTAACAACTCCACTGAAGTTCTGATAACAATTAAAATTTTGATGCAAACAACTGTTCACATCAAAAAAAAATACATTCTTCTGTCTTGTCATACCTTTCTTCAAAATCTTCTGGGTAGCAGTAGCTCTTTTGCTTTTCCTTGCCTTTCTTTGCACTGAGAGCAACTGAATGAAAATTTCCCCAGCTGAAATACACCAGCACGTTAGAAAAGCAAATAAAGGAAACAAATGAAGTGACAATGCATCTTTAAATGGCCTGACTGTGAAACACTAAACATAGTTATCTGTCCTCGTGTCAGTAAGTGTTATCTCTCTAAGGAGAAATGAGTAAGAACAGGTCCATACAGAAAAGCATTTATGGCCTTACTTCTGTCTCTTTATTTGGGATAGCTTGAACTGTCTCCCACTGTTTTTCCTCCCAATGTGAAAAGATGAACTATTATACATGTAACCCATATGAATCTGATTCAAAGTCTGTGTTCATTTGACCTGTGGAAATCAGATATCTAATGTAAACAAAAGCCTGAACAGCATCAACACATAATCAAGTGGCAGAAGTGTGGGAAACATGGGTCAGTAGCAATTGAGCAAGCTACACATTTCTTGAGTAACGAATGAAAAACAATTTTGATGCCATTCTGTGATATCAGCATTCTTTTTAGATCTTATTTGAAGTATCAGGCAGATGGACTGCCCTATATATCTAAAGCCTCTATCTGCTGGCAGGCAGAAAGCCTAAGAACCTATCTTTAAAGTTATTTTAATATATCCGTTTTTCCCGGATTAGCAAAGTTAGATGTCGACCACTGGTACAGGAAAGGTTGGGAATTCATTTAAATTTGAGCTTACCCTGCCGTCATCTCTTGCTGCATGAGTTCCTTAGTCTATGAAATGGTCCTTTCAGATTTGATTTCTCCATTACTTGGTTAATATTCCTTCCCTTGAAAGAAAAATATGGGGGGAGGGGCAGGTGGCAGGAGAATACAGGATGGTATTTATGAGCTGTTTGTTGATATAAACATTCAAAGGAGTTAAGACTGACCTAAAACCATTTGAAAAATGTATCCCTTATTACTAAATTTTTCAGCTGCATAACTGAATTCCCTATCTAAAAGATGTCAATTTCCTGAAATTCAAAATAAAATCAAAGAATTTTTCTCACTGAGGAAGGTTTGTGAAAATATTCAAACCATTTAACTACGAAATGTATTAGCAATCAGTTCAGACTGGACAATGATCAACATGTCCGAGCTCAAAAATAAAACTTCTCTAGGTAAGATTCACAGTTTGGAAAACAAAGTCAAAATCTATAGAAGCCCTAAACTAGGGCTGCAAAGTCTGTTTTGTTGTTGTTATTGTTTTATGGCTGTTGTTCTATAAATAATTTTCTTATCAATGCTCTCCCAGAAAAATTAATCAAGTACCCTTTTTACAATGGAGACCTCTTTCCTGTATATTCACAATGCATGCAGTTCACACCACGTAAGTTAGCTTCTAATTGTGTTCTTCTCTCATATTTACCTGGTTGTTTTAAGGGTGATATTTTTTTATTCAAGTAACTTGTAAACAAACTACTTGCAGGTAAAAATCATACTCACTCTGTTCTTCACAGATCTGTTCTCAGTGCTAAGACCAGAGCCTATTCTTGATTAATATTTAAATGATTGATGGAATTTTTTAAAAATCTTGTTAGCTTAGATTATATATTTTTAAAATTTGCTTCTGGGGCAATAAGAGGAGCATCTGTCTATTCAAAACATTTCTTAAGACTCAACTCTATTCCAGACACTGGGCCTATGCTCTGACAGCATATGAAAATTTACATATGTTCAATTTTTAAAAGAGCAACAGGAAAAGAAATTATTCCAGTGAGTAAAATAATATATACTATGATTTCTCATTTTGGAAATTAAAGGGAGAGGCAGCCGGTGAAAGAACCAAAGTGAAAACCATGAGAAGAGGAAGAGAATGAAAAAGACAAAGAAAATAAAGAAATGTGGAAGGCAGTAGAGAAATGGGGAAGAGATATCTTGAGAGATGAAGAGAGAAGGGTTTAGAAGATTTTAAAGAATTCAGACTTTGGCATTTCTTTTTAACCACAGTTTACACCATTTTAACTTCTATTACTAAATCCTCAGAGACTATAAATGGAATAGAAATAGTCATTAATCTTAAAGAGAAATTATTGTTTGTCTGGGGAATGAATACATCAAGAAGAGCTGGTGTCCTAAGTAAGGAAGCAAGCAAAGAGAATATAAGGTGGCTTTTAAAGACTAACTGCAGAATAGTCAATCCAATAAGAAATCCCACAGAGCTCACAACCATAAACCAAGTTCTAAAAGGAATTTGGCAAATACAGTCTTACCCAGGCAGATACCGTCACCTAAGCAGGGTGGAGATGGAGTCTGTCAGAGGAGTGGGTTTCAGGGCAGTTTCAAAGGTACAATGATTGCCAGCCAACGTGCTCATGCGTGGAATGAGACAGGGACCTCAGAAAGCAGTGCTGGCAGGAGCAAAACAGAAAAAGCAGTTTGGGGTCCACCAACTGGTCAGAAAGCAGGGCTTTCTATCGCCTTCTGGGTGCTAGAGCCCCGGGGAAACAAAAAGTTCCCACTTCCTCCAAAGATTCTGGGTAGGTAAAGGCACTAACCATATGGATTTCCCTATGCACTGGGGTACTCATGCTAGAGGCATTTTGTTTTTTCAGCTCTCAGTCATTTCATTTTTCAGCCTTTAGCCATGGAGATGTTAAAGACTATTTGTGAAATCCTTTTGATTAGCAAGTGAAAAGCCATTGTATACTGGCTTCTGGGGTTTTATTGGATTCAGAGAGAAATGGAGCAGCCTGCAGGTGACTGTGGATGCTTGTTTCTAATTGATGAAAGGGATATATAACCATGGCTTAAAGTTCCGCATCTTTGATTGGAAAACAAAAACCAAAGGCATTTAAAATCATGTGAATGAAATATACAGAGGAAGCATAATGAAGCAGAAAGAGCACTAGCTTCAGACAGACAGACCTGGGTTGGAAATCAAAGCTATTGGGGATATTATTGAATCTCTCTGAGTTTCAGCTTCCTCAGATGAAAATAAAAAATACCCACTTCTCAGCTATACAGTACAGCAATGAAATAATATCTAATACATGCACAAAACAATGCTGAGCTCATAGAAGACATCTGACAATACTTCATCTTCATTTTGTTTTCTGTCCAAAATCAAATTTATGTCACCCTGGATTCCATTCATAGACATATGTATTTAGATGTTTCATGGCTTCATTTTATTTTGCAGTTAAGAAAAGAAAAGACATTTATGGGACAACAAAGCACTGATCCTAACCTGTTACTAACATATTTGAGGATATCGTCAGACTTAAAATTCTAAGGGTCTTCTCATAGGCAGTGAGGCAGACCACAGCTATGAATTAGCATATTCTTATAGAAAGATGCTTCCTATGCTGCGGGTCATATTTATAACAGATTAAAATTAATATTTTCACCTAACTCTGATTCTCAGGTTCCCATTTAATATCCTTAAGGCCTGATGCCTATGGACAAGCATGTGTTAATTTCTACGGCTCTTAGAATGGCATGCCTGTTTGTGCTCTTAGGCACTTGGAGATAGGCGCTAGTTCTAGAGCTCGCTGACTTTCCTTCTGAAAGTGATATCTGTGCAGGCCACTATGAGTTTCCAGTATCCAAGTTCAAAAGCCAGAGTGTGAACTTTTGGAAGAGCTGACTATGAACCAGACAAATATAAAATTCATCCTAAGAGGACTCTTTTTTTTTTTTTTTCTGTGTGAGAGGTGAGCACAGAACACATGTCAGAAAAAAGAAGCATCAGGACATGAAAAAATCAGGAGGGTATTACACAGCTTTGTAGGATTTTTCTGATTTCTTTAGAAACTATGTAAATGAATTCCTTAAACACAGACTGCCATTGATTTTTTTCTGGTGTTCATTGATTCCCTCGTCATTGCTTCATGTATGTGTTCCACCAAAACATCTAGTATTGATATTTCTCTCCCTCAAACTCTGTCCCCAATCCATTATAAGTATATCATTAAAACCTGTTTAATTTCCTATGAAAGATTATATTAAGTGCACTTTCAGTGTAATTATGTCGATAGCGAAAGATAAACATGTATTAGGCAGTGCAAAATGCTGATTATCTGTCAGGGTAAATCTGTTTATTTCAAATATAGCAATCTGACAACCCCCTGGTGTTAATCATGGAAGTACACGTTTGTGCCAGGTACTGTTTGGTGGGGTTCTGACAGTGAAATGCACTCAATGGCTTCCTGCTGTGACATAATCTTTATCATATATAAGCCCGTAGACATGTGTATCTGTGTCATAAAGTGCAGACTGTAGATTTATTGTGTGTTTTAAGCATGTGTGATATACCTATAGTTTGATTCTTTTTGTACATATAGACAATAAAGTATAATTTGAGAATCAACAATGTCTAATTTGTACTAACAGCTTTGTGTAGAATGGAATCATTTGAGAAAAGGGAGAGTGGATTATAGGATTAGGTTGTATTTTAGCTTATGTCCACGGCTGGGTTTGCCCTTAGTAATGTCAGCTCAGAACCATTTGTATTAATCCAGAGAAAAAGGAAAGAGCTGACGAAATGAAGGAAAATCCAGAGGTAGGTCTGGTACAAGCTGTTCATCTGATTCTCAATGCAAACATGCTTCTTTTATTCTTTTAACTTTTTTCCTTGAGATAGTAGTTTCTAAATATATCCTAGAAACACTACAGACTGCCAGCTGCTATTGGGCATGAAGTTCCTCTTTAATGAGATAAAACAGTATCAGGAAGTCAACATGCCACACGTGCTGCGGCTGAATTTCCCCAGGTTTTTGTGCAGCAGAAAATGAATAGAAATGAAAATGAATTGAATATTCAGGCACAGTTTGCCAACTCCTCTGAAAAATAATTTTGTCTGACTTTATTACATTGTGATCATTTCCTGAATGCCATAAAATGCTGAGTAGAATAATAAAAATTGATATGTATATTGACATTTCAGTTTTCTAAATAGAAGCTGAGAAAATATAAACAGCATTTGGTCTTTGCAACTCTTCCGACCATCCATTCGTGGGCTGACTAATTCATTTACTCTCAAATACCTCATTTGGCCTTAATATAAATGTCTTCTGAAATAATTTCTCACCAGTAGATTATGCACATCTTTAGTTTGATTCAGAATTTACATGTGTAGTTTGCATAATTTTGCATCAGAGTGTCTGCTTTAAATTAGGTAAAGGTCACTGTCATTCATAATCAAAAAGAAGGTGGATTAAAGGTCACAGTTCAATAAAAAAAACTGATTAGATGTAGAAATTTGTTCATGTGAGTCGATATCAATGGATAAGTGGAAATATGAGTCAACAAATTAACCTCGGTATAATGGGTGATCTGCTTCTTTGCAATCGAAAATCACATTCACAGATTTATTTTTTCCCAAAGTATAACTTGTTTGTCTCTATGTCGCAGTGACAGTAACTTCTGTTAATACTTTTACCCCTAGGTGTCTTTTATAATGTCATTTACTTTTAGGAATGACATAAATGACAATTTTATCTCCAAAATAAAGTAGTAAGTAATAATGAATTAATAATAGAGAGATATGGATTAGAAAGTCCCTAAGGGCCTATGGTTACTTCTGTCATTTTTTCCCTGAGGTAGTTCCTAGTTCTTTTATTCTTTTTAAAGGATGCAGCTGTCACATTTCTTCTTTTACATAACTATTTTATACCTCTCCTGGACACTTAAGAGCCCCTCTAAACCCTTCGAAATCTTGACATCTACTCAGTATTTCTGTCTGCGATTAGAATGGATAAGTACAAAATAAATATAGCTGGTGGCAGGCAATTAGGCTTTTTTTGATTGGCTGAACTTTTTAAGGTATGTTTCACAGTGACCTGAATAAATGGAAAGCAGTTGAAAATAAAGAAATGCTAAGTTGAAATATATTTTTTTTTACATAAATCAATTTGAACAGCTGGAAGAGAATTAATTGGTCCACTTTTCATTTATGTTTAGAGGTTTGGCATAAGCTCTGAGGTGTTTTTAATAGTAACTGGAACAGAACTATTATTAACAAAATGTAAAGAGTCTGATTTTTCTCATCTTCTAATATTTCTTTTCCTTTTAACATGTGTTCTTGACTTCAGGGGAAAACTTACTTTCTCCCCTTGCTTGTTTATCTACTCTATTTGTGGAATTGGCATCTTAGCATAGGATCATCTACTGAAAAAAAAAGAAGAAGAAAAAAAGAAAAGAAAAAGAAAGCAAAGAAAAAAAAGAAAAGAAAAGAAAGGTAGACAAGAAGGCATCACTTTTTAAAGTACATTGTTTATTTTTTCAAAGAAAAATCAAACATTTTTAAAGGAACTACAAAGGTTAAATGGTTTAAACAGATTATAATTAGTTAATTTTGTTAAACATATATTGGATCAATTTTACATTATTTTAATTACCTTTTGGAATACATGGTGAACAAATTCACTTGATGTTCAGGATCAAACAAAATTACCTTTCCTCTGGGTAGGCTTAAGTTTCACAAAATGATTTGAAAATGACCTCCTTTGCTTTCATCTAAAAATATCTTTGGATTTAGAAAATGATTAAAGTTGGATATATTGTGTTCTAAGCCAATCATATTTTATCATTTTCATAGCTTATTCTTTCTTTAAAGAGGAAAATAATGAAACTTCACTAAACAGATGTTCCCGCTTTAAGGAGACTCTTGAAATTCATGCAGTAACACGGTATTCGTAAGTCTGATTCAACTCCTATTTCTGCCAGAAGGCATATTTTGTATTCTGGTAAGTTTATGAATTTTTTTTTCTGATAAGACATAGGAATGAAAACTTGATGATCATTAGACATCATGGCCAAATCAGAGACATTCTGATTTATGTCTCTGTGGTGTATATGTGTGTGTGTATGTACCTGTAATCCTGAATAAGCAATCCCTGAATTGTAAACACTAGATCCCACGTAGTTGGAAGGTACGTAAGAAATCACATAACTATCTGTCGCCTACGCCAGTTTAGGGCATCTAGGGAGCAATTGTTGGGAAAGTGCCATTTCTTTCGGAATGTACAGTTAGCAAATTATCCTAGTGCCCAGTGATATCTGTTTTTCTTTGTGCTTGTAGTAGTGATTCTCAACTAGGGATGATTTTGCCTCCCAGGGGACACTTGGTAATGTTTAGAGACATTTTTAACTTGGGGTGAGGGTGGGCAGTGCTGATACAACTGACATCTAATGTGGTAGAGTCCAAGCACACCAATAAACATTCTAAAAGGCACAGGACAGCCACCACAACAAAGACTAATTGTGCCCAAAATGTCAATAATACCAAGGATGAAAACCCTCTCTTATGGGAAAAAGGAGATATTTCTTCATTCTCTGTCTCAACTCTATATAGTACTTCTCTTCCCAACCCCAAACCCACATCATACCATCCCACTTCTGGCTAACCCCTCCTCATCCCTCAGAACCCTCAGGGCACTCATCACTTCATTCAAGAAAGTTCCGCTGACTTGTCTGATTATGGTGGCACTCCTTAGTATTACCACACCGCTGTATCCCTCTGAATCCCAGTGACTGATTTATGTTTCTGCATCCTAAACTATAAATCTCCTGAGAATTGTACTTTGTAATGCCACCATACAGCATATTTTGTGGAACATAATAACTGTTCTGTTAATGTGTTGTTGAAGGAAGTCAAGGTTATCTGTAGAAACAATACAGTATAGAGTACTTGGGTTTAGCTCAAATAGTACTTAAGATACTATTTGAGTCCTTGAGGATTAAATATATAAATTGTAGTTGCTGGCCTGAAAATGTAAGTGTTTCAAAAGACATTTGAAACAACTATTCGTAAGTAGGGAGTCTGCCTGAATATTTATTTATATCTATATAGCTGAATATGTTTTAAAACATAATTATGTGTTTATGAAACATGGCATGATTGTGTGTATATATATGTACATATATATAATTTCAATAATGTATATACTTTAATGAAGACATTCCATAATATCATAAATGCATACACATACCAAAATGAAGCATTTTTACATTTACATCATAAACTTTCCAAGTTCTAGTGACTATTTATATTTAATATGCCAAATATTATATTCACAATAAAGTAGAAGAAAGCACTCTACACCTTTAAAGAACATGGATGGCTTTAATTAAATCACTTTTATTTCTATGTTTCATCTTTTCTTGATTTCTGTGTTTGGGTTATGAATATGGCCAACAACAATATCAAATTATAAAAAGATTCCTCTAAAACTGAATAATAAGTAAATATATTAATTTTTTGATTGGTATTAACCAATATGAATACAGAATTACCTTTTATATCAGTTGTTATGCTTTCAACAGTAATATTCATAACTTTACATTTTCACAATAATATTTCCCTTTTTTATCCCATAAAGAGAAAGTGAAGTCTAAATCTGACATGTCTCTGATTAACAAAAGTCAATGTAAGCAGCTAATTTGGGTAAGGACCAAAAATATACTTCAACAGAGCTTGGGCATTAAGAGTAAGTACTGCTTCAAAACCAAAAAGATTTATGTTCCATTTCGGGCTCTACCATTTAGAAGCTATGAGACCTTAAAACAAGTTATTTAATTCCCTAAGCCTCATGCTCATCTGTAAAATGGGGAGAATACTGATTTCTACTAACAGCTACCTCACATAGTTGCTGTATACATAAACGAAATGATATTTTAAAAGAATTCAACCCAGCGACACATAAATTAATTGAATAAATGGTGGCTATTGCTAACATAGTAGTAGTTGCAGAAGTAACCATGGTAGCAATAATAGAAGTGAGAGGAAAGTATGAATCCAGGGTTTCTTTTATAATCTGGAAAATATACCAAATAATATTTCCAAAATTTAAAATTGGATTTATATTGGAAAAAATTTTACAGAAGAGTTCCTCTGATATTTTTTTCTTACTGCAGTCATAACATTCAACATTACTCATGTTTTCTGAGCCAGCTCACTTCTCTTGAACAGATTCTTTCTTCAGCTACTTTAATCCCCTCTGTCTTTTTCTTCTACTTCTATCCTTCCATTGCATTAACATTCATTTTATCCCCATCAACTTTATGATGCTGCTTGATGTTTGTTTGAAAGAATTTTAGATTCCAGATTTACTCTTCTTTTGCAAATCCAATAGTTTTTTGTTTTTTGTTTTTTCCTATCTCTCTATGTCCTGATGTGGCTCACCAGAACAATGTAATCTTAAAATACAAACTCAGATTTTTTTCAACAGGACACATCATAGATAAGAGAGGCTGTGAAATATGCAAATTTCTCATCCAACTAGGGAAATTCCATACTTTTCTCCACACTGCTCCTCATAAACCAATGGGCCAAACCTGTCTTTGAGAGGAGCATTTCTATAAAGCGGATCATAGAGGTGAGGCTCAACAAATGCTTTCTGAACGGAACTGGAATTATGAACATTTCTAGTGAATGGTTCTACAAAGGATAAAATAATCATGAGTCAGATTATCATGAGTATTATATTGCATTCGTTAATTTCACTTCTTAGAATGGCAATAATTGTAGAGGAAAATAAGACCCAGGAACAATTTTTGTCTTTTAAGCCTTCTAGGTCAATTTTTTAAATCATTCTTTTACTCTTTATATGAACATAAATAGCTAAAATTTATGATATAGTTATTACAACAATTCTTAAGGGTCCTAGAATTTTCAGGATGGTAAATGAGCACTGTCTTCAAGTTAAAGTCATCAGCTGCATCAGACCCCAACAAGAGAGTCAGCTTGTCCTTTGAAGCTTTGAAGCCAGACATTGACTTCTCTTCTCTAGCTGGGAAAATCTTAGATGGCATCTTCTTCCAATAGAAGGTTGTTTCGTCTACATTGAAAATCTGTTGTTTGTAGTAGCTTTCTTCATCAATGATCTTAGCAAGATCTTCTGGATAACTTGCTGCAACTTCTACATTGGTATTTGCTGCTTCACCTTGCACTTCTATGTTATGGAGATGGCTTCTTTCCTTAAACCTCATGAACCAATCTCTGCCAGCCTCAAACTGTTTTTCTGTACCTTTCTTACCTCTCTCAGCTTTCATATAATTAGGGCCTTGCTTTGTTCTGGATTAGGCTTTGGCTTAAGGGAATTCTGTGGCTGCATTGATCTTCTATCTAGACCACTAAAACTTTCTCCACATCAGCAATAAGGCTGTTTCACTTTCTTATCATTCGTGTATTCACTGGAGGAGCACCTGTTATTTTCTTCAAGAATTTTTCCTTTGCATTCACAACTTGTCTAACTGGCATGAGAGGCCTAGTTTTAGTCTAGCTTGGCTTTTAACATGTCTTCCTTACTAAGCTTCATCATTTCTAACTTTTGATTTAAAGTTAGAGATGTGCAAATCTTCCTTTCACTTGAACAGTTAGAGGTCATCGTAGAGTTATTTATTGGCCTAATTTCAATATTGTTGTGTCTCAGGAAATAGGGAGGCCTGGGGAGAGGGAGAGAGAGAGGAGAACGGCTGGTCAGTGGAGCAGTCAGAACACACACAGTGTTTATTAAGTTCACTGTCTTATATGGGCAAGGTTCATGGCTCCCCAAAACAATTACAACAGTAATATCAAAGATCACTGATCACAGATCACCATAACAGATATAATAATAATGAAAATGTCTGAAATATTTCCAAATTGTGACACGGAGACACAAAATAGAAATATTGCCAAAATGTGACACAGAGACATGAAATGGCACCAATAGACTTGCCTAACACGGTGTTGCCACAGACCTTCAATTTTTAAAACCACAGTATCTGTGAAGCACAGTAAATGAAGTGCAATAAAACAAGGTAAGCCTGCATCTGGATGGGCTCCACTTTTTTACTACAATTTAAAAATCAAATACTGAAATTTAAAAAATTTTAAGCTTATTTAAATATGTATTATTTATATATGCGTATATATATATATATATATATATATAATATGAACAAACAAGTGTGGATCTTTAACCCCAACCTGAGAATGAAATACAAATTTCTATCTTTGGCCTTTGCTTTTTGTACATTGAATGTGAACCAAGTAAATGCACTTACGAAACATGAAACAAACCTAACAAAGATAATACCATATATGACATTTGGCAATAAATATAACTGACGTGCATAAATCTATACATCAGTTAAATACATGAAATACACAACTTTAAATGGCGCTTTCTAGCACGGAACTTTAGTTAGGGAGAAAAAGATTTATGGGCTTCAGTTAATCATAAGTTTAATATGCACCAATGGTGAGATATGACTGCTAAAAAAGAATGCCACCACCTTAGGCTAAATTAATAGACATTGTAAAAAGGACAGTGGAAAGAATGATCCCATTACATTCTCCCATTATTAGATCACATCTGGCATATAGCAATTAGTCCTGTACATTTAAAGGAGTACATTAAAAACACAGTATGTCAAAAAAGATAGGACCAAGTTGTAGAGGGGTTTAAAAACTATGTCATATGAGGAACAGTAAAATAACTAAAGTGTTTAGCATAGAAAAAAGAAGACTAAAGGGAGATATGATAAACAGTTGCTATGGATTACTATGGATATCTTTCAACAGTATTTATTGACATTCTGACAAGCACTGTGCTTACGTATAACATAAACATACAAAATAAAGAAATTGATCTTTTATCCCTTTATTAATGAACTTCATATTCAGAGAAAATGAAATTTAAATATTTACACAAACATTTGATAACAAATAGTGACAAGCAAAGAAAAGAAAGACTACAATGAAAAAATAAATAAACTGATCTGATTTAATCGGGATGGAATGCATAGTCAGGGAAGGCTTCTCTGAAGAAGTGACATTTAAAGCAAATAAGAAAAGGTGGATGAAGGGAGAGGGCTCATTAGAAGCAATGAGAATATCACATCTCATAAGCAAGTCCCCTAGGGTGGAAAAGAGCTTGCTAAAATTGAGGACTAGGAAGAGGAGAAAGAGACAGGAGCATCGCAAAGAATAAGGAGGAGGTGGTGTGAAAAGAAAATGAGCCCAGATTGTTATAGCCCTTCAGAGCTGCATTAAGGCTTTTCTATTCTAAGTGCCTGGAGAAGCTACTGAAGATTTTAGGCAGAAAAGTAAGGCAGAGAGATTCACTTTTGCAAAGATCCCTCTGGCTTTGTGTGGCTAATGTGCTGGAAGGGACTAGAGGTGATGAGGAGGCCCCTTAAGAGGCTCCTGTAATAGAAGACACAAGAGATGAAGGTCATTTGGCCTCAAGTGGAGATGGAAGGTGAATGAAGAAGAGACACTAAAATTATATTTTGGAGGTGGTATCAAGAGAATTTGATGGTGGATTGGATATGGTTGAGGAGCAGGAAATAGGGAGCCAAGCAAGACCCCCATTTTCTGGTTTGAGTAACTAAGTGAATTGCGGAGAGGCGAGTAAGCAAACTTTAAAACAGAAGTTCAAAAGCCTTGTGTTGTCCATAGTAAGTTTGAGAAACTGGATCAAATTGTTTTTAAAAAATGAATTTGTCTTTCATAAAATATGAAAGTCAATTTTTATATTATTTGAGTGAATATTTGGTGCATTATCAAGTAGAAGAGACCAGAATTGCTTTGTGTTCTTTAAGAGAGCAGATCCACAATCACAAATGCCAAGTTTACAAGGAGGTCAACTTCAACTCAGTCCACGAAAGAACTATTTTTAAGAACTAGACTATCCAAAAAGCTGCCTGAGAAGGGGATAAGTTTCTCCTCACAGTTCCTCTATTGGCAGAGTCTGAAGTCTACCAGAAATGTGTTAAAAAAGATGCCTGCACTCTGTGGAATGCTGAACTTGAGTCTCTTTCAACTCTATTGTGTTGAATTCCAGATATAACGTTTTAATACCTTGAGGAGAAAATAAAGAAGATCCTCACTTGAGTCACTGCAGGTGTTTGGTAAACTATTTAATTGCTGATTGCTGCTGGGCATGTCCTAGCACCTTCCTACCAGAGGGTTATTGATTGCATCAAGCAGCTATTGACTGTTTACTGAAATGTGCACACGTTCCCTCCTAGGCGAGTGCAGGTCAGCCCCACTCAAAAGTGGGATGCAAAGGTTATAAGCCAAGAGTTCTCTTCCAATATGACTCTAAACCCTCTCAGTGCAAAAGTCACTAATTTCCTATGGCTTGCTTTGTTACTGTGCTTAAACTTAGCCTCAAGCATTTGTCTCAACCCAGCACTCTAAGACAATCAATACCCACAGACTGGCATTGTCATTTGAGATGATATTCATTTCAGTTATCAACCCCACTCAACCCTATGACTCACAGTTCTTAAGGGCCTCTACTCCCACAGAACCCCATGGAGGATGAGAAACCATGATGATTTCTTCTGAGCCCAGAGGATCTCACTGAGAATTCATATCACTTGCTGGCCAGAGTGATCTTTATTTTTCACCATTTGTAGTGCTTCATTGTTTTGCTCTAAAAAAGAATCTTTGAAAGAAGATTCTTTAGTGTGGTCTATATACATATATGCAGACGGAAAGTTTAAATTTGTCATATCTTGGTCTGTGATTCCACCCTATGGAGAATGGGAGAAAGAATTAGCCACATAGCTAAGCATGCCATGATAGATACTGTGCTTAATCAGAGTCAGAGATTTTAGGCAAAGCATTGCAGTCCTGGAACAAAACAAAAAATGTGGGGTGGGGGAGCCATATGTTTTTTTCTCCATAGACTTTAGTCTTCAGTAATAATTGTGTGCTTTGTGATTGTGGCTCAGGAATAGTACCTATCACATTAGAGTTCAATTTTAATATATCTAGAGCTCTTTAGTAAGACAGTCTGTTAAGACTAGGGCACTAACTGATTAATAAGTTGGTTCAAGTAGACTTTCATTCAGGTCTCAGCAATAAGTGCTCTGTCTAGTTGATAAATTTCCACACTAAACACAAACGTTGTTATTTGTCATATACTAACTGTTTTAATGGGCCATTCTTCATGATCTTTAACAACTATCAATTGATCTCTAGGACTCAGATGTCCCACTGCAATCCAGCTATGTTCAAAGAATCTAAGTTTAAGTGAACTACAATGCTAAGGAAGGAAAAAACAACATTAATTTGCTCTAGGGACAGAAATAGATTAAGCACATTAATGAAGATATGAACAACAAGAAGTGATTCAGGGCTGTTATTTTTCTCCACAGCAGAAATATTATAATCAATCCAGACAGTTATATGTTCAGTTCCTCAGGTTTTAATAAAGGTAAGTCTAAGAATTCTATTTAGACTTTCAGACCATTACATCTTGAACCATCAGAAATAATCAGATATGTTTTAAATCAGCTAGGAGATAAACTGATCGATTCCATGCTTGTAAAACATAAACTCTAGAGGTAGCTTAATTTTCACATTCATCATTTGTGATTATTTTTCCAGTTCCTCTTTGCTGTAAAAACGACATCAAACTCAGATTTCCCTTCAGCAGACTGGCAGGCTTAAGCCACTTAATACAAATAAAATCCAAAATTCTTAGAAATGAAATGAGTTGTTTTTTAAAGAGGTTCAGGGCATATGCTTATGTCCTAAGAGTACAAAAAGATATGCCTACTTCTTTATCTGATAGTCTCCAGTGGCAACATTAGCACATAGATGTTTTATGCATTTCATACATAATGCTCCATGTGATTATAGAATCCAGACGGTAGAACTGAATTAAGTTTCCTGAGAATGGAATGGGATGGGAGGAAGGACATGTACTATTGAGAAAAATCATCCCATTCCTTTATCTTCTAGGAGATCTGCGGAAGCTTTTCCTTTGGAAAGTGCTCAAAGACAGATCAAAAGTGATAACAAAGGTTCGCTATCTGAACAGGTCTGCCCTAGAAATAGTGCTTTGGAAATTCGAGGTGGAAAAGAAAGGCAGCCTGTGCCAGAAGCTGATTAAATTTCAGTCATCTATCCAAAGCAGTCCCTAGTTGCTTGTAAAATGCTCCATATAATTACAGTAACTACGGGTTTTAAAGGAATTTACACATTAGCCTTTATCATGGGACTTTCTTTGTGGGTGCATTTCTACTTTAAAATCAATATCCCTAAAATAAACTTTAATAAGATTTATTAATTTTATCTATGTGGACCTTTTAAAAGTCAATATCAAATATCTTTCTCCAGATTCTTCTTGGCATTTGAAGAAGCTTAGATATAATCAAATGTCATGCCCTCTGTATGTTAAACGATTATTGTTCTATGACTTTGCTCTTGTATACAACTTAGCCCTATTTTTAAACTTTGAAAGAGTTGCAAATCAATACTAAAGACTGTTTAAAATGTATGGGTCATCCTGATACATGATCTCAGTACTGTGGACAAGGCCCATTAGTTGCTTCTTGAGCTATTATCTTGCTCAGTGTTAGATTTGAATAACCCAGGAAAGTAGTTTGACAGCCCCCAGCTGACCCTGCACCATGGTGGCTGAAATCACTTCTTTGAAACAACCTACAGGCTCAAGGAACAAAAAACAAAAAGCCTTTTAGAAAGTAGTGTCCCAGAGAAGAACAAGAAAGACTACTATTTCTCATTCAAAGTATAGTAAGGAGCATATCTAGGATACCACAAATTTCAAACCTTTTATTTTCAGAAGAGACTGAGCACCCAACACTTCTTTACGGTCAGCTTCAAAGGGAAAGAATCTCTACCAACTACACACTCAATAGTTTAATATCAGGTGGCTATAATCTTAATCCAGAAAGCAGTGAATTTACTATTAATATTTTCACTGGAGGGAAGAGTTTGAGGAAGCCAAATTTAAGATATGTGTTGACAGCAGAAGAATTCTATGAGTAAAGCATAGAGGAAACAGAATTGTGTTATCTACTAAAAATAAAACCTGTTTTGCTCTCAGGCCAAGTCCAAAAAAAGGGCAAAATATAAGCCTCAGTACTAGATTGGAAGCTTATTGAAAGCAGAAAGTAGATAACTAGGTCTCCTTCTTCTGTCTCTACCCTACACCTAGTTTCTTGAAACATAAATTTCTATGCAATAAATGTTTTTATAGTATCTTGGAAAACTTATTGTAAAGTGAATTCATAATTTTGAAACTGAACTGTACCTAGTTGTACTTTAAAAAGACAATTTAATTAGCCAAGATCAGTTCATCTTTCTACTCAGATAAAGACAACTGTGGACGAAACAACATTCAGCCACTTTAACATGGCTAACTATCCTGTGGTAAGGATCACCTCAATGCCAATATCTTTATCTACCTGATACAACAATAACCTATCTCTAACCTAACACTAAGCCATCCTACTGTGCCTCCCACACACCAAAAGATGCTATTTGACACTGTATTGACTCTAAACATGGAAGGGCAAAGTAACAGATGTGCTTAATTATAATTTTATAGACTTCCCTTTACCTGGGATATTTAAGGGAGATTTTCATTTCCTTTGTTATTAGCTAGTAAGATATTTTACATTATATACAGAAAATCTATTAATCTGTTTAGGATTGGGTTTAGCTGTTTTTAGTGTAAAACCCAGTTAACAGTAACTTAAAACCAGTGACTATATTCTTCTCTCATGCAAAATAAGTCTGGAGGCAGTCTGTCCAAGACTAGTTTGGCAGCTCCATAATATGAGCCACCCGTGTTCCTGCTGTCTTTCCGTTCTGCCACCCTGCATGCCACGAGTATCGTGGCATCAGCCTAGCTCACAGCAGCCTCAAACTCCTTGACTCAAGTGATCCTCCTGCCTCAGCCTCCCCAGTAGCTGGGACTACAGGCACACGCCAGCACGCCCGGCTAATTTTTTCTATTTTTAGTAGAGATGGGGTCTTGTTCTTGCTCAGGCTGGTTTCGTACTCCTGAGCTCAAGCAATCCTCCCACCTTGGACTCCCAGAATACTAGGATTATAGGTGTGAGCCACTGTGCCCATCTTGGTTTCAATTTTTTATAAGGTTGCCTCATGTTTGCAAGATAGCACTAAAGGGCCAGGTGTAGTGGCTCATGCCTGCAATCCTAGCACTCTGGGAGGCCAACGCAGGAGGATCCCTTGGGGCCAAGAGTTCGACACCAGCCTGAGCAAGAGCAAGACTCTGTCTCTACAAAAAATAGAAAAATTAGCCAGGCTTGGTGCCCTAGACCTATAGTCCCAGCTACTCAGGAGGCTGAGGTGGGAGGATCACTTGAGCCAGGAATTTAAGGTTGCTGTAAATTGTGAGCATGCCACTGCCCTTATGCCAAGGTAACAGAGTGAGACTCTGTCGAAAGAAAGAAAGAAAGAAAGAAAGAAAGAAAGAAAGAAAGAAAGAAAGAAAGAAAGAAAGAAAGAAAGAAAGAAAGAAAGGGAAAAGAAAGAAGAAAAGAAAAAACAGATAGCACTAAAGCTCTAGCCATTATGTTCACTTTCCCAAACAACAGAAAAGGCAAGGAAATAAAAGCCTGCAGAATCATCTTTCTGCATTCTTCTCAGAACACGCTACAATCCAAAAATTCATATTTACATTTCATTATCCTCCTCTATTTTGAAGGGAGAATGAATGATAGTTGTGTAGACAGACATATTGCTGTTTCCAACGATCTAGAGAATCTGTTACTTACGAAGAGGAAAATACATATTAGGTGGACAATTAATAGTCTCTGCCACACAATCTTTAAATTTGCTGCTTAATATGCCTGCAAGTTGCCTTATTTTGGTGACCTGTAACCCCAAATCTAATGCAAAATATTTCTCCAAAAGCTACATGGAGATTCTATTAGCTAAGATCTTTTAGCTTCATATGCCTGCCTGAGCAACATCATATTTTAGAAGCAAAGGCTCTAAATATAAAATGCAATTTTAAAATAATTTGATTAAATCAAAACTGCCCAAACCACCAGCTATTTTTTTAGGTGCCAATTTATTTTTCACTTGTGAAACTTTGAGATGATAGGCATCTGAGGTGTAAGCAACTATTATTTTTAAAATTTAAGAGAATCGGAGAGAAAAATTGTTGGTTTCACACTGTAAAATGTTCCTATTCTGTCTCATCTGAAACATTATAGTTAGCAGTACATTAATATATTGCTCTAGAAATTCTGATCTTTACAGATTAATTGTTATCTGACAACTCTGCTGCTATAGATTTCCTTCTTTTGCTTTGCACATTTCTGTTGATCAATTTTTCATTTGAGTCAAGGTGAAATAGAAAGAAATTTATTATTTTTATTAAATTGCTCTTAAATAAATGGTAATATTTTTTGATCATCCAAGAGGCTTTTTAGTTTCTAGCTGGTATTTGCCATATGCTAATAAACTAGAACATCATGAGATTAAAGTCTATTAAAATATGAGTTTTCCTGACCATGTTTAGCATCTCATCATCATGATGAGGATGACCAAAAGTACCTGAAATATGTTGATATTTTACAAAAAAATGAGGTCAGAAGATAATCTCAAATACTGACCCAATGGGGATTAATTCAAACAGATTTCTAAAACTGTCACATGTCACTTAATGAAACACATGTGATACACTGCCTGTCCTATGACATCTGCAGGTCATATCTGAGTAAAGAAAAGGGAGGTCACACATTTTATATTAACATGTATGCACACTTCCTTGGGGAATGTTCTATTGCTTGTAAACATACAGAGAATGAAAATTTAATTTATCTAAGTACAATCTTAAAATATCTAATGTAAGTCAAAGTGCTCTGCAGAGGTTAGTTATCTGGAGAATTCGGATGTCCTTAGGTCAGGAATTATTATTTTAAACTGGAATATCTTTAAAATTCAGTCAAATTAATGGATCTTTACTGTTACACCATGCCATTATCATCTAAGTACACAAAAGCTGTTAACACATGGCATACCTAATCACTCTTACTACCAGCTGCCAACAGATGCATCAGTCAACAACAAATGTATTCTAATCATGTCCTGGAAAGAACTGTTTCACACTTTTGGAGGTTGACATCTGCACCATGTAGACGTGCAAAAAAGTGTTTATGGTCTGCATTTATTGATACCTGCTAGGTGCATTTGAGAGAACATGTAAATGTTGCTTAAAGGATGTTTTTGAGGAACTCAGAACACATGTTAATAGTTGCTACTATTAACATTTTAAAGTTTAAGAACAGATTAATTTGGTTGATAAGTACATACATGATTGAATCATAAATTCCACGAGTGCTGGAAGCATGTCTTAAACATATTAGCATGCCCCATAGTGCCTGGCACAATGCCTGGTAAACTGAATGCTCTCAATAAATATTTGATGATGATGAGTATTTTACTTTACATCTACATCAAACCAAAGCATCAAGCTGATGAAAAGGAGATTTTTTTTCACTTTTAGATTTTTTTGACTTCCTTATACTCATACCCCATTTAACTGCTTTTGAAAAAACCAGATAGTAGGGAACTGTCCTGACTAATAAGAAATATGCAAGAATGCTGAAGACAAGAGGTAACTTAGAGATTGCAAGTAAAAACGGTGGTTTTGGAAAATATTCCTGTTACCATTTTAGCTCTGAAACAGTGATTAGGTAAATTTTGACCCTTTGGTGCTATATTTTTCTTTATATTTTGGGACCACGGTATCCAGGCAATAGAAATAGACAAGAATATATCAAGTCAGAGGCATGATACAGCAATGAGTACTCTTTCTCATGATTACTGCCTCTATGTTATATTTGTTTTCCTCAAATAATTATTAGCTTTATATAAATAATATACTTTATTCCCTTGCTAGTAGAAAATGATGTTTGACATTAAGGAAAGGTCAGGTATCATGAATGGGAAACCACAATGTGCATTGCCTTTAAGAATTATTGAATTAAGAGGTACATATATTTGACAAAGTATAGAAATCAAATAGCATCCATGTTAGCAATGCCCTTTTACATGCCATAGATTTATTGACATTTAATAATATTTTTAAAAAGCAAAAATTGTGAGTTCTTAGTATGCATTATGATGTAAAATATAATATCATTTTCCTGAAGATTATATGAGAGCATTTTAACCAGGCTAAATTCACCAATTGCTTGGACATCAAATTTAAATGTAAGTTAAACAAGAGTATTTAATTTTAGAAAGCACACATGAAAAATAAATCACTTATGTCAGTTAAGTTGTATCTATTGACCTGATAATAAGTTAACTCTTTATTACATCCACATATATACATCAATGCAAACTCTTTCCATGAGCCCAAGTTGTACTTCGGTGTTTTGATGTAACAAATGGATTTTGCAATTCACAAGGATGTTTATAGATGTCACGGTAGTTGGTTTCTAGGTGAAATGAAAAGAAAAAAATTTGTTCTCCATCTCCACAGCTTTCATTGAAGTGTAAAATCACAGCATAGGTTTTATATTCAGAACTATCACAGGAGCAGTCAAAATAAATATATGCACTCAAGGTTCTAGAATATGTACTCTCACAACTTCATTCTTTTTTCCTGATAGACAATATAATTTCTAACTTTAATTTTGGAGTCTTCTATTTTATCATCAGTATCTTTGATCAGTAAAAGAAATATTCTTTGCAGAGACTGGAAAACAAAACACACTTAAGAATCTCTATAGAATTTTCATAGAGTCTTTTACATACCAATCAAGTTGGGTAAGTACCTTATGGGGGCAAATTGATTTATATTAATCAAATTTAGTTCCAAGAGTTTTAGAAACATTAAGTTGAAACATCCTCATGGAAATATAATTTAGTCCCAGGTAAATGTTCTTGTTTGCCATTACCTGCATCATTACATGGCCTTTGAAACTTATACAAGCTTGAAATGTCCCCAAAATGTTGGACTCCTTTGAGGAAACATATATTGAAATGTATAACAGTAATACTTTTATATGAAATTGAACCAAATACCCATAACACACATACCTTTCACCTTATTTTCTCTAGTAATACATCAAAGCAAGAGGGCTAGTTTTAAAAAGAGGGAGGGAGGTAGAATTTCATATGAAATTTGAAAATACCTGAGTTCAGTTTTTGTGGATTTTTTAATGTTTTAAAACTATATTTTTGTCTCTATTTTTCTCTCCGAGAAAAATTTATCATCATGGAACTGTAATATTTTGCATTGCAATGAGTTTATACACTAGAAAGATCAGTGACCTGAGAATTAAGAAACTTTTTTCTGAAATGAGCTCTGTCACCATCTGGTTGTATAACTCTGGGCAAGCTATGAAACCTCTCTAGACCTTGTAGATATCCACAAGGTTGTAAAGTCAGGATATTGGAACAAATCATTTAAAAGGTGTTTGTGTTAGGGCTTTGCTTAACATCTACAGGTGTCCAACCACTACACAGAAAGACTCAAAGAGCAATAGCCTACCCTGGGCCTTTTATTGCCAACCTGGACTTCTGTCCTGAACATGCTCTCCTGCTTAGAGAAAGTGGACTGAAAAAAAAACACAAAATGTAGAAACACCAGAGACACCTTTTTTGGTTCACTCTTAAAGCCCCAGTAAGGATCAAGCCAAAGGATCCAGGCCTTTGCCCTAGACACCTTCTTTACCTTCTTAGGCCTTCAGAACTGGGGATTCCCAAAGGCCCCCTCCCCCAAAAAATCAGTTCTAAATTTAATGGAAAGTGATAGGATATTGTTTTGTGGTAGTCCACCCCCTTAGTCTATTATATTTTGACTCTGAAACCAACAGGAATCTTTCTCTCATCCCAGAGCCCCATTTGAGTTATCAAAGTTTGATACATTTTCTCAATATTTACAACTCCAGTGGTATCTTTAAGTATTTAAATTAGAGCAAAATGATTAGATATACAGCTCTGGAATCAGCCTATTTCCTTGTCTCAGCTTTGACACCTATTAGTTGTGTAACTGAGCAAGTTACTTGATTTCTCTAAGCCAATAAATAAAATCTTTACTTACTTATTCCTTTGCAATCACATGCAGAGGGTGGCTAGCTGCTGGCCTTAACATCTTCCTTAATCACAATGGCTTGCAAGAATCACTGTGGTATGAGGTAGATTGGCCAGTCATATGGTTAGGAATGCAGGCAGGGAGCCCTGGAAAAGAAGGGAGCTCCCAGCATTCATTCACTGACTGTCCCTTCATTCATGCAATAAATCTGTATGTGATATTATAACAGGACAACAAACAATACTTTGCTCTAATAAACATTCTAGTTAGGGGAAGCACTCAATAAACAAGCAAACAAATAAATAAAGCTGTTAATATTGGATTGTAAGTGCTTATCACGTTACCTTTTAAATACTGTCTTCTAAGCTTCAATTTTTGGTCAGTAGAATAGCAGTGGTAATAACTATTCCTCACAGGTGTTAAAAGTACTGAATAAGATTGTGAATGTCAAGTCTAATTCAGCACCTCACATAAAATAAGCACTCGGCAATCATAATAATATGTCACTATAATTATCATTGTGATGATATAGTGATGATGCAGTTGAGATGGCATGGTGGTAGGAGTGGTGATATCCAATTTTCCTTTTTTCAGTTTAAGAAATCTTTTACTAAAATAAGGTAAAATTTGAATGGCAATATAACCAAACTACACAATGATTTCAATAACTCCACTTTCACATTAAAATATGAAAAATAAACCCCTTGTGTATCAACTAGAGTCTGGTCACTGAAAGAATACACAATACATTATTAATAATCCCATCCAATTTACCTGCATATTTGTTTGCTTGCAATCTTGGCCTCCGGATGCAGATCTTATGGTAGATTGAAGGAGCAGCAGGCACAGGACCTGCTTTGGTCTTCTGAATGTTTGCATTCCCTCAAGATTCGTATGTTGAAACCTAACCCCCACGGTTGTAGTATTAAGAAGTGGGGTCTTTAAGAAGTGATGAGAGCTCATATCATGAGACCTCCACCATCATAAATGAGATTAGTGCCCTTATAAAAGCTTGGTCACCCCTTCTACTATGTGAAGACACAGCTAGAAGTCACTGTCTTTGAAGCAGAGAGCAAGCCCTCATCAGACACTGAATCTGCTGACACCTTGATCTTGGACTTTACGGCTTCTAGAAGTTTGAGAAATAAATGTTTGTTTATAAGACACTCTATACACTCTATACACTCTATACACTTTATAGTATTTTGTTAGAGCAGTTCAAACAGACTGAGACAGAAGCTTTCCCAATATTCCCAGAATAACATAATTATTTAATAGCTCAAGTTCTGATACCAGTCAACCTGGGTTTCACCTGGCTTTTCCTCTTGCCAGCTGTGAGCCTGTGTAAGTTGTTCATCCTCCCTGAGTCTTGGTTTTCTTATCTCTAAAAACAAAACCTATCTCTTGACTGTTGTGTGAGCATCAATTAGATAATGAATGTGAAGTGTGTATTACAGTCTCACATAAATTAAATTCTCAAAAATGTTAGCTAATATTAAATATTATTATGACCCATGATCTAGTCTTTCTACCATATTAGTTTCATTCTTTTAAACACTTTTCTAATTTTAGGAGAAAAGGTTAGAAAATTATTTCCGTGTTTCAATGTTCCCAAATATAACCACATATTACCATTTTAGTGGCATAAAAGAAATGGCAATTTTACAGTTAATGATTTTCTCACCTTTAAAATTGATAAGTTACATAAGTGTGTATTTCTCCAAAGGCCTCAATGAAACAAAACAAACAAGCAAAAACAAAGAAAATGCTTTGTTAACATTTAATTGGGGCCACCCATGAGTGGTGGGATCTCAGGTGACTTTGACTGTATTCTTTTCTTTTTTAATATGGCCTATTAACACTTTTATGTTCTCAGAATTGGCACTTGTAAGAAATGGTTGCTCACCTCTGCCTGAAGTCCTTATCACACATTGATTATCAGTCAGTGCCTTAGAGGAATTAGTTGCCAGTCAGGGACAGCAAGAATCCTCCCAGGATGGATGTGTGGAGGACATGGGGAGCTGAGGAACAGGGAAATGTTTCCAGGAAGAAGGAAATATTAATAAAAGACATCTATGGTGATGATTCAGTGAAGTGGGGTATGTCAACAGCCTAACTTGTGCCTTGGCTAACAGAACATTTTCAATTACCACTAATGACTATTCCTTACATGTGACTGACCATCACCCATTCCTCCTTCTAAAAATGAAGTCACGTAACTTGCCCGAGGATGCATATATGAAAGAGCCAAGCCGTATGAATTCTCTAATAATAATGAGCCAAATATATGATTTTTAATATTTGCATATGCTTCTGTAGTTAAAAAAAAAACTTTTGGTGAATTATTTCACCTGATCCTCATGCAAAAAAAAAAAAAAAGATCCTGTTGAATTATTATTATCCAATTTTACAGATGAAATTGAAAAGCTCAGAGTGTACAAGTGATTTGAAATCATATTGGCAGGGCCGTATCTTAAATGTACAATTTCTGACTCAGTTCAGTGTCTTTCCAGTACACTACAGTGTTTTCATTCATTAATTGCACATACAAAATATCACAGTGAAGTCTACATAAGCCAAATCCTCCTCCCCAAACCAAAACCGAGATTCTTGTTCAAAATAACACATAATTTAGTGTGAAAAATAAAATTCGTATGCACAAAAGAACTTCAGATCCCTTTCAGAGTACAGATGAACAAAAACAGGATTAAACATAATTTCCATGTATGATCCCACCTGGCCCTCATCAATTCCCCTGACCCCCATTTCCCCTAAAATCAGGCATTCTAAACCAATTTTGGAAGGAGGAATGTAATGCATGCATTTCTCTATTATCTCACTAGATTTCACTAATTTTGAGATTCATTTCTTCCTTTATTTATTCTACGCTTATTAAATCCTACTAAAAGCCAGACTCTATACCAAGCAGTGAGGTGATAGTGTTAAAAAAGGACACCACCTTTCCTTCATGGAGTTTACCAATTTTTGCAATGCACAGTAGAAAACTTCTAGCTCAATCAATAGCAAAATTAGCTGAAACGTAGATTCCAAAATTGCCTAATGCTTCTTTCTCTTCAGCAAGGCCCTGTTTTAAGTGCAAGGCTGCTTTAAGTGTGGCTGTTTGTAAGACAAGAGTGATTATTATCATAGTCCCCATGTGATGACCTTCACTTTATCATTCTTTTCATTCCTGATTAATGTTCAGTGGCCTTGTCAGAGATTCTCCTCTACTATGCCAATCTGCCGCTTCCAGACCTGTTTCACCTCCCTTCCTCGCCTGCATACTCAGAAAAAGATTTCCGAGAACCTTTTCTGCAAGCTAGAAAAATGCTTTCTTCTACATATACCAATAAAAATATGAATGCGATTGATTGTGATACTAATCAAGGATTAGAAAAGGGAATAGTTCCACGGTAGCTTTTTAAAATCCTTTTAAATCCTTTTCACTCTTTTTTTCTTTTTCTTTGTTTTTCCTCTTTTTTAATTCAAAATATTAGGAGGGTACAAATGTTGTTGGTTACATGTATCTCTTTTGTTATGTTTAGCCAGCGTTATAAGTGTGCCTATCACCCAGATAATGTTCATTGCACCCATTAGGTAAGTTTTTACCCATCCCCTCTTGCCCTTCCCCCCTGTTTGATTTGCACTGAGTTTTACTTCCCTCTGTGCACATCGGATACTTCCAATTTAATAATGAGCACGTGTGGTGTTTGTTTTTCAATTCCTTAGATACTTCACTTAGGATAATCGTCTCCAGTTCCATCCAAATTGTTGCAAAAGGCCTTAATTCATCCTTCCTCATGGCTGTCTCTTTTCAAAGAACCAACTTTTTATTTCATTTATCCTTTTTATTTATTTTTGTTTGTTTGTTTTCCATTTCATTTAGTTCTGCTCTCAACTTAGTTATTTCTTTTATTGGGCTGCTTTGGGTTTGATTTGTTCTTCTTTTCTAGTTCCTTAAGACATGTCATTACATTGTTGATTTGTGATCTTTCCATCTTTTTGACATAGGCATTTAAGACTATGAATTTTCCCTTTAGGACTACTTTTGCTGAATCCCACTGATTTTGGTAGCTTGTGTCCCCTTTGTCATTTAATCAAGGAATCTTTTGATTTCTATCTTAATTTAATTATTGACCCAATAATTGTTCAGCAGCAGGTTGTTTAATTTCCATGACTTTGTGTAGAATTGAGTGTTCCTCCTGGAGTTGATTTCTAGTTTTATTCCACTGTGGTCTGAGAAGATATAAAGCATGATTTCTATAAAGTATGCTTTCTTTTTTTTTTTTTAATTTGTTGAGACATGTTTTGTGGCCTAAGATATGATCAATCTTGGAGAATATTCTGTGTGTTGATAAAAAGAATGTATATTTAGTAATATTTTAGGTAAAATTTTTTATAAATATCTGTTAGGCCCATTTATTCTAGAGTCCAATTTAAGTCCAGTGTTTCTTTATTTATTTTCTGTTTGGATGATTTGTCCAGTTCTGTCATTGGGGTGTTAAATTCTCTGGCAATTATGATGCTGCTATTTATCTCTTTGCTTAGATTTAATAGGGTTTGCTTTATGAATCTGGGTGCTGCTGTGTTAGGTGTGTAAATATTTAGGATGATTATGTCTTCTTGTTGAATTGTTCCCTTTACCATTATATAATGACTCTATTTGTCTTTCTTTACTATTGTTGATTTCAAGTCCATTTTATCTGATATGAGAATGGCTACACCTGCTTTCTTTTGATTTCCATTTGCATGGAATATTTTCTTCCATCCCTTCACCTTCAGTCTGAGTGAGTCCTTGTGGATTAGATGGTTTCCTGGGTACAGCAGATACTTGGTTTGTATTTTTTCATCCATTCAGCCAGCCTGTGTCTCTTGAGTTGGACATTCAGACCGTTCATGTTGTCTGATAGAATTGATATGTGGGATGTTGTTCTGTTCATCCTGTTGAGTAGTACCTTGTTTTACCTCTTGTGTTATTGTTTTATATGAGCTCTGAGTTTCAGTTTGGGGTGGTTTTACTATTTACCATCTATTGTGCTGATCCATGTATAATGTGGTTATGAGTATTTCCTGCAGGGCAGGTCTGGTCTTGACATATTCTCTCAGTGTTTGCTTGTCTGGGAAAGTATTTATTTCTCTTCCATATATAAAACTTAGTTTTGCAAGATACAAAGTCCTAGGCTGGCAATTGTTCTGTTTAAGGAAACTGAGGATGAGGCCCCAAGCTCTTCTGGCTTGAAAAGTCTGCATTTAGACTGATGGGCTTTCCTTTGTAAGTTACTTGATGTTTTCTTCTCATGTCTCGCAGGAATTCCTCCTTTGTGCTGACTTTGGCCAATCTGATGACAATGTGTCATGGTGATTGGCTTTTTGCAATGAATCTTCCAGGTGTTTGTTGAGCTTTTTATACATGGGTGTCTAAATCTCTAGCAAGACCAGAGAAATTTTCCTCAATTATTCCCTCAAATAGGTCTTTCTGGCTTTGTGCATTTTCTTCTTCACCCTCAGGGATGCTTATTATTCTTATATTTGGCCATTGTACATAATCCCATATTTCTTATAGTCTTTGTTCATTCCTCTTCTTTGTTCTTTATTTTTCACTGAAGTAATTTGAAAGAGTTGTCTTCAAGCTCTGAGTTTCTCTCTTCTGCCTAGTCTAGGCTATTAAAACTTTCCGCTGTGTTTTGTATACACTTAAATGAATTTTTAATTTACAGAAGTTCTATTTGTTTGTGTTTTTTTTAATATGTCAATCTCTTTTGTGATTTTTTTTTCTTTTTTTCCTGCATTGTTTTTCTGGTTTCTTTGAGTTGGTTTTCCATTTTTACTTGAATTTCATTAAGCTTCTTTACAATCCATATTTTGATTTCTTTATCCGTAATTTCAACATTTTCATTTTGGTTGATATCCATTGCTAGAGAGCTGGTGTTCCCTTTTGGGGGTGTCCTTTCACTTTGGTTTTTCATACTTCAGGAATTCTTTCACTGATTCTTTCTCATGTGGTGCAGTTGTCATTTCTTATTTTTGGATTTTCTTTTGTTTAGGTGGGATTTTTTCTTTCCCCCTCACTCATAAGGCAGTATCTGTAGTTTATGTTGGGTAAGAACCTTTGGCTTTGCTTGTGGGTGCTTTGATGTTTGTCTAGGTTCTGGATGGATGCTTTGGTCATAGATATCTTTAGTGTGTTGGTTTTCTTAGTTGCTATTTGTTTGTAGGCTGTAGCAGTGGTGAGCTATTGTATATGGGCAGATTCCCTGTCTCTCTTTGATGAGGGAGGATTGAGGTCTTTGAGATCCTATCTCTTTCCCTAGCCCTATGGTCTTCTTAACAGTGTGAATTGTATTGGCATACCCAGTTTAAGCTCTGACACAGTAGGTGGTGCTTATGGGTAAGAATCAACCATAACCTGTATAATTGAGTCATTAAATGCTGTAAAGTGCTGTGCCAATTGACCTCCCTGTCAGTAGGTAGCATTTGCCAGAAGGAACAGTCTGCAGTGTTGTTTCTGGGACATATGATCAGCTCTAGGTGGGTGGGGCCCTGGAACTTTGAGGTGCTCCTTACTCTCCATGACAGCAGAGGCAGGTAGGCGAGTGAGGCTGGGTAGGACTGGGTTTGTTGGGCCTATTCTCAGGCTCCACAAAACCTGGTAAGGTAGCTGTTGCAGTGTGGGTCAAAGGTACCCTCCCAGGCTTCTGGGGAATGCTTCCAGGGAGGGGCTGAAGTAGCCAAAACGTCTATTTGTTGGGGGCAGGGCCATCTGAGATCCACAGCCTGGCTGTCTGAAGCAGATTTTGCTCTTCTTCTCCCTCCCCTGCTCCATGGTGTCCCTCCAGCATCTGACAGCAGGCAGGAGCTCTAACTAGCTGAGCTCTTCCACAATAGCACTGTGGGCTGGAAGCTTCCCTGTCCAGGATCCAGCCCTGGTGGGGTGGGGAAGGGTGCTCTGTGGGGAAAGGAGTGTTCTGCAAGTACACTATGGCTGGGACCCACACTGTGCTCTCTTTTCAGTTCTGCCCACATGGGCTCCCTTTCCTTCTGAGATTAGTTCAGAAATCTCCTCTCCATACCCCTAAGCAACACAATTGAGTCCTCAGGGTATGGGATCTTGTCTGAGGGCTGTCCACAGCTCCCTGAAGATCAATTCCTGACCATTCCAGGGAGAAGTGTGCTGGTCCTGAGTTGCCTATGGAGTGCTCAAGCAGGTTTGATGTCCCTCCACTTTGGGATATGCTCTGCTCTGATGAAAGAGCTGGGCAAGCAGCACCCAGCAGGGCCAGTGAACAGGGACCTCACAGTTTGAACACCCCCTGCTCCTCTGCAGGTTTTTAAGAGGAAAGGTTTGAGTCCCACTCTCTGTGGAAGTCCCAATGGGGGAAGCACCAGCTCCTGAAAGCCCCAGCTCAAGTGTCTCTCTTGGCAGCCATGGGCAGGGACAGGGAGCAGGAGGAAAAGAGTCTAAATGGAAGAAATGTAGCACTCTGGTCATCTCTGTCCCTCTCTTTGGAAGGTAGCCCACCCAGCATGTCCTGGATTTGAGGGTCATGCAAATCTCCTGACACCCAACAGCCCCCTGTGGCTCCTGGCAGTCTAGGCAGAAATTGGGAAATGCTTGTGTGGGAATGAGCAAGATGAAAACTGAGGAGCTAAAGCTGCTTTAGGAGGACAAAGGCACATGGTGGGTGGAGAAGCAATATGGTGCCTGCCATCTCAGCTTGGGTCTGTGGTCATTTGAAGCACACCAAGGGTGCTGGCAGTTTGGTGCTTTGTCCTCAAGAAGCTCCCAGTTCACTGGTGGCAGCAGCTCTTGGGCTCATGAGGATAAAAAGGCTCTCCAACCACTCAGGAGCCTGCTCACTGCTAGAGATGTGAGGCAGAGGAAAACAAACTGCTCCACCTATTCTTTTTGCTGGAATCCAAGCCCCTTGGGGCTTGATCTCTGCCAATATCTTGCGCCTTCTTGTTCTGCTCTGCAACTTCTTCCTGTGAAAATCTCTGTTTTAGTAGGGGTCAAAGGTACCCTCGCAGTGTTGGTTTTCTTAGTTGCTATTTGTTTGTAGGCTGTAGCAGTGGTGAGCTATGTATATGGGCAGATTCCCTGTCTCTCTTTGATGAGGGAGGATTGAGGTCTTTGAGATCCCTTCTCTTTCCCTAGCCCTGTGGTCTTCTTAACAGTGTGAATTGTAGTGGCATGCCCAGTAGGTTCTGGCACTTTTCCCTCAGAATTATACCTGATCTATTTATTGTGTGTTTGTTTTTTCTTTTTCGTCTAAAAATTTTCCTTCTTTCTGACACAATCTGGCAGCTGGCGTCTCTGATCAACCACCTTGTCTCTCTCTTTTCACTCTTCATGTTGATTAGGAATAGATTTCTAGTTTCAAATATTAGCCAGGTACAGAACCAGGTGAGACTGTAAGTCTTGATGGTACAAATTAATTGTGTCCATTTATTTGATCTTCTATCTGAGTTGGGAATATTTCTTAATTGCCTGAGTAATTTTCTTGCACTCATTGCCCAGGTCCATGAGGGTTGTTAATGTGGTCCTGTATTGGTCCTGTATTATGCATGGCTGTCAGTGCATAGGTTAGTCTGTTAATACTATAATCCAGATGAGTGGGGAGAGAACTTATACTCACCTGGGGTATCTTGAAGGGCTAATCCTCCTCTGGAAAAAGTTTGTGAACTTTTGCATGTGTCATGCTAGCATTATGAGATCTCTTAGAGAAATCACCATTTGCTTTATACTAAAGGAGAACAAATCTCCCATGTGTTTCTGTGGTTGCTAGTATATGGTTTTCTTTCAAGTTCATCACCAGGTTATTTCACTGTCCAGATCTACTTTTGTTAAGGATATCCATTAGTCTACAGGATTTGGTAGGCAACCAAAAAATTACTAATGAGAGTTGCCACTTATGTACTGGCATACTCTTGTTTTCACAATGATTCTTAAAGCAATGAATTGTATTAAATGGTCAGTTCCAGTCATTTGAGGTTCCCTTAAGTGCCTTATGAATTCTGTGAGTCTGATAGAGTCTTCAGTCAGATAATTTGCAAATAGAGGTCAAAATAGGGTCAGAGTCCTTAGTTCTGTGAAATATTACTCTCAAATTTCCATTCTTATTTTTTCCAATAAACTTCCCCAAGTAGAAAAATAATATATTAGTGCATGTTTATTTTACATGATCATTTTAGAGATTGCCTAAGCTAAAGGTGGTGTTGACTTATTACAATTAAGACTCTTTTTAACATACAGTCAACAAACATTTTCTTGGCATCTAATCTGGACCAGGCACTAGGATATTAACTGATAGTACTAGGATCAATGACTAACTTGAAGGTGTCTAACTTTGAGGTCACAGTGGCAGAAATTAAATGACTTAACTGAAAAAGGATAAAGAATACAGGGTGTCCCAAAAGTCACCATACATAGAAAAAAAAGGAAATTGTAGCTAAATGTACCTTTATTTACAAAATAGTCATTACAAAATTTTACAAAATTTTTCCTTTGTATGGAGATTTTTTGGACCCCTGTATACAGAGTGCCAAGAAGCTCTTTCATAATTGCAGGAGTTACTCTGGGCTAAATCTGCCTTAAACCCATAAATTTAGTAACAGTAGTTAATAATTGCATAGCATTTACCATGTGCCAGATAATGTTTTAAGTAATTATTTAATTCAACCCCTAGTAAATATTGCTATCCCTCGTTCGCAAACAAGGAAATGGAGACACAGAGAGATTATGGCCCTCTAGTAATTTCAGGCAAACTAGAAATTGAACCCAGGCAGTCTGACTTCAACATCCAACCTCCTAGCAACTACATGGTACAGCTCCTCATTGAACTCTGCTCTTGAGCTTTGAGTCTTCAAATGCCTTATTCTTCCCCTTATTTTGAGAGTTTTGCACTTTCCTTGTTCTCTCATCTCATTATACTAGTCTAATTGTTTGGAATACTCTTCTTCTATCATCCATGTGACACTACCTCTTACTCATCCTACAAAATTCAGTTCATAGTTTACTCTCTTCCTTGAATCTTTAGGCTAATTTAGAAGTACCTTCTCTGTGTTCCCATAGTGTCTTGTGTATACATATGTGTATAACTAACATTTATTGAGCATTGATATATACCAAAAATTAAATATTTCCCATAGATCATTTTGTTCCATCTTTGCAACAACCTTGTGGGAAGACATACCACTTTCACAGAAAGAATATTAAGAAAATGGTAATTAAGGAATTTGTTTAAGGTTATAATTAATTAATTAATGGTAACTGACAAAGTCAGGATTCAAACTCAGACAGTCTGATTCCAAACACCTAACTCTTAGTTATCATATCCATATGTATGTTGCATACATGTGCACACACACAAAATTATAATCATAATACTTGCTACATTGTGTATCTTACCTTTAGTGAAAGCATCTTGAGAGGCAGCCACGGCTTATTTTACTTTGTATTTCCAGTTCCTACCACACTGCCCCTAGCAAAGAAATTGAGTATGAAATTTTAAGTGCTATAAATCTTTATTATCATTCCTCATTGGTACCTGGGTTTTTTTGCCTTTAGTCCTTCACCTAATACTTATTTCATAGTGTTTCCCAGGGCTTCAAACCTTAGTCTTCTCACTCTCTTGGGATGCACTGCTATGATGTTAGCTACCACTTGCTACAGTCACGATTTACAAATTCAAATTACCTATACTGACTTCTGAAATTTGTCCTACTTCCTACCTCTGTACATACTGATCCTTCTACCTGGAACGTTTTTCTTTCTTTCTTTGACCTGCAAACTCCAAACTATGCTTCTGGATTCATCTCAAGATGAATCTGTTGGGTTCATGTGGTTCCTTCCTCTGTATGTTTTAATCCACATTTCCTTGGCTGGCACAACTTAAGATTTGCATCATATTACAAGTTTATGATTACTGGTATCTCTTCCCCCTAGGAGACTATCAGAAAGAACTGTGCTGTATTCATTTGGGTATCCTAGTTCCTGAAACAGTATATTACATAAAGTATGCTCAAAAAATCATTTAGTAAATAAATGAATAAGAAATCTGAAGAATATATTTTTAGTAATACTATATTTGCAAGAGGATGCTTTTTATTAGGAAGTTATGTGTTTTTCTGACATTTTATAATGAAAGTAATCTGAAGATGTCATAAATTATTAGTATGTTAACTCTTTACTTTAAAATATAGATTTAATGTAAGGAGATTAATATTTTATTCTGTCTTTTTTATGTATTTTCAATGTGTAATTAGCAATAGGAGGACACTTTAATCTTATCACTAATATCCAAGTTTTCTCTTTTTGAGAGTCAAAATCCTTTGCCCAACTTGTGCTGGCCCCAGGTCACGAGTCCACATCCGTGCTTCTGGTACAGAAGCAATTTTTTCTCTCGACTAGGGTAGCAGGGTCATCTGATTGGGCTTTCCATGGTCCTGGCTGAATAGTAAGGGAATTAAATTGCAGTGTCAAAGGAAATTACTCATTCTAAGAAGGATTCACACATTATCTGTGGCCAAAACCATCTCTGACACTCATTTATGATTAAAATTAAAAGTAAGAAAGAAAAGGCAGTTTGGCAGCACTTCTATGACAATAAAAATGTGAGGACCAAATTAAATCGATGGTGCTGGTCTGTGGCACACCAGATAAGAAAATGGTTTTCTCAGTGGTGTTTTAAAATTGAGAGGAATAGCCAGTAAGATGGGAGACAGAATGTGTGCCCCAAAGTGAGTTGGTCTATACAGAACTTCCTTCCAGAACAAGTCTTATTTTGGGGTTGATGTCTGATAAATTCAAGTCACTCAGATGCTCTCTCATGGGAAGTTGTTAAGGAGCAAAGGAT
The DNA here is from genome assembly GCA_008086735.1 of Cheirogaleus medius. Lineage (NCBI taxonomy): Eukaryota > Metazoa > Chordata > Mammalia > Primates > Cheirogaleidae > Cheirogaleus > Cheirogaleus medius. The sequence continues at coordinate 60,579,228 of VBSM01000529.1, forward strand.
TTTTTTTTTTAATGGAATATTAAAGGTCTTTAAGGGAGAAAACTTTTCCCAAACAAGCTCATTGTTCACATCATCAATAAGCATTCACTGCTCTGCTTAATTTTATCTTTACCATAGTCCCAGTCACATATCTGAAACCTATTTACATACCCTAAGGTAATGGGTGGTTAAAGTGAGTAGTGTAAAAGATAATTTCTTGATAATGTAGCCCTAAAATAACATGGACTTGAAGTAAAATGCAAGCTTGAAGACATTTCAAAATTATACAGCCTGGCTTAAAAATTGTGCTGAATCCTATTCCTGTAGTGGAAATAAAATTAAAATGTTAGATTTGAAAGGAAATTCAATATTGATTGTTAGGAGTAAAATGTTTTTTGTTTTTTGCTTTTTGTTTTTCAAAAGGCCAGAAACTATATAGCAGCAAAGATAGTTTAAATGAGAAAAGCTTATAGATTTATTTAAAGATGTGTCATATCTTTGGCCTCTTCACAGAGGGCAGACAGACCAAAAATGATTTATCAGCTGGGCTATTTGCCTTTTAGAAGTCTGTGATTTGTTTCTTATATAGGCCTATTTTTATACTTTTATTTTACTGCCTAGCACTTAAACACTTAAGAATATTTTTCTTCAAATATCAGTTTTCTCAACCTAGTGGGCATTTATATTCTTATGAAAGCAGGCTCTTTTCAAGTCCTAAGTAACAGTTGACTATTTTATTCTGATTCTTAAGCATTTTAATGGCAGTGATACTTAAGTTACTCTCATGTGATGATACTACTAGATGGTTCTACATTTCCATAAAAATATGTTTGTGGAGCTCACTGGGAGTTATATATGTTTGTGTGTCTATTATGTACTTGCCTGCTAAAGCCCATCAACGCTAATGGAGGATTAGTACCAATTACTATAGTAATTGTTGGTAACTGTATCTATTTTAGATCAAACTTCCAACTAAAACAAGTATAAATTCAAATTTCAGGTTTTTATATCTTCTTTTAGGAAGTGTGAATTCTAATGAAAACTAGTTATTTCCTGAGAAACAAATAGATGATGGGTAGTGGTTAATGTTCAGGCAAATGTATTCAATGCAGACTGTGAAACTGTTTCTGTGAGTGGAACAAGACTAAGAGTTAGTGACAGTCAGATTTTCTGGACATTGAACCTGTGAAACAAAGATTGTTTTGGACCCAGCTGGAATTATAATATACCAAGTATAGGTATTTAAGAATAGATAACCAGTTTAATGATAACCAAAATTTCCTGCTTGAATTTTTCCCTTGATAAAATCATCATAAATGCCCGAATTAATCTACTAAAAATATCACTTAAATGTCCATATGTCTTAGGTCCTTTGTTAAGAGCCGATAGAAATTAGAACAAATACTGAAGAATTAGAGTTACAATGGAATTGATCAAACCAAATGAAATCTTTTTTTCAATTTAATCACATAACCTCTGACAATTTTCAGTCCATTTTTTTGATGATTTTGAAAGAAATCAATGGATCTTGCCTGAATTTAGCTATGCTACTAAATGATATCAAGATATGCCTTCACTATGATTCTTGGGTCAGTCCACTATTTTATAACAAATGATAGCTGAAAAAAGATTCCATCTTGTAATTTGGACATAATTTTAACTAATTATCACTATCAATGGTATTAAAATTTAATTGGGTTGACCACTTCAGCAGGCTAAAATCAAATCAAAGTAATCTAATAAATTTTAATTTTCCATTAACTAACTTTATTTTTCTAAATTATATTCTTAGTACATATATTAAGTACTTACATTTAATGTCTTATTTTATCTTTAGACTACCTAGTAAGGTCAGTATTACTGTTCCCTACCTGATAGATGAAAAAATCATGACCCATAAATGTTAGCCAACTTTTCCTCTGACATACAGCTAATAAGTTGTAAAATTTAGATTTGAGCTTAGTTTGTTCTGTTTGCAAAGTTCAGCTTTTTATCACAAGATCAGTGTTTTTCAAATTATATTCCTATTTTCTAGAGATAGCAGTAAGTATTCTGAGAAAAAAAATATGCAAGTAACTTCTTTTCTAAAATCAAATGTTAAATGTATATGTAAGGAAGATAATAAGTACATGCTTATTCTTATACAACAATCTTCCTTTAATAATAAATTATTTATTTTAGTGTGTGTGCATTAAAAATATTATTTTAAAGGCCAGTAAAAGATTAACCAAAATTCAGAACTACTGTCTCCTCAGGGCTTAGCTTAGGCTGCCATAAGAAAACACCACAGAGGGAGTGGCTTAAACAACAGACATTTATTTCTCACAGTTCTGGAGGCTGAAAGTCTCAGATCAAGGTACTAACAGATTCAGTTCTTGGTGAAGGGCCCACTTCCAACACAGCCTTTTCACTGTATCCTCACAGTGGTACCAAAGAAACACCAGACAGAACTCTGGTGTCTCTTCTTCTTCCCATAAGGGCACTAAGTCTCACTGTGGGGACTCACATTCATGATCGCATTGGGGAGTAGGACTTCAAACTTAGAAATTTTGAGGAGACATAAAGATTCGGTCCATAACACCTCAGGTGGAAAATAATTATGTGATAGTTTAGAGGAGTAAAATACAAGAAAGTATAATTATTGTCAATAATATAGTTTAGTAGTAGATTGACATGTGGTCATGATATTATAAAGAAAAATTCAAAAATTAAATGGGAATCATGCATGGATCATGATTAATCCAATTTTGAGGGCCTGAAAGGGGCTGAAGCTGGGGGAGAAGAAAAAGGAGCAGGACAGAGAAAGAAAGAGAGAAAGTATTTGCCATATTGAGAAATCTAAATATTAAAATGAAACATCACCTGATTCACAAAAGGATATTGTTCATTTTTCATATTTAAGCTTAGGCATCTTTTACCAACTAACCTCCAATTAATATCTGTGCTGTGTTATATATTTTTTCATACAACTTCAATAAATATGTATTTATTTTTAATTTTTATCATGTTAATTATACTACATAAATTTTCCCTATGAATTTGTAGTTGAAAGAACATTTTAAACAAAAAGACTAGTGTCTGAATCAAATAAGCAAAATGGAAACAATTCAAAATAGAGATCAATAAACTTAGCCTTTTAATCTTCAAAAATTATAAAGCAATTGTTCTCTAAGAAATAATCATTTTTAAGGCACCCTAATTCACTGTGCAGATCATGAAATTAGTGACTTTCTTTCCCTTAACATTCTGTACTTGTATCAAACAGCTAAATGATATTTGTAATCATTTTTTCATTAAAAAGATCATTTTCCTTGCATGTAAAATTTCCCCCCCCCAAAATGTAAGTAATTATGTTTTAGGTTTTGTTTATCTTGGTAGGATTTGCTGTTTTATTCTTAAGAAAATAAAATGATTTACTTTGTCATGTTATACTCAGAGTTAAAGGCTAATATAAAGGTTCTGTGTATATTAGCTATCCATTACTACTTAAATTTATCTCAGGACATGGTGGCTTAAAACAACAATAAACATGTTTTATCTCTCACAGGCTTGATGGGTTAGGAATGTGGGAGTGGCTTAGCTGGTCATTTCTGGCTCTAGGTGTTCCATGAGTTTGTAGTCAAGATGTCAGATGAGGTTGCAGTCATGAAAATGCTTGACTGGCTGGTGGCACTGGTATGCTGAAGCAGGCTCACACTGCTTACAAAAAATGATTCTTAAGTTTTCAGAAATTTTACAAAGTAGATATTAAATAAAGCCATTATAAAAAATTAAAATATATAAACTTATAATTAAATAAGTTATAATTAAGAAGGTAATAAATATTCAAGACTACTTTATCATAGTTTTACTATGTTTACTACAATCTATGCTTTTGAGGTTACTTACTTCTTTTATGCCTGTATGGTAGAAATACCAGAGCGGTGTGCTACAGTGCATCTTTTCTTAATTCCATGCTCTGTGAAATAACATTGGTAGGTTGAAATTGAGCACAATGTGAGTATGTATACAACAGAAATGGACAAATTCTACAAATCAGGCTTAATTTATTGTTTTCTTAATTGCCTAGACCTAAGAAAATGATACAGAAAATGTTAATAATGCAGATTACATTTAAAAGTGTGTTTTGTCCACAGCAGTTACAGTGTTAATAGCATAAAAAATTGAGGAAATATTCTTCTAATATTCAAATTCCATTTTCCAATTCAGCACAGAAGTTATTCATGCTATTGATCTGGTGAAGCTCCAGCATATGTTTCTGTTGTTTCACTTTTGTTTTGTTCAAGGTAAACAAAAATATTAACCACCATTTTCATCAGAATACACTCATTCATCAATAGCACGAGTTACTTCTTTTCTGAATTGACTAGTAATCAAGCAGTCATTCAAAATATGATTTTGTGACACTATTGTTGGTGATAAATTATTAATATAAAAACTGATAATGAATTTTTTTTCCAGCATATTGTGGGGGTACAAATGTTAAGGTTACATATTTTGAAAGAAATAGGAAGTCACACTGAAATATAGGTATATGAAATTTATAATAAAGGATACAATATATTTTATTATTTCTGATAAATTTCCTGCAACATATTCTTTATACAAATCATGGCATCAGGCTTCTCCCTAGAATAAATGATCCAAAAAAGTAATAACCAGGTGGAATCTACATCCTTTTTATGGCCTAGCCTTAGAACTCATATAGCATCTGTCTCTTTCATGAAACAAATCTAAACATAGAGCAATTCTCAAAGAATGGTTAGTTAGATGCAAGTCACTAAGCCTAGGACACATCCAAGCCTAAGCCACATTTCTCTCTCTCTCTCTCTCTCTCTCTCTCTCTCTCTCTCTCTCTCTCTCTCTTTGATACACTTACCCAAGGTGATACATTTCATCTCAAGAAAAGCTGACTGTATTCCATGGAGATACGTTGTTCTTAAAGAACTCCAATGGTCAGATAACTATTGCAAGACATGCACGCTGCTATGTTGTCCTGTCTCTTCCTATCCCAATAAAATGCCCTTCTAAAAGTAATTGCAAGATTAATCATATTTCTGTTAAAATATAATAAACAGAAGTGATAGGTAAATTATCTATTAATGCCAGAAGAAAAATATAGGTATAGAATAATTTTTCCTTTATAAATATTAATGTCACAGAGTCTGTAAAGCACCTAGAAAATTCAGGTGAACTGCTTTTGGTCTAGTAACCATTACTGTCCTAGATTTAGAATTATTTCAAGAAAGAATGATAGAGAAAGAAAGTGAGAGAGAGAGAGAGAGGAGAAGGCAGGAAAGAAGGTAAGAAGAGAAAGAAACCCTACATATAAAGATGTGCAATTTAATTCTTAGGAAATTTTTTTCATTCATATTCTAAAATTTGTTAGTAAAAATATAGATATTCAATCGAGATTATGAAGTTTGAAATACTCATTATATATTCTATTCACCTACCTAAGTACCATTTCAAAAGATTTGAGCTTTTGTTGGATCTGTTCTTGGAATCTGAATTTTATGAATAAATAATTTTTTATATTTCTAGCCTCTATTGTTTCACATTTGATTTTCTGTGACAAGATATAATGCAGCAATAGTAATACTTTGCTTTTCCATAACAGTTTCCACAGCAAGTTTATAAAAGTATTATCTGTTAACCCAAAGCTAAATTGCATGCTGACAAATATGACAGGTGTGAGGGGAGAGGAGGGGGGGTGAAAGGGGATGGAGTGGGGGACACCCTCATGGGAATACACTGCTTCCTACATAGGCTTGCACAATATTTGCAGTATGAAAGTTATCCATCATGCTTATGCAGAAATAGGCCACAGTCACATTTTTGCAATTGTTATAATCTTTATTGCTAATGTAAACCCCCGCGCCACATCTGTCGCATTATAATCTCATAATCAGAAGGAACAATTTGGTAAACCACCTTTGTCTCAAGGATATGATCTTTAAACTCTACAAACTCCACATCCTAAATTTGATCACATCAGCATCAGAGATTGCTATAGACTTGTATCTCCCCAAAATTCAGATGTTGAAATCCTAACTCTCTTTGTGACTATACCTGGAGATAGAGTTTTTAGGAGGTAATTAAGGTTAAATGCAGTCATAAGGGCGGGGTCCTAATCTGATAGGACTGTGGCTTTACACATAGAGAAAGAACTCTTTCTCTCTTTCTTCCTCTGTTTCTCTCTCTTCTCTCTCCCACCCCCATCATGTGAAGGCACAGTGAGAAAGTGGCCATCTATAAAGGCAAGAAGAGAGCTTATAGGTGAGAGCTTATATTCAGGTAAGGACCAGAAACTGAAGCAGCCAGCACCTTGATCTTGGCATTCCCATCCTCTAAACCTGTGAGAAATAAATATCTGCTGTTTGAGCCAAACAGTCCATGGCATTTTGTTATGGAAGCCCAAGGCGACTAAGACAGATTTCAGTACCAGCAAGTGAGGTGCTGCTGTAACAAATACCTAAAAATGTAGAACTGGCTTTGGAATTTGGTGATGAGTAGAGGCTAGAAGCGTTTTCAGGTGCATACTTGAGAAAGTCTATATTTCTCTGAAGTGACTATTGATAGAAACATAGATGTATCAGTGGTTCTGGTGAGGGCTCAAAAGGAAAGGAAAGCTAAAGAGAAAGTTTTCATCTTCTTAGAGAATACATAAATAATTATGAACTGAGTGTTGGTAGAAATAGGAATATTAAAACCTATTCTGGAGAAGTCTTAGATGGAAATGCGGAACAGTTTAGGAACAGTGTATCGGAAACTGGAGAAAAGGTGACAACTTGTTATAAAGTGGCAAGGATCTTGGCTGAATTGTGTTCTAGTGTTTTGTGGAAGGTTGAACTTGCAAGTGATGAAATTGGATATTTAGCTGAGGAGATTTGTAAGCAAAGTATTGAAGATGCGGCTTGGGTCTTCCTTACTACTTATAATAAAATGCAAGAGGAGAGAGATAAATTAAAGAAGGGATTGTTAAGCAAAAAGGAATCAGAATTTGGTGATTTGGAAAATTTCTCATATTGCAAAAAATGAGAAAGCTTGTTTAAAAGAGAACACTAAGGATGTGGCTGAACAACCATCTGATAAAAAGATCATGGATACTCATCTCTGCAGAAATCAAGAATACAGATGGGATTATATCAGCACTACCAGTAACTAAAGGTAGCAGAGAAAGTAGAACAAATGAAGGAAGGCTGTTGGACTTCCTAGATTCCACAGGCCTGGACCATAGAACCATTCAGCTGTAAATGCACACTGTTGTTCATGGGAAGAATGACCCTGAAGGTGATTCAGACGTTGTCAGGGCTGCCTCTCCCACCACAGGCCCAGAGGGGAAGGCTACTTCCTCTTTGGTTTCAGCAAAACAGGTGGCCACCACAAAGGCTGAGTAAACAGGGCCACCTCACAGAACTGAAAAGGTGGGCTGCTCTGCAGAACCATGGGGTGACGCTGCCACCCCAGTGGGCCTGGAAAGCAGGGCACCAAGTCAAAGAAGATTATTCTAGAGCTTTAAGATCTAATGGATCTAGCTTCTCCTGTAGCTAAAAATCTAAAACGTGCCCCACCACATGCACATACACGCACGCACACATAACCTTGTGCAAGCACACATCCCTGATTTAATTTGGCTGCTCCTGGAGTTTTCAAACAAGATCATGAGAAAAGCATCCTCTGGGATTGCAGTGTCTCTTAGTGCAATCAGAATCTAACTTCTTAACCACTTCGGTACAAGCGTCGACTGTAGTCGACAGCCACAGATGAATGCGCACAGACAGCCGTGATATGAAGGCGCACAGCTGAGCATCGACTTTAGTGGACAGCCAAAAGCTTTTACTTTTACAGCTTTTATCTCTGCAGTTGCAGTGTGTACGTTCAGCTAATAAGTTACTATGAATCTGTGACCTTTTAACAAGTCCTTAGTAGGAGTTATTATAGTTATTTTCCTAAAGCTGCCTGTAAAGTAAAACAAGCTTTCAGTGCTTTAAAGCTTTCCTCATCACACAAGAGCAAAACAGATTCGTGGTCAATGCACAGCACAAACTATCGTGCGGACTATGAGTGCCGGCTGTGGGCAAGGTTTCGCGGCCGGTGAGCGCAGTACAGAAGTGGTTAAAAGGAGCCCTCTCCTTTCCCTGTGTTCTTCTTCTCTGACCATAAAAGGTACAATTAGTATAGTAGGTCTAGAGAGGGGGAGGGGATGGGGGAGGGCATTGTCTTGGACAACTTTATTAAAAGTTTAGGATGATTTCCCTGAGCCCAGCTAAAAATAAACATGAATTGAGATTAAAATTCCCGAGTTTGAGAGCCAGATTTAAGAAATGTCAAAAAACCAATGAAAATAAAACCTAAAAATAAATACCTGTAACAACAACAAAGAAAGGTCTCACCATGAGTGGCTTTCAAAGACTACTCTTTCTTGCTGTCATTAAAAAATAAAAATGTTTTAAAATTAGGACATTATAAAATATGAGATGGCTCTACCAAGTCTTTCCAGTGTAATACTGGGACACAGTAAACAATTACATTATATAAACCAACCATCTGAGAAGAAATGATAATTAAAGTAATGCATCTGCATGCTTCATTGATTTATGAATTTGTTTAATGATTCTTGTTCAGAGTAGCAAAAGCTATTATGCATTCACTGATTTTAAGAGACAATATATAACTGCATGACCTTTTGCTGCACCAATGGAAGTAATCTGCAGTAATACTCTGAGAGATTCAAACAGTCACACTGATTTTTGATTACACATTAAACTATATATATTTTTTTCTTCATTGAAAAAGTTTTATGATTGTGTATTCATAACTATTGATTGTTTTGGAAGGAATCATGGCACACAAGCAAAATTGCCTCCCAAGAGCTAGGGTTAGGTTTAAATCAATGCAAGCAAAGCCACTAACCGTGGCGGGGATCCTGGCACCAGGCCCCTCCACAGGCCTCACTCTGCAGCCACTAAGGAGGTGTCTGCTTGTAACCAGGTGCTGCTGGGCAAATGCTAAGTGATGGGTGGTCATTCTTATCAGGGAATTACTTTGTTTATATGGTGTTCAGTCACACGCTGATCTTTCTATTCATGTTTTCTTGTGATGTAAACTTCCTTGTTTGTTTTCATTTCGTTTTAACCTGGGAGCCAGTAAACCTTAGCACACAGGCTAATCTGAGAGGGGAAAAATGGGAACTTAAGACTCAGTGATGACAAGAATGGCAGGAACGTAGGAATGGTATTAGTGCTCTGAATTTTGGGCTATTTAAAAGCTTCTTTCCCCTGCTTCCCCCCTTCACCTGGCACTAATCTCTCCAAAATCCAAAGAAAGGGATGTTAAAGAGAGACCTGTTTTGCAAGCTACACACACACACACACACACACACACACACATCCCAGCATTCATTCATTGGATTCAGTAAATTCAAGCATTCTCTCATCAGCATGTCCATGCTTGACTGGGAGCAGATATAAGAAAAGTATAGAAACAGCCAATTTGCCATATCAGATCAGACCACACATTTATCTATTTCCTTATTTTGCCTCTGGGCAAAGTGACCAGTTTCTGAGGCTTCATAGGAAGGTGGAGGAAAAATTGAACAAAAGAAAAAATACTTTCTTCATACATGTTTTAGACACTCATTCCCCAGTTATGGAAGCACTTTGCAATCTTCTATTCTCATGCTCTTTTGTCTTGTTTCCTCCCCTCCCCCTGCACCTTCCCAACCTATATCAAACTTAAAATAATTACTGAAAATGCCATTTGAGTAGACTGTGAAATATTTTGGCAACCTTACAATTTATTGTGCATCCGTCTTTCATTCCTCTTGTTTTGAGATTTACCTCTGTTGAAAAGTTGATTGTAATTTTAGGAGTGAATTTTTAAAGAATAAAATTTAAAAAAATATGGAAATAACTAACACTCTTTAATTTCATTAGTGCATAGCTATAACCTTTCTACGCAGCACTTTACCATAGGATGTATTGCATGAAATAAGTGATTCACCCTACCTGAGAATGTTCAGACAATAATGCCTGTGCTTACTGCTATGGGAAATCTGTTCAGAACAGTGTATGCTGAGGTTTCAGATTGATTCAAACAAATATTTGTAAACATTCTTGTCCTATAAACCAAGATTAAACTGCATCTTCAAGGATTTTAGTAAAAAGTACCCAAAATGGTTTTGGAGACAATTTGAAAAGAATTGCTAAGATTTTAATTTAAAGTATAATTGGTGAAGAAGCCCATGTAATGACATCAGATATTGAAGAGAAACCAGATGAAAAGATTTGAAGATACAATTCCTTTTATAACTATAGAATAGTTTGAAGTCCATTAGCTGAATTTTGGGGCCAGATTCCATGAAATTGTGAAGAAAGCATAGAAGCATAGTTTACCAAAGTAAGATTTTTCAGTACCAAAATGTAATGAAAATAAAGCAGGGTTATGATATTTGACAATTTTTATGCTTGTATTACAATTTTAAAATTTTTGGTTTTTCACGTGTATGCATTTGTTCCCACATGTGTATGAGTGATTTCATTGTGATGGCGCGTTAGACAATACGACTTATATGTTGACTTTGTAGCAATAGCATGAGTATTATATCAGCACATCTCTGATCATGGAAAGAAGAATTTTGCTTCTTTTTATTGACTTATAACTCAAAGGGATGGTTCTAAATAAGCAATACCCATTATGTTGTTATTAATTTTTGTGAATAAATCCAAAGTTACAAAAAAATATATTTAAAATCTGGAACATATTTCCTACCAGATTATGACAATTTAAAACTTGGTCAAAATTTGACTCTAAACCATTTGACAATGTCTCTTAAGCCTTTTAAGGGTCACTTAGCATTTCCATTACAAATCTTGACTTTCAGAGGTTTAACGCTTGGCAGTTTAAAGTTGTAGGAGGCCGGGACTTATACAAGTTGTCAGTCCAGATGTTTTATATTTATTTGTGTGAGGTTTTTTTTTAACCTTCTCTTTTCTATTTCACTGAAAGTGTATTTAAAATTGCTGGTAACTTCCAAAGCACACAAAAACTAAAAGCTTTAAGCTCTCATTCTTTTTCCTGAACCAGAGCTATAAATACTCTCATTTCAAAATATAATACGTAGTAAGTTACAGTTACTCCCACCCCATGATGAAAATAAGTCAACCTGATTCCAGAATCATTTACATGCATTATGACAAGGGTAATAAATAAAAATAAATTTTAAAGTCAATGAGAAATAGCAACCTGGAGATACTAAACCAAATCGAAGAAACCATATTGAACGGACAAGTTATTTGGCAAATGTACAAAGAAAAAAAAAGGATTCCAGATTAATTGTAAAAGTCCTTGATGTCTTTTACCCAGCATATAAAACCAGCAAGTATATGGAAGGAGGTTTGAATCCTAGAGGGAAGGTGCTGAATACTCAGAATCAAGTTAAAATCAAATAATATTTTCAGTGCTTACATTTTCTGTCAAAAAAGCATTTCTGCTACTGACTGTACTTGCTTTTTAAGAACCTGAATGACTACATAGGTGACAAAGTTATAAACCCCTTCAAAGAACTGACAAGTGTCTAAGTCAGTTTAAAAAGATTAAGAGTGGCTCCCTTGTTCTGAAATTATACAAAAGTGCCATTTCACTTTTCAAGCAATTTGAAAGCCATTCATTTCAGTGGCAGGTAGCCAAAACACAAAAGCCAGAGAATGGCAGCAGAGGTGTCATACAGGCATACACAGATGTTTTCCAAAGGTCTGTACTGCTTCTAACCTCAAAGGTACAGCCTCAATAGGTTGCATAGACAAAGGAGTCACAACAAAAGTCTGCACTGAGTATACACATGTGTGCTGGGTTCCAGCTCACCCTGATTTACCCACACTGATTGCCATTCCTTCACTCAACTCTTGAGCCTGGATACTAAAGTTACAGAGTTGCTGGTGGCAGAGCAGAATTTGCATCATCCTAAATATCATGGACAAGTCTCAACACACCAATGGACATTCCGATGGGCCATGCCTGAGTTTTTGTTCCTGAAATCTTGCAGTCTATTTACCTCTGATGTGTCAATTAGAATGACACAAAACCTAGCAAAATACTCCCCCCGATGAATTTAAAATATAACTTTGCACAACCAGCTTAAACTCTAGCTGTAAAAACTTGGATTTGAACAGCCTACAGTAGTGTAAAGAATATTTGAAGTCTTAAATCAGGCAGTGTTCTAGTTATGAGAGTTCTGGGGAATATTAGAGTGGGCAAGCAAGATAATCTTGAAAAACTTGAAAAATTTTGTTGTACTTCGAAGTTCTACCTTCAATACATGAAGCCAATGGTGATTAAATAAGGGTTAGTTCTATATGGCCTTCCTCTCCACCTAAGATATGCCATTTGAGAGAGGAAAGTGGTTTTTCAAGCTCCTTTGGTGAATCTTATGCACCTGTCTAGTTCCAGTCATTCCTTTTACTCATCTAGACAAGTTCAGTGTAGAAAGAAGAAATACACATCAACAATCAGGTAGAGTTATGCCTGTAATCCCAGCACTCTGGGAGGCCAAGGCAGGAGGATCGCTTGAGGTCAGAAGTTTGAGACCAGCAAGAGCGAGACCCCATCTCTACTAAAAATAGGAAAAAAAATTAGCCAGTCAACTAAAAATAGAAACAAACAAAAAATTAGCCAGGAGTGGTGGCATGTGCCTGTTGTCCCAGCTACTGGGGAGGCTAAGGCAAGAGAATCACTTGAGCCCAGGAGTTTGAGGTTGCTGTGAGCTAGGCTGATGCCACAGCACTCTAGCTTGGACAAAAAAGTGAGATTCTGTCTAAAAAAAAAAAAAAATAGGTAGAGTTAAAGCAATAGCAATAGAAGTAAAGGGAAAACAGTGTTTAAATCTGACTGGTTGAGTCAAGAGAGACTTCACAAATGAAATGACATTTAAGTTAGTCTTTAAGAAATAGAGAAAGAGTTAATTAGGTCAGGTCAAGTAGGGATTAGGGAGTGGGATAGAAAAACAATATATACATGTTTAAAATATTCAAAGAGATGGTAGTGTTAGAATATAAATTGAGTGTTGGAGGTGTAAAAAGGGTTTGGAATAACTATAGCTAACATATAATGAACACTTACTACACAGTGGGCAACCTTCTGCATATATGTATCACTCAGTTAATCATCACAAGAACCTGATAAATAAGTGTTATTATCAACCTCACTTAACTTGCCAGGATTTGCACCCAGGCAGTCTCTCTGCCAGACCCATGCACTTTAGCACCACTCGTATTGCCTGATAGCCATAAATGAGACTGCACTGAGGGAAGGTGAGAGTGTTAAGACCCTTTTTGGCAGATGAACTATTCAGATTTGCTTCTTTTATTCTATAAATATTATTGATATTATATATATTATTATAAATATTCTATATTAGTTTATTCTATAAATATTTGAAGATTTTTGAGCAGGTGAATGCCATCATCAGATTTGCTTGTTACCTGAATCAAGGAGACAGATTGATGAGGAGCAAGCTTGGAAAGAAAGGAACCACAGTCTAAGAGGTGCTGATGGCTAGGCCTTGAACACACCTAAACTTAGAAAAGATGAAGACACTTGGGCTCCACACCACATATGCACATGAGAACTTCTAGGATGAGGGGAGTTTTAGCAATTGAAACAAGGAAGTTAGAGAAAGGAGAATGGATTTGAAGATAAATTTACAAATAAGATTTTTACAGAATATGATGATTAGATGAAAAAGGGAAGGAAGAGGAAAAAAAAATGTAGGCTGATTTCAAGGTTGGTGCCTAGAAGCTCATTGAAGAGCAATGAAAAGGGTGACTATGCTACATTTCCAGTGGCCCTGGGATGACGGGTGGACATGTCAGGATCCTGTGGTTCTGGAGCTCACAAAAGAAGCCTCGACAGATTAGCACTTGGCACTCACCAGTGAACTAAGAGTCGAAATCATGTGAAAGGGTAAGGGTGTCCCAGAATAAAACATGTGGAGTAAGAGAAGAGGCTCGGACATGAACCCTTGGGAAGTGTAGCATTTAATGGGTGAATATCACATAAGCAATCTGAGGAGTGTCAGAGAAAGTAGGTTGAAATAGAGTTGAAAAGGGAGAGTAACAGCACCAAAGAACTATGGTATGAGAATTTGGTAAGTCAGATAACATGGTGGTAAACAGCATGAACTTTGGAGTCCAGCAGACTCTAATTTCCTGGGTAGTTACTATAAGCCAAGCACTGTATGAGTATTTTACATGCATCATTTGATTTAATCCTCACAAATAACCCTACAAGGAAACTACAATTGCCTGTCTCATCTCACTGATAGGGGAAATAAATCTTAGAGAGGTTTAGAACATTGTTCAAGGTCACTTAACTAGTTAATGATGAAACTAGTATTCTACTTCTTCCTCTAGAGCCTAAACTCTAATTGTATGCTAAACTTCCTGTGTAAATCCATACTTCAAATTGCAAGGACATGTGTATCTTGTTGAACATTGTGTTTCCTTGTACTTAATACACAACCAGAAACAGATTGGATTCTCAATAAACATTTACTGAATGAAAGAAAGAACAAGAGTTGAAGTATAGCTGTGTGTCTTTCTCCTCATCCCCTCCCCAAATGCCTTCCCACTAACCTGTTTGAAACCAACACACCACAAGTATCTCATCCATATGATAAAGCCTACCCTGACAACCCCATCCCAACACAGGCCTGCTTCTCTTATGCTCATGCATTTGTGCCACATTTTTGTAATTTATTCTATCTTGTCCTACATAATTACTTTCTTTTTGGGGTTTTTATATCTTGCTTCACAAGTAGGCAGCAAACTTGCAAGGGCAAAGGTATATGTCTGTATTCCTCACCATTAACTAGCTCCAATGCCTTTCACCAAGCAGGTCTCAGTAATTGTTTGCTGATTGATGTAACTAGTTTAAAAAGGATATTAAATGGCACTCATGACTGTACCACAAATTCCATGATCTTCCTTTCTTCTTTTCCAGGAAGATTCCAAAGGATGTAAAAAATATTTTTTAAGAAAAGCAACTGTATATAGGAAAAAAAATATCTGCCCAACATTCAGTTACTCTTTCTGTGAGGCTATTTGCTACTTACCATTACAGCAGACAGGCTAATTCTATGCTTTAATAAATCCCAATTTTCCTAGCTTTTGTATCTATGCATTTCAAGTTATATTTGTTTGAAACATGGCATACGATTTTTAGAATTTCAGATATTTCCATATACATACACATATATATATAATATACATATATACATATATATGTATTCTATATATTGACTTGTGCCATTAAAGAAAAAAAGTTTCTTAATCTATAAACTATTCTGGATCAATGGCACAAAAAGTAAAGTATCAAGTACTTCAGGTGCCTAGTTGGACAAGATATAAGTGTAGTCATAGTGTATAATTGTCCATAAAGGAAACATAATGTCCACTGGCACTTGGAAAAGAAAACATTAAGACACGAGAAGTGTACTACGGAGGCCAACATGCAGAAGCCTGCATGGGAAGAAAGGAGGTGCAGGATCTCTGCCTGCTCCCACACACATAGCAGCTTCTGAATTCCCACAGTTGTTCTGTAGGCAACAAGGGCCTCTTTTTATCTGTCATTACCAGGTGAATGGTGACCTACTCCCTCTCTGCCTGACCTTGTGTCTCTCTTTGTAACCCCTGGATTAGACTGTTGCTATGCATTTATACAGTTAACACTGACAGCTGCCTAAGACCTTCATCTTCTGCAAAATTAAGAAAAAGGTTTTCTTACTGCCACAATTACATATTCTTCCCTCCTGGTAGTATTCTTTTTATCTCGGTTAGGGTCTGAGCATTGTTTGCTTTAGGAACCCTAACCAAATGCCTACCAATTGACATGAAATTATTCTATTGGGGAATGACTTGCCAGGGGGTAGAAATAAAAGGATCTGAGATAGCCCTGAAGGACAATTCTCAAATGCTCTCTCACTCCCACCCCTGATATTTATACAACTGCTCTCCTCGGTAGGTTTAATATGAACTAAAAGAAATGGTGTCATCTGTAACAGGACTGTTAAAAAATTAAAGATGCTGAATTCAACCTAAAATTTCACTGCTGCTTAGGTTATACCTAGCAAAATGCTAGCTCCTTTCAGAGAAGAGAAAAAAGCAAACCTTCTCAAATCACATCAATAATGGGTATGGATCAATGGAAACAATATAGGATTTTCACCAAACATGGATTCAACTTCTGTCTCCCCTGATTACTGAATGCCTTTGGGCACATTACTAAGTATGAAACTAATTTTTTTTTTCTTTTTGGTGGCAGGAAGACTGACAAAATCATAAAGCAAGAAAAAATAAGGAGAAAGAAGTGAGAAGGTCACTTCTCCTTTTGGTGAGGGAATCCTTGGCTATTTTCTCAGCAGTACGGAGTGATACATGCTAAAGTCTCTTCTGACAGAAGCCTTCTAAACATCTGCTCAGTGGGACGCTTCTGTCTGTCTTCAGGGGAGCATTAGGAAGTTTCCTTTTGAAGCCCCATTAAGAATCACAGATTTCCTTTCATCTAAGGTATTAGATACTTAAAGCTCATCTGTCCAAGGGTTAGCTAGATAATGGCTCCTAACATCTAAGGCCCCAACAAGAAAGAGCAGCGTAAACATAGCGAGACATGCCTTCCTGGGCTGCTCCCTGTCTTCCGCCTGAAGGAACAAACCCTGAAGGAAGAACACTCTGAGTCTGTGGGCTTGGCTCAGGCTTTGGTTATTCTTTGTCTCATGATTCTCACGAATCATGTTCCCAGACTATGAAAGACTAATATTTTGTGATCAGGCTCTCAGATTCCCTCTCTCTTCAGTTTTTAGGTTGTCAACATCCTACATCTGAAAATATAACACCCACCTCCCCCAACCCCTAAGCTTTAATTCCGGGCCTCCTTTACACACAGTTGATTGCTTTGCTAAGCCCTGTATCTACTAAAGTCATTCATCTTCACTCTTTTACTACCCATTTCGTTCAAAGTGGTCAACATATTTATTAGGATATAACTTGGAATTTTTTACCTCTTCATTTATTGTTTTATAGCATGATGTCATGGAAGCATGAGGACTTGGTAAAAAATCTCAGCACCGTTTTGGATAATTTTTTAGAATTTCAGACACACCTTATTGTTTAGTCTTTACAATAATGATATGAGATAAATGATATTAACACCACCATTTTACGGGTGAAATAAATGAAGCTTGGCTGGGTTGGAGAGTGGGAGAGGATGGGGGGGCTGGGGATTAATAAATAAGTTGCCTAAGGTCCTACAGCCAGTAAATAATAAATCCTGTATACAAACCCAGCTCTCCTGACCCTAACGTGCACGCCTTTTCACTAAACTATTGTGCCTCTGAAGTTATTGAAACTCCTTAAGCTTAAATTCATTCATTTACAAAATGAGGATATTAATCTCCGTATAGCTGAGAATGCTCTTGTGAAAATCAAATAAGGCAGAGTGCTTGATAAACAGTTAACTGTTCTAAGAATATAGGGGTTATAATAAAGTAAATTAGCAAATGCTGAGTAATAATCACTTTCCTATAAGTCATTACACATATTAAACTAAAAGGCATTTATTAATATTAGCCTTTTTTACTTAGAAGAATCAAACCCTCCAGTGTGGAAATTAGACCTCTAATTTCCCTTGTCAACATAATTTAAAAAAAAAAAAAATCACAAAAGCTAATATGTGAAAACAAGGTAGATTTTACACTTTTTAAAGTGTGTGACAGAGGGTGAATTTCCTAGGCAATGTGGGAAAAGACAAATTTTTCATAAGTAGATATGAGGATATTTTTCCCACATCGTGTGAATAAGGTGCAGTGAGAGAAAGTGACCTCACCTCCCTTGAAGTGAATGTGCCTTAATGAATCGGTTGAAGATGCCATTGTATGTCCTGTGTGCTCAGGGCAAAGAGCAAGCATCTAATCTAGATTTTCCAGAAGCTGATGGTGTCCTAGATTTTTGTTATATTAAATTCAGTCTGAGTCCCTCAATAATCCCAATTTAAAAACAGATATATATATATGCAGTGGAAACCCCACTTTTGTGTTCTTTCATTTCTTCAGAGATACATGAAGAAATTTTGAAATTTTTTTCCTGGTATACATCTCATTGATAGTTTGATTAATTGCCATCAGTACAGTTAAAAATCCACCTGAATAAAATGGTCTTATCTTCATTTTGCATTTTAAAGATTCCATAATTTTTGTCACTTTGGAAATCATGAAGTATTTAATTTATATTAAGCACCTATTGTTGTACAATGGTGAGCAAAACATACTAGTTTAAATTATAATGGGAAAGCAGTATAGTAATCGAACAATTACATAAATGTATAATTAGACATTTTCATAAGTTCTCTACACAGAAGAATTACCAGGTAGTAGAAGAAAGATTTACATAGTGGGATCAAGGAAAGTCTCCCAAAGAATTGATACATGAGCTGAAATCTGGAAAATGGTCAG
Source organism: Cheirogaleus medius (assembly GCA_008086735.1). NCBI lineage: Eukaryota > Metazoa > Chordata > Mammalia > Primates > Cheirogaleidae > Cheirogaleus > Cheirogaleus medius. Next base: position 60,597,712 of record VBSM01000529.1, read on the forward strand.
AAGTTAATTAGAGAAGGAGAACAGAAGAGCATCAAGGGAGAAGAGGGTCTGTGGAAAGGAAAATAGTGTATTTAAAAGCCCTGATGTGGAAGGATCTTTGGTTCTGCCAAGTAGGTGGAAAAAAATCTGTGTAGTTAAGAGGGGATATGGGGGCAGGACATACACAAATGGAGGCTAGATCATGCTTAAGCATAGACACTTCCTTGACAAAGAATAATAAATACACTGGCCCTAAAAATGACTGTATTAGCCTAATAGGTACACTTGATCACTTCATTCCTGGTATATGTATTGACCATCTGCCATTGCGAAGCTTTATGTTACGAGGCAACTGGAGATAGAGTGGCGAATAAGATAGAAATAGCTTCTCTCTACATAGAGCTTATAGTCCATCTTTGGATATATACAGTCTTCAAAGTATGTCACCTTCCCAAGAGGTATATGCAAGGAGGGGGCATAACTAGTTTATTTGAAATCTGTGCCTTAATGACTATATATAAACAATGCCAACTTGGTACTCAATGTGTAGCATTAATATTTATTCATTTTCTTAATCAACATGACTATTGCTAACATGACTACAATATGATTAAGTTTCTATTTTTGCCTGGATCTTGGCCCTGATCTCTAGCATTGTATATCAACTCATACTTGTCATCTCTGCCTCAACTCACTTACCCCCAACCGGTTTCTTTCTTAGTCTTCCACACTCGGTGATAAGAAACACAATTCACTTTTTTAAGCCAAACTCATATGTGTCATCCTGGATTCTTCTCTTTCCCTCATCCTTCCCACATCCAATCCTTCTGCAAGTCCTTTTAGGTCTATTTCCAAATTTATTCAGAATTTATCTTCACAGACATTTTCACCTGCTGTGGTAGACAATAATCCATTCTCCACACAGCAGCCAGGGTAATCATTTTATAATAGTAATCAAATTGTCTCACTCCTTAACTTAAAACTCTCCAATTAGTTCACATTCGAATAAAAACTAGATATACAACAAGATCATCAAGACTCTATATGATCTACTCTTTACTTATTTCTCCCACTTCATTCATTTACATGGTATGGGGAAATATCCCTTTAGTGCTCTAAGATTCACTCAGACTAGCTATTTTGCTATTCCTTGAACAAATCAAGCACAGATTGATTTGCTGTTTCCTCTACTTAGTATTCTGTCCCCAAATCTTTGCTTGACTGTTTCCTTCCTGTCTGTCTTCCAGTTCTCAGTTCTAATACTATGTCATCAAAGAGAACTTTCCCAATGACCAAAATGATATAATACCTTGCTTATCTAAATTGTTCTTTATCATTTCATCCAGTTTCATTTTCTGCACTGTTCTTACTATCTTTTTGTAAGCATACTTACTTTCTGTTCATACCAAGTAAAATATAGATTTTATGAGAACAGGAAATATCCATCTTTTTTTGTGTCTATATTTCCAGTACTTGGGAAAGTAATCTATGAATATTTATTAAAAGGAAGGTAGGAATGAGGGAAAAGGGAGGGCAAGGAAGGGAAGGAGAAAAGGAAGGAGAGAGGGAGGAAAAGAAGGAAGAAAAATGAAAATACAAAGGTAATGTGTCCAATAAAACTAATCGGCATCCTTTGTCTTTAATATCTTCTCTTCAAATCGGAAATAATGTAAAGAAAAAACTATTTTTCCCAAAGTATTTCAAAAACATTTTAATGCATTCTTGGAGAAAGTCTAGCTACCTAGTATCTGTGTGGAAAAATTGAGTAGTAAATCTGCAGATAACAGGAAAATGCAAATGACAAGAGAAACCAAAAAAAAAAAAAAGCTCTAATTTTCACTGTTGGGCAATGTCAGTTGCATTATCTTGTTTTCTTTTTCATTTTATATTTTAAAAGAAAAAGGGAAGACATAAACCACAATTACAATTCAAATGCATGTTTATTCTGTTGGGTATCATTCATTAGATGATACACTGGACTACATTCTCACAGTACGTATTAATCCCTCCAAGTAAAGCTCCAATGATTTCAAAGTCTCTAAGCTGCCATTTTGGAGACTGCTGAGTGCAAATATTATAATGCCATTTGGGATACTCTAAAGTGCTTTTTAGAAAAGTAGTCTCTCAGTAATATTCAAACATACCCTGATTGGGGTTTGTGCTGGGCTACATTCTTGCTGAGAAAAAATGGCTCTCAGGCTTTATTTTCAGCACTTTGAAATTGACCAATCATATCAGAGTCCTTGCCCAGAACTTCATTGATTCTCATCAAGGTGGTCAAAGCCTTGAAGAAGCCCTTGGGTAGGTCCTCTTTAAGGACAAGAACACTATGTTACAAATCCCTGTATCACCAAGGGCATTCAATAAGTGTTTGTTGAATGAATACATGAATAAGTGAATGAATAAATAAATAGAAGTATATTAATTTTGAATTTGTTCTTTAATTTCTTAGAAAAATGAGCAATCTCTCCTGTCAATCGATTTTTCACATTAGGCATCAAAGAGTGAAATAGAAACTTTCTTTAGAAGTACAAAAAGGATAAACTCTTTTCCCTGATTTTTGATGCAATAAACACTTAATAAGTACCTATTACATGCAAGGCATTAGAATGAACACAGATCAATTAAAAAATCTTCCGCCTTGAAAGAAAACCTATTCAGGGACAACCCCATAAAGACCCCTACTTATCTGTAGAATTCCCACACACGCACTAATTCCCTACTCTAATAGAGCACATAACATACCTTTCAGAAGCAAATTCCCTGTTAGTGCTGCCCTCCATTCCTGGATAGCCCTTGGTTCTCCTGGCTTTTGTTTACTTAAGTGCATAGAGTCCATTCTTCAACTTTAATAGGCATTATGTCTGGATTAAGGCACCCCAAGAAGCTAAATATTAGATAGTATTGCTTTGGTCTTCCATAGGACTGCTTTCTCCAAGATACTTTGGTACAGTGTTCTAGGTTTTCATTAAGCATTTCTATAGCAAAACACCATAGGAACCGCACCTTGACATTTAATGTAGGGTAGTTGTTTGAGGACAATTTTTTCTTTATATCACTCTGTGTTCTCTCTTGCTATGAAGTGTCACATAAGAAGATTTTCAAAACCAAGAGCTAGTCATTACATGGGATTACATTGTCTTTCTATCACTATGTTAATTTCTCCACAAGAGATGAGAAAAGAGGGGCCCCTAAATTTATAAGTAAAATTTTTAACAATTGAAGTTAATTTCAGTTGTTATATAAAAAAATACAAGATATATTTTTCACTTTTCATAGGAAATATAGCAGTGATCAGTACAGACCAAGTCCTCCCAGAATTTATTATATTTCTTGTATTTTTTCTTACTATTTTTTAACTGAAGGAAGTAAGGGAAGAATGCCCACCATTTGAATACTCAAATGATCATGTACACCTAAGATTTTGTTATATTTCTTTATCATTTGTTTAAGCATAAAACCTTTTCTCTGTTATTAAAATCTCTTCTCAGATGATCAAGTAATATTCCATTCAGTTGTTATCCGATAATTTACTTAACCAATCCTAGCATCTTAAACATGCAAGTTGTTTTCTGCTTTTTAATAATTGTAACCTTTTGTGTTTTGGAATTATCAATTTGTGGGACCTTCTACCACTTTTCATATTAGATTATTAGAGATACACATATATATCATCTTATTGTAGTCACCATAAATGGGTTCTTCTTTCACTTATCAGCATTTATATACTTCTCTCTCTCTCTCTCTGCTATATATGTTTATATATTGGCATATATTTATTGATAAAAATGAATATAAAATTTTTTTTAGTATTTGGATGTAATTATTGACATAAAAAATATACTACAATAAGAAGACATAAAATTTTTTAGTTATGTGCAGTATTCCTGTAACCATAAAGATCAAGGGGAGGAGACTTTGATTTAATCTTGGAAAAAGAGGCTTTATGTGATATTTCAACAATCCCCTTGCTACAATCAAGCATGCTAAAGGCTAATTTAGGCATTATTCAAATTAGGCTATTATAAATCAATCCTATGATAATCCAGCTGAATAATTTTGTCACTAAAAGTGTCTATACATAAAAAATTTTCCATAGAGTTTGACAATTAAAAAAAATGTATTGTAGTACAGAATTACCTTCCCTCTGAGGGACTGCAGGTCTACCAACTGGATTAAATTCTCACATAAGGGTAGTCACCAGAGGACTCAAAGCTATGCTAGCCATAGGCCTACACAATTGACAAATTTGATCAAATAAATGACAAAAGCCATTCAATATGCTGCTAAACACTCAATTCATTTAAAATATTATCTATGTATAACAACAACATAATAAAAGAGTTGTGCTTTATTGATTTTTTTCTCAATTCAAAAAGAGAATTTTTTACTTGCCAGGTTATGAGGTTTTCTGAAACACACATTGGGAGATAAATTTCTGCTCCTATACATTGTACTTAAGCAATGAAAGTCTAATGATGGAAGTTTATACACACTTGTTCCATGGTATTTTCTTCAGGCCCCTCTGTAAATATCTACTATATTAATGCCTTCCTATTTCTAATAGGAAATGAAGAAACACTTCAAATGACCCATATTGCAAATGACTTTTCTAAGGGCATTTAATATGGTTGAAATACTTCTGTTTCTTTGTGAGGGTGAATCATTTTTACATTCTGTATTAGTAGAGGACATAAGTCATTCCCCAGCACTTGTGTCTGCTATATTTCTGTTTTAAATTATTGATTATTACAGCTCTCTTTTTCCTTTCACTCTGTCTGTGGCCCTCTACCACTCCAAAATCCAATAAAAAGCCAGACTGAAGAAAAATCATGGCAGAAATGGATTTTTTTTGCATGGCATAGAAAGGAAGAACCCTGAATTTTTTCTATTTTTTTTTTTTTTTTTATCATTGTTGCCTTAGTTCAGGAATCTTTTTTCTAATTTCGGCCTGAGTCAAAGCCCACCATTTATATTTTGACCTATTTTCTGTTTGAACTACAATTCTTCATGTGTCTTTTCTGCAATAAAAATTTAACCTATATAATCACTCCATGGGCAAAGATACAGAAGGAGTGGAAGAATTGATCATTTTTAACGTGATGGATGCAAGTGTGGAGTGATTAGATTGGGTAGATATAGAGGGTTAATGCTATTGTCCAGACCCAACCCTTAATATGAAATATGGTAAACAATTTCTTGAGTATTTGAAAGGTTAAAACAGCACCTTTTGTTATCTGCATTACTGTGAAAGAAGGAGAGGTGAAATAATTAGTAAGTGCTGAAAAATTCTAAGCAGTACACTTGTAATCAGCCACCAGAATTCTTTATATCCAGTTGTATCTTTGAGGAGTCAGGAACAACAGGATAAATTTTGTAATTAGTATTTTAAAACTTTGACTCATCTCAGTCCTGTATTGGGATAACCAATTGTTCCCTGCATTTATTTGCTTCTCCATCCTATCTGACAGCTGATCCACCTGAGGATGGCATTCAGGTGGGAATATAGTAGACCAAGACTAACTGATCTTCCTGTTGGGATACTCCATCAAAGTAGGGTATGAAATCTTGGCCAAAGGTAAATTTCTGTGAAGTCAAACAGAGTCAAGCCAAAAGTGAGGCTGCAAATCATGAATAGAAAGATGAAATGGTAGTTTAGACAGTAAGTCACACTGAACCAAGGTGGTAACCAAAACGAAGGCTGGTAGAATAGAAACTAGACACAAGGTGGAAAGTTGCCAAAGTATATGGAAAGTACTGAATGGAATTTATGAACCCTGGCCTTTCATTTACATTTCCATTCATATACAGCATAATAAATATCCTACATTCTCCCTATAGTTGGATATAAGCAGAGGTCATGTATCCCACCCTCTCTCTTGACATCATGGTTATCCCTACTTCTGTTATGCTTATTTCTAACAGGACTTACAAAAAGTAAGTGTTTTCCTTCTTTCTTGAACCAAAAGAAGTAAGATACTCCAGCTTTGTGGCATAAAGATCCTCTCTTCATGGCACTAAAATAGCTAGCAATATTAATTGGAAAGGGTAATGGAGGATCATCATTTAATTACCACAATAACCACGACCATGATTGAGGTGACATCTACATTTTACTGCCCTGAATCAACTTTAGCACTTACTCAACTTTAGTTGAAATCTATTGAATGTTAAATACCATTGACATTCAGTCCTTTGACTTTGAAAACTCTATCACTGACTGATTTTCAACACATTACCTGATTTTCCCAAAACTTGATTTCTTCATTACGAAATGGGGTAAAATATCTCAAAAATTGTTTTAAAGGCTAAATGTGTTCATTAACATATATGGACACTATTAGCAGAGGGTGTGACCTTTCATAGGTTCTTAACAATGGTTTCTTTCCATTCTCTGCAACTCCTGTGAATTTCCTTCTCTTCTACTGAATAAGAGAGGTATTAGGGATAGTCTGTTGATTCCTAACAGGTATTTTTACACTTTCCTCTTGAGAATACCTATGAGAATCTTTAGGGATTGGCTCTTTCAGTCATCATGAATTTCCTGTTTCCCTACTTTTGAATAATAACTATTATTATTCAGTTATTACAGTAATGTTTAAGAGTAAGTCATGCAGGTTAAAGGAATCTTGTGTACCTCCAACATCTTCATGAGCTCTTTACTAGGGGACCCAACTGGATATGATACTTATGGCTTCAGAAAAGAATTGTAAATCCAATTTGGCAAGATATGTTCTTTTAAATACCCTTTTATTCAAAGAAATAGGTTCAGTGCACAAATATTTATAGGAGCATGCCAGAAACTCTACAAAACCACTGTCGCCAGAGAGTAGTAAAACAAAGGATTGTTAAATTAAATGCAGAACTTATTTTATACAGATGCTAGGTTTCTACCTAGTTTCCTAGCTTTGCTGTTGCTGTCTTAATGTTTTACATTGACCCAGGATAACATACTCTTCAATATACACCAAAATGATATTTCTCTGTTAATCTTTTAAATTCTCTAGCCTTTGATTTAACACAGAAATATTTTGTTTGAACCTGAATTTCACATTTGGACTGTGGTTACAACTAATCTTCCTTTGAAATAATATAATATGAAATACCTCAATATTTAAAGTTGAATCTTACATATCTTTTTAAACTCTAATGAATTTTAGTTATTTCTCTTTAAATATGTGATTCTTGAAAGCCTCTCAACCATTAGATTCCATTGGATTCTATGCTATAAGGCTCTCTTCATTCTTCTTCTATATCTTTGATCATTTACATCTCTCCTCTTTTTCTGTCTGTCCTTAAGTTTTGTTATATCCCCAGTGGTTTATCATAAGCTCTATTCTCCTTTTATGCTACATATTTTCCTGAGAGTATCTTAATCACCCTCTGAATAGTGATTTATGAATTCTGGTACCATTAACTTTCTATTAAGTTCAAAACTCATATAGTCATCTGGTAACAGAATAGTCCAACCTGGATATTTTACAGTCATACAAATTTAAAATGTCTAGCAATGTTTCTGCTAACCCTGAACTTCTTCACATAGCTCTTATCTCGGTGTCTCCAATTTTTACGTTCTTGGACAAGCCTGTAACCAGGCAGTAATTCTTAACTGGATTTTCCTTTTTCTTTATCTAATCACTTACCAAGTCTTGTCAATTTGTCCCCATAGTATTTCTCAAAAGTATTAGCTATCTCCACCTCCATTGGCCATTTCCTTAGTTAAGCCCTCTGGATTTCTCCTCGCCACATTCTAAGTTGCCACACATATGCTGGAGTGATTGCTCTAAATGCACATATGGCCATGTCAATCCATTGTTTAAAATCTTTCAATGACTCTTTCCTCTGCCACGTATAAGATAAAGCCAAAACTCCACAAATGGTATACAAAGTCCATTACCATCCAATCCCTAATGATTTCAACATCTGCCTTTAATGTCTCTTTTTTACACTTTACATTCCTGCAGTACTTAACTGATGACAGACCGTCTCACTACCTCTATGCCTCCACTTCCCCATCACACCATTGTTTTGCATCCCTCCATCCACTGAACATACTTTCCCGATGCATGAAATGTGCTCCCTGACATCTCCACATACCCATCCACTTGGGGAGCTCATTTTTATTTTTTACTCCTTTTTGAGACATAATGCCCTCACAAAACCTCCTCTGTCACCATAAAAAATTCTACAAGACAATTTCCTCCTCCCTCTCTAAAAATATCTGAATATTTTAAATATTTCCATTATTTCATCTAATATAGACACATATTATGCAGGAAACCCAAGTGACAAGTGATTGGCCCCAGTTCTGAATAAAGTTAAAAGAAGTGATGAAAGAAAATAAATGTTTGTAGAGATGCGTGTAAGTGTGGGGGATGTGGGGACAGTGACAGAGAAAGAGATACTGAGGTAGAGACAGAGAGACACACAGAGAGAGAAAGTAGCACATAGAAAGAACAAGAGAAATGGGGGCAGAAAGGCAAAGAGAATGCACAAGCACATATTTAGGTATTAAATAAATATAATATTTGGCAACCAGAATAAAATTTTCATTAAAATATTTGCACTTTGGGCATTTGTTTCCCATTGAAAATGTACTATGGAATCACCAAGGAAAAACCCCTAAATATTTAGAATCAGTAATAGTAGGAAGATATTAATTCATGTACTGATAGTTTAGTTATAGTTTATGTCTCTCAGGCTGGAGTGCAGTGGCACAATCAGAGCTCACTGCAACCTTGAACTCCTGCGCTCAAGCGATCCTCCTGCTCATTCTTAGTTGCCAAGTAGTTTCCCAAGTAGCTGGGACTACAGGCATGAGCCAGTGGATTTTTTTAAATGTATTTTTCCCTTCAGGTAAATGTTACTATATATTTAACTTTATGCATTTTTTGACAAATGATAGCTAATACATAGTGATTGAAAAGTATGCTCATTCTCCCACCAAGCTAGATGTATCAGAGATAAAGAATATGTGTGTGTTTGTGTATACATACATATATGTAAATATATATGTATATATATATATAAATACATATATACACATATTTACCTGAGACTAGTAGCCATTTGACATTATGTGATATTTCCATGGCTGTTTTTGTTTGAGTTAGAGTTAAAGGATTTTGCACAAAGCATTCAGATATAGTCTACTTCTGGCAAAATGCATGCCTCTCTATATGGGGCTATTGTTCTGCTTCTGAAAGCAATCTTGGTTCAGCTGAATGGCTGACCTTATTCTGAAGTGATTGGCTCATTTGAAAGGCCATGTATACTTTTCCTTGTGCAAAGGAAAGCTAGACTAAATCAATTTATATTTCCTAGGAACATTAAAAAAAAAAAAAAAACCTTTGGCTCAGGAAAGCCATGGCAGGAAAACATGTTATATAAAACAAGGCATCGTTGAGCTGGAGCATTAGTTTGCATGAAGCACTTGTAATCTTACAGAAAGTACTAGACTACATTTGGCGTTGGGATTAGATATTTTTATTTATTTATTTTTCATTATCACTGAGCTTTTTGGAACTGAGGTATTGCAAACTAGATAGCAGCTTGTACTGATTTCCAAAGCCAGTGGAACAGCCTTGAGAATTTCTCCCTTACAGAGTGATGTCATCAGTTGGCCAGTTTCCGTAGCTCCCCCTACCCTACCAAAGAAGTTCCTCTCTGTATTATTAGTTCTACCTTCACCTGCCAAGTAAAGAAAACACACAGCTTCCTTTATTCTACAGTGAAACAAAGTGGTTTGGACACAATTTGGAGAAGAACTGCCAGAAAAAACAAAAAAAGGCTTTAACGTAATAACATTTCCATACATTTAGGTGCTCTTCTAGAATATATAACTTTAATTGATTTTTACCTGTTTTATGGAATCCAACTGGCATAGTAGAAATTGAACTATGGCATTGACCCAGAAATTTAAAGAAAAGAGATAAAACTTTATAAAATCCAAAACTATTAAATCATTGTTGGAGTGATTTTTTTTTCTTTTTTTTTCCTTTCACAAAATAGTACAATGCTTGTTGTTAAAAGAAGATAATCCTAATTTTAACTAGGGTAAGGCTTTTTTTCTGTCTTATCTGAGATAAAATTTTAAACAACGTAATTCATTAAGACCATATTCTGTACCAAAGATACTGAAACAAATGCTATTGTTTCCACATGAAAATTATTATATTCACAACATACTTTTTACAATTAAATGTGGGCATCCTGAAGATACTTGTATGTTTCATTCTCAGAAGAACCCCCTCCCCCGAAAAAAGTTTTCAGATATTAAGATTTCAACACAGTTAAAACTGATCTTACCATCAGGATACTTAGGACACAGTACTTTAGAAATTTTGAATGATTCAAATCCTTTTAGGAACACGCTGCAGCATTTAAAATCATCTCATCCTTCATTAAATATGATTTTGCCCCTTGCACTTTTAAAAAACTTCACTTGTGTGTAATAAATTTTCATTTTGGAGATACCAAAAGAATTAAGTAACACTAAGTATAATAGAATCACTGATATTAGAGATGAGAAAAACGTATTAGGCCTATCCTTTGAAGTCTCATGAAGGACAGTTTTCAATATAGTGTGCGACTTAGTGAGTTCTCTAGTCTAGCGTTTAATGGGAATTTTCAGTGTGCTAATAAAATGCTTCTAAAAATCTATCTATTTAGGCCATGTGTACCCAAGTGAGGCAGACGTTACTGAAATGTGGAATAAGTTCTCATTTTCTGTAGTTCATTAATATTGGCCTTGAGTGGAACAGGCAGCATCTTTAGGGTCTCCACCATCCACATTAAATGAACGAAGGCAACTAGAAGCAACCATCTCTCCCTTTTAATGCCTATTTGGACCACAGCCATAGGAATAAAACATTAGTGTCCTGCACAAATTAGGGTAGCTATTTCTTCAAATTCTATTTTTATATACCAAGTTAGGTTGAAATAGCATAAGCCAGAGAAATAAATAAGAGCTGAAGAAAGACAACTAAAAGAAAGGGATGATAAGTAGTATGATAAGGAAGGAAAAGTATAAATGAAAAGGATGAGTCTGTGGAATTAAACTTGACTTTCCAAAGCTAATGTTTCCAATTAAATACATTACACATGTCTATTAATATTGTCAGTTGTAAAAACTTGCTTGTTGTGAATACAAAATGAGATTTAAAAATGTAAAGCATTTAGCACAGCATAGGAGAAGTATTCCATATTGAATCACTTTATTCTTGATAAGTGAAAATTTGCATCATACGCAAGAAGTAACCTGAAATACAGTGTTATTATATGGCCTCAAACTTGGGGATAGTTTCTACTATAATTGTTAATTAGGAAACATAGAGTTAATTTTTCAGAAAGTATGCCATGGTTTAGAACAAGAAAAATCACACACTTCATCATAAGTTATTTGATTTGATCCACCCATCCATCCATTGAACCATCCAACCATTCATTCATTTATTCAATAAACACTATTGAACAAATCATCTCTAAAGTAGTGTATTAATTTCTGGGAATATAGAAATGGACAGAAAATCTAGTATGCTCAAATTCCAATGGAAGTGACAGATGTATAAACAGATAAAGAACAAAGAAATAAGTGCTTAAATAGATGTCTGTTGTAGGTACAACTGAGGGACAGTCATGTGAAAGGGGGCAGGGCGGGAGACTTAGAACACCTAAGTCTCTGACCCCCAACTAGCAAGCTGTAGTATACAGATATTAGATACTCCTTAGATACCACACACTGATGTGAAACAAACAACCTGTCCATTGTTCATGTGAAATGGGATGTCATCCTTAAATCTGCAATGTCAGTAGAACTTTATAAACTCTGCATCAATCAATTCTTTTAGATGGGAAACTATATTATTACTGCAGTACTTCAACTAATGAATCATCTGAGAATAATGATGAATAAAGTCAAACCCTGATGAGAAAAAAATGAACAAAAGTCTTCATAAATCATTCAAAGAATGCTGATGCACCTTAGAGCTCAGGAACCATATTACTTCTAAGACATAAAGGGTTGGGCAAAACTAAAGAATCTCATGCTATGTAAGGAAAGCAAAGAGGGAAAATACAAGGGAGAAATATCAATCCATCAAGGATAGTTAAGGTTGCTTTTTTCATTCATATGCTACTTGCCTCCACCTGCTAGCATCTGTACAACTTGGAAAGCTTATCTATTGCTAGATCAATTGGTTATAATTTAGTTTGGGCAAATTTCAGTATGTTACCTCATCAGATTTTGGATGTCTTTGCTTGTGACTCTTTGATTAGTTGGTTAGTTCATTTTTTGATACCCATCTCATTCAAAAAACATTTTAAGGTAACATATTTTCTTTTGATTTAATAATAAACGTCCCCCTTGTTAAAATAATGTACATCAACAGGCAGTTGGAGAGACTTCACTTCTATAGGGGAAGCCTTGAAACCAAATTGTACCTGTCTACTTACATTATGACTAAGGCACACAGATTTATGATGTACTCCCCTAATATTTTGTTTCATCACTCCTCTGTTCTCTAGAAGCATGCTGGCAACAACTGTCATATAGCACTATAATTATTTCTTTGCATATATGTCTCATTCCAATGGTTCTTAGTTTTTAATGTATATCATCATAATTACCCAGGAGGAAAAGACTTGTTAAAATACAGTGTCCAAGAGTTTCTGATTCAGTATGTCTGGGTGCAGTCCCAAAATTTGTCTTTCTAACAAGTTCTACAATGCTGCTAAAGCTGCTGATTTGGGGCTCATGCTTTGAGAACCACTGTCCTAGTAAATACCTAGATAATGGTAACTAAGTCTTACCTTTGTACAGAACCTTTTAGAAAGTATTCAACAAATGTTAAAAACATTGAATAAGTGAATGAATGATTGTACCTTGTTTAATACTCCCATATAAAAATAATTAACAGTTCCTGATCCCACTTCTCAAAATGCTGGCCTTTAAAATACCCTAAGAAGGATTAGCCTGTGGGCAAAACAATAGTTATAACTGAAAAACTAGGACTGGAAATGTCAAACAACATTTCAATCTTCAGTTTCTCCAATGATAGACAAATGAGTTTCACATAAATACTTGGCAAGATTCAAACTAACAAAACCTAAAAAGCGGTGCAGCAATTACAAGACTCCTATGGGTTCAAGAACAAAGGCTGACTGGCATCATTTTTTCCTTAGCAATGTTACTTACAGGGTACGTAAGAAAAATACCACAAGTATAAAATGGCTGGGACCACAAAACAGCCTTGCTTCTCTTGTAAAACATGGGAAAAGATAAGTTAGATGCATAGAAAATTAAATAAATTAATAAGGACCTACATGAATATATGGATGTCAGCCTGGAAGACGATTTCTGTTGGTGTAACCTAAGTGTGGCACCTCAGCACTTAACCTTAAATGGTTGTTTTCATCAAGAGTTTGGATGATGACACGGAGGGTGAACCACCAAAATCACAGATGATTCAAAACTGGGGGAAAAAAGCAAGTGATTCAGAAGTCAGAATCTGAATAATCTGGCAGTATCTGGACAATCTGAAGCAATGAACTGAAGCAAAGATTACATTTCATAAATGTGATAATGTGAAAATGTAGTAGATCCAAAGATTAATCACATAAATCATAGATTCAAGGACACTATGCACAAGAAAGGCTGATAATCAGCCATAGATTCAACAGGAGTCAACAGTATGTTATGGCCACCTTTAAAAATATATATATGAATACATTGAATATATAAGAATATATCAATCATATATGAATATGTATGCCTTAGCTATACAGATAAGTAGACATGTATGATATATGTGTCTCCCATTCTTTTATCCAGTTATTGACTCAAAAACACTTAATAAAACACACAACAAAGACCCAACATAACACAATGAGTAGGGTAAAATATTTAACCCCATAAAATACAAAGTCGCCTTGCCAGGAGACTAACGAGATGACCAGGGAAAACCTGCCCAGCAGTTTGCCTGGGTCCTGGCAATATGATACAAACATATGCAGGGTCCAGTTGTGGCAGCAGTTGTCTACTCTGGCATAAATATCCATCAGGACTATTTGGGATCCTGGGATTTACTGAGAATTCCAGCACAGAGGCACCTATTTCAGGCATCTCCTGACTAGTTCACACACATTTCATTGGCCCTATTAGGGAAGATGACACAAGAGGTTACTGAAAAGATGGAGATTCATTCTTTGCCTTCCAACTTCCTGAGTCTAGGATGTTCCTCCTTTTTCCAGGCATTTTTCACTTGAGAACAGGGGTGGGTGGAAGACCATGCTCAGCACCAATCATGTCCTGCCTGTTTTAGGGTTTCCACGGGAGGCAATTATAATGGAGTTTTATTCCAGATAACATGCTAGCTTCCTGACTCACAGAAATAACAAGATATTAACCCTGTCCTCAGGAGGCTTACAGTCAAATGAGAAAATGTGAGCACCTGTGAACAGGTTCAGTTTAATAACTGTCTTAATCAATGTATGCAAAGTACAATGGCAGCAACACTGATTACTTAAATCTTGCTCACGGAGTCAAGAAATCTTCACAGAAGAGGTATCACTCAAGCTCAAAATTAAAGGATGAGAAGGTGTTTGCTAGAAGATAATGATCAGATATTGTCATTCAAAAGCCAGAAGATGATAATAATTTGGAAATAATTGATGGGCACAGAAAAAAGTAAAAATTGTTGGAAATCAAGAATGGTGGAGGAGGGGTAGGAGAGAGGTAAAGACTTACTTAATAGGTACAATGAACACTATCTGGGTGATGGGCACACTTATAGCCCTGACTCAAGCATTATAAAAACTATCCATGTAACAAAAACATTTGTATCTCCTTCATGTAAAATAAATACATAAATAAATAAACAGAAGATGAAGTAGGGCAGTAAACCAGGACTAAATTAAGAAAAGCCTTGAATTTCCTTCAGTGGTATCTAAGATAACAAACAGCAGCAAGTACTGATCATATATAATAATATATATGGAGAAATAAGAAGAGGGATGTCATCAATTAAGAAGCTGTGAATAAACTAACTGTAGCAAGAAATATCAGCTGAACATTTGTGTTTTCTAAAATATTTATGCAAATGAAAATTACATATTATTGGTTACAAACATTGGAAATATGACTACCTTTAGATGCTTCTAACATTCCACCATTGATTCTAGGATGAGGGAATTTTGAATTGGACTATTGCAAGGATTTCAGCACTTGAAATCATTTCACATTATTTACCAGCATTCTGTCTTGGATGACTCCTTGACAATGTTCAGAAGTAGCCCCTTAGTAAATGGAATTTCTGGACACCTCCTCCCCCTTTCATAGGTCCTTGTACTATTATAGATTCGAGCTATAATATAGTGTTGGCCCCAGGGATTAATTCAGCTTTGATTCATCACTTGGACTTAATGATTTTTTTTCAAAATGCTTGATGCTATTTTTAATAGCAAGAATACATCCTTTGACACTCTGGTAATTAGAACAAAGAGACCCATATTGGGTCCTATACTTAACCATCTTCAATAAAATAAATGAATTCAGTTTTTTAAAACAACTACATCATCATTACCAAGATACATACCACCTTCTACCCTCAAGTGGATTAGCCCCTGCCACTCCTGGTATTGGCCCTGGTCACTTTTCTCTTTTTTCTGCTGAATAATATAGACATCCTTATACTTTCTTCATAAGTCAATTTACAAACTTTTAAAAATCTCGCTTTTTCTGTTTAAAGCTGTGGGTCCAAATCTGGACATACTAGTTATTGCTAACCTGTTCCAGAGAACCATTAGGCATTTTCCCAGCTGCCTGTTGGGGTAACTTTCACACTTTTCCAGAGCTGAGAAGGGAAGAGTAGTGTTGCCAACCAAGGAAACATTGCCCAGTGGCCTGGTATTCTGGGAATTTTTCCAGCCTGCTTTGTGGAGGCAGCCCAAACACCATAGTGTTTCCAAAATGCCTGCCTAGGTTGACTAAGCCTATAGTAATTTCACACAATTATGTTGCAACCTTGTTAATAAAATAGTCTAACCACATCGTTTTTCTCTCCCTTCCTCTCTTCCTTCTGTCCTCCCTTCTTTCTTTCCTTGCTCCTTCCTTCCCTCCCTTTCTTTTCTCCTTCTTCCCTCATTCTCTCCCTTCCATATCGCCTATCAATTATCCAGTGCCCGCCCCCCAATATTTTGCAATTTGGCATGAGGTCCACTTAATTTGTGCATGACAGAAGAGGATTAGAGCACCCCAGGGGTTAGTCAGCATCTTCATTGAGACCCAACCAGACTGAACATGGGCCAAGACTGTTGGAGGTTAGCGTCTTCAGGCAGGTTTGCCACCACTCATAGCAGAGTGCATAGGTCAAGAAGATAAATGCATGGCTTTTTTATATTTATCAAAAACAACCAATCTAAAGCAAAGAGATAAATAGTATTTTCAGTGGAAAAAAATCAGTCATCTGCAAATATATAAAATAAAGATAATAATATTATGAGATTACCCTGAGAGCTGGATGTATAAAAAGTGCAAGTATTCAGCACACTGGCATTTAATAAATTCTCATTAAGTGGTATTGTAATGTGGGTAATGCAAAACATGGTATAGCAGGTACACATTATTTTTATGACTGTAAAAATTACATAAAATCATTATCATCTGCCTCAACCTTTGGTTATTATTACTATCAAAATTAGAAAAGTCTCAAATTAAGAATTGTGTTGGTAAAATAATATCCAGATATTGGCTGGCTGTTGTTTGGCAATTACTCATAGTAACAAGGCAGGAAAAGTATTATCCCAGAAGCAGGTTAGGTTTAAAAACCCTCACATTTATTGAGACTTACGCTATCTCTGAGATTACACTGAAGAAGTCACATTGTATGTCACCAGCTTAAGTCCAGGTTGATTGTTAGGCTTCCTCTTAGTGTGACAAATTTATGATTAAACAACATGAGGGAATATATTTAATTGTCTGAGAATTGTTCATTTAAAAAATATCTTACTTTAAAGTGGTATACCCTAATTTTAAAAAATGTCAAAAAGAGAAAAATGATGTATTATTTATCCCACCACCTTAACACCACACCTCTCAGCATTTTGTTGTATTTCATTTTGAACTTTTATGCACTTTTTTAGAGTCATAAAAATAAATATGTATATGATATACCACGATGTTTCACGTTACCTACATACACTGCAGTGATTAAGAGAGGGTTTTGTCATCAGAATGTCCAGGTTCAAACTACAGTTCTCTTGTCTATTAGCAATGTAACCTCCCTGAGACTCAACTTCTCCTTATGTAAAAATGAGGATAGTAATGATGACAACAACGATAACCACATATACTTCATTGTGAGAACTAAATTAGAGAATCCATATAAAGTGCTTCCTGCAATGCCCAGGACACAGTACTCAATAGACATGAGACATTTTAATGGTTGAAAGTAGTCCCTAATCTTTCAACCATTTCTGATAGTTCACAACCAACAATGCAATATTATGAATAATGCTAAAGTAGCAAAACCAGGTTCACACCCCTTCCTCCTTCCTTCCTTCTTTCTTTCCTTCCTTCCTTTCTGACAGATTCTCAATCTGTTGCCCTGGCTAGAGTGCAGTGGTGCAATCATATCTCACTGCAACCTCCAACTCCTGGGTTCAAGCAATCCTCCTGCCTCAGCCTCCCAAGTAGCTGGGACTACAGGCATGTGCCACCATGCCTGGCTAATATTTTTTTAAAATTTTTTTAGAGATCTTTTTAGAGGTCTTGCTATGCTGTCCACTTTGATCTACTCCTGGCCTCAAGCAATCCTCCCACCTGAGCCTCCTAAAGGGTTAGGATTACAGGCATGAGCCTATTACTATTTTTTGTTTGTTTGTTTGTTGCTGATGGGAATATTGAAAGATGATGCTCTGTTGTCATATTTGTTCATAGCTCTCTCTTAGCTGTTTTTGAATGAGCATTCTTACTTTAACTAAAGGAAATATATCATGCTTGTCAGATTTCTTCTTCATCTAAGCTCCCACTCCCCTCCCCCTCCCTCACCACCCAGCCACCTGTGCCCAGGACAACTTCATGGGAGAGAACTGTAGGACACAGCAGGTCCATATAACCAGGCATTCCCCAGTGACGCCACATTCACTCTCCTTGACATACAGAAATCCTAAGACTCAAACTCCCTTTACTCCCCTCCTTCTTTCAGAAGTCTGAGCTACGCACTGTAACTTTTTTTTCCAATTTAAGTATAATTTGCATTTCTTTGACTACTAATGAGGTAAATGTTTTCCCATATGTTTGTTTACTAGTTGTATTTGCTTTTTTGTGAATTGTCTGTTTGTGTCCTGTGCCTGGTTCTTATGAATGTGTATGAGCTTTTTTAATTACAAAGTTATTAATCCTTTATCAAATATAGATATTCTTTTTGAAATAAGGATTTTTTATATTTATAAAACCAAATTTATTGGCATTTTATGATTTTTTAATCATTTGTAAATTCATAGTCATCTTCAAGCCAAAAAACGAACTATTTACCTCTATTTTTTTTTTTAGTTTAACAATGGTTTGATTTTCTTTTCATTTTAACATTTTAATCCATCTGGAACTTATTTTGGAATATAATGTGAGCTGAGGGAATACATGAATTTTTTCCAAATTGCTAACCATTTACCCAATACCATTTTTGACTAAGCCTTCTCCTCCCTGCTTCATTGATTTACGATGACTTTAACATACATGGTATTTTTACAAATAATAACATCTATTCCTGGGCTATTTACTCTTTTCCATTTAGCTATCTATTTTTATACCAAAACCATAGATTTATATTTTATAAGTTATAATGTGCTTGGTGGTGGTGGTGGTGGTTTCAAATTTACTTTGTTAATCTTGTCTGTTTATTCTTTCTAAATGAATGTTAGAAAAAAATGTTTTAAATTTCCCCCAAAACTCCTATTTTATTTCAACTACATGAAACATATAAATAAATATGGGAATTACATAAAACATATAAATAAATGAGGTTTAATCATCTTTTTCAGAATCAGGTTTAATTCTTAATTATAGGTCTCAAATTTTTAAATTTTCTTCATGTATGTTACTTATATACAGTGCAACTATATTTGTAATTTTTCTTATTATTCCTGGGTTCCTGATATCTTTTGTTGACATTTTGACTGGGATCTCTTCTTTTAATTGTATTTTTTAGCTTTATGTTAAATAAAATTACATTTTCAGTCATATTCATAATCTTTTATTTTGTATAACTCTTAGGGGATGACTTTTCCCAAATTTGCATTTCTTCCTCATGTCTAAGAAATGCGTCCTATTCTTTTTGGTGTTTTCATGAAGAATGTCTGTAGAAAGTTTTAGTCTCTTGCTCAGCACCTTTTGACATAAATGTATTATTTATTTACTTCTAATGTGTTGGTTTCCTATTTTCATTAAATAGATTTTATAATATTGCATCCTGCTTTTTCTCCTGAGATTAAACTTCATGAGGTGGAGGCAAATTATTCTTTGCAACACATCAATGATGGCCTTATAACCTAAGAATTTTTTTAAAATAATAATTGTATCCAACATTTCCCTATTCATAACCCTACTCATCTTCCTTTATCTACCAAATTGGTAATCCTGTTTAAAAAAATTAAGCTTGCCTGGCTTGATTTTTGCTGAGGGAGGTCATGCCTGACACTGGACATGATTCCTTTATCGAACAGTAGTTTTAGTTTTTCTTTCTTAATATTTGTTGTGATGTTTTACTAATTATTGATATGAACAAATCTTGCAGATTTTTTTTTCCAAATATTGTATTAACTGAACCCTTCTGTGCTTCAAGGA
Source organism: Cheirogaleus medius (assembly GCA_008086735.1). Taxonomy (NCBI): domain Eukaryota; kingdom Metazoa; phylum Chordata; class Mammalia; order Primates; family Cheirogaleidae; genus Cheirogaleus; species Cheirogaleus medius. Next base: position 60,617,531 of record VBSM01000529.1, read on the forward strand.
TCTAAATAAGTCTCAACACAGCATGGTATACATTATATAATCATCACTATATAGCATTTTCCCAGGGGTGTTATTCTGTTGTTCACCAACAGTTACCGATACCTCAGCTCTCACACCAAATCACATCAACATTCATAGCTATAATGCAGGTTTTGTTTTCCTCTTTCTGATTAAAATTTTTAAAATCACCAAGGTTGAACATATGGGATTTTTCAGCATCCCGTTATTATTGAGACTAGTACTGCTATTTGAGTTTAAAATAATAACAATCTGAATGCCCATTAAGTAAGGACTCGCACACAATAGGCGTAGCTATTTGAGTTAACCACTTGTTAGGCATATTGTGTGCCTGACAACCCACACATGCCTGAGATAAAAATGAACTATTTTCAATTGCATGCTATTACCTAGGTTATTTGGTTTTTGAAAAGCAACTGTAGCATTTATTTTAAGATTGAGGGAAATTTATGAAGCACTGGGGGAAAAAACAGAGGCAAATAAAAAACATAAACTAAGAAATGAATTTGATCAAAGACAAAACTGCATATGAAGACCCTGGTTCCACTGTCTGAGCTGAAAGTCTGCCAAAAATAAACAGTGAAAGACGTAGAGAAACTTCGATTCATATAATTATTCTTATCTTCTGAGGATCTCAAAATTACTAGAAGTTATAGGAAATATGGAAGATGTTTATTAGGTGTATAGGGAGACCCCATCCTGCTAATCAGACAGTTACAAACCATGAGTGTTTCTATAGGGACCCCAACTAACATCCTAGAATGTTTCTATTTTTCAAAGAAAATTTCCAAATGCTTCCTCTAAGATAACTTCCTAATTACTTTACTCGTATGTTTAGCATTACAGTTGTCCATGCATTCATTCCTCCTGTTTGTGTTGAGCATATACAAGTCAGGCACTGCCTTAGTCTTTGGGGACACACCAGGGAAGAGAAGTCCTCAAGTTTGCATGATTGTTCACACACCATCTCCTCTCTCTATCCACTACTTCAATATCCTCTATTGAAGCATATTAGAGGGAAGCCTAGATATGAAGGAAGAAATTATTCCTCTAGAGTGGTTTAAATTGAAAACTCCACTCCTTTAATATTCTTTTTGGGCCAGGCGTGGTGGCTCATGCCTATAATCCCTGTACTTTGGGAGATCCAGGTGAAAGGGTTACTTGAGGTCAGGAGTTCCAGGCTAGCCTGGACAACATAGCAAGACCCCATCTCTAACCCCCCCCCAAAAAAAGTTTTGTTTTTTTTTAATTAGCCAGGCATGGTGGCAGGTGCCTGTAATGTCACCTACTTGAGAGGCTAAGGAAGTCTAGGAGGCTGAGGAAGGAGGATAGTGAGTTCAAAGGATAGGAGTTCAAAGTTGCAGTGAGCTATGATTGTGCCACTGCACTGCAGCTTGGATGACAGAACAAGACCCTATCTCTTTTTAAAAAAATCCTTTTACATTGTTTTAGATGTGTATCAAAGTGACTGACCTGAGCTGGTACCATTGAAATATTTTACTTAAATGTACAAGGTTTGCTTTAAATTAGTACATACATTGATAAATTAAACAGCTAAAACAGGCTTTAGAGTTGTGAGTATTACATGAAGTGGGAGGGAGAGGAGGGAGAGAGAGAAAAGTGTGTGTGTGTGTGTGTGTGTGTGTGTGTGTATGTATGCATGTGTAGTTATTTGAACCACTACAGGTGATTATATGTTCTTCTTTATTTAAGAACAAAAAGACTCCCGGAAAAAAGTTTGTCAGAAATACTCAACTTTTCCGGTAATTAAAAAATGCAAATTAAAACAAGTGTGAGGTAGATACACTTTGAAGAAATTTAAAGGTTTTATGTTACCCAATCTTGACCAAGACTTAAGAAAAGGCTCTCTCCTACACTACTGGTAAAACAGCAACTTGGTACATTTTTGGAGGGAAATTTAACAATGTCTATCAAAACTAAAAATGCGCAAACTCTTTCACTCAACATTTTCATTTTTAGGAATTCTTTCTATGGAAATTCCTATGTGCAAAGTTATATGTCAAAATATACATTGTGGCTTTGTTTATCATATAAAATAATTAGAAACAATCTAAATGCCTATTGGCTGGGAAACCATTAAAGAAATTATATTATATTCATACAATTGCATGTTATGCAGCCCTTAAAAATGAGAAAGGTCTATATGTACTATATATTGGGAAATATGTTTTTAGGTGATTAAAAAGTAGGTTGCTGAAATATGGTATAATCCCATTTGCATAGAAGAAAGTGTGTGTGTGTGCACGTGTGTGTGTGACTAGAAAATTACCAGAGAGATACGGGAAAAAAATCTTAAAACTCATTACCTGGTTGGGGAAGGTGGTAGAAAGAAGTAGGTCTAAGGAAGTAGGGAAAAAGATTTTTACTTTTGATTGTGCTTTTCCATATTGTTTGATTTTTGTACCATTTTAAATTAATCTTTAAAAATGAGTCATTCATTTCTCATTTTTTGAATTGTATAAAAAGGCAGGTTTATAACAGATGTGAAATCAGAATGTACTGTTTCAGCCACTGTCACTATAAATTCTATATATTTTCTGTTTTTAAGGAAGTTTTACTGGAATATGATCTGAAACATTTGAATACCTTCTGATCATTTAGAACATTATAAGTGACAACGTGTCAACAATAACTAATGTGTGCTTGAAAATGTGACTTAGAAAGGCTATTTCATAATGTACCTGGTAATATTAATAGATTAGGGTAAAAGGAAAAGCCAAGTTGTCAATTTTATCCATTCACTTTAAATGCAGGAGGTTTTAGACATAATCTTTGAAATGTCTTCTCTACAGATTGTTAATGCTTGTGAAACAATAATTTTATCTTCCTCCTGTTTTCTTTGAACACCATCACCTAACTGCTACCATTACCTCCACAGTTGTCCAACAAGATATCAAGTTGTAGTCAGTTCTACATATGTTGGCTGTAGTCAGTAGTCTTTGATAAATATATAAAAAGGGAACATAATATTCTATTCCTTTGTTCTTCTGCACACCTGAAAAGAATACTTAAATTTTATCAATACTATTTCCACATATTCTTTTATTATATGGTCATATAAAAGTGATGGTCCTATAAATTTATTTAAAACCCACTATTTTTCTTTAGTGAGATACAGCTTTGGGGCCTTAGGTGAGTACTGGAAAAGCATAAAGCCATGAGAATATAAGCCTCGCATGAAAATGTAATTTTTGCGCTGGCTTTATTTTCCAAAGTTGAAATAGATTTATTCCAAAGGCTACATGAAAGGAGGGCTAGAAAGATGTTCGTATCACTACATTTGTGAAATGTGAAAATTTGTGAAAATTTTATCTGCTTGCAATTTCTAGTTGATGTCAAGCGAATTAAATCAAAGGATAAAGTCAGATGAAGTAACATATCAGTGGGAAAGAATAAACATGACAGTGACTTAGGTAAAACATACAGAAAGATTTTCTGATACAGAGGGCTAATAAACATTAGGAGAAAGCAGCAAGAAAAAAAATTCTTAGATATTACTTGCTGCCTGTCTTAAAATTAGACAAAGTTATGGTAATCCTTTAGAAGACTAAATTAGAAAACGAGTTAACAATGCATTCATAATGAAGTATGTGCTATATTTCATTAAGAACTAAAATAAAAACTAAAGAGCCTCTGTAATATTTATGCCAAGATGATTCCTTAGAAGAAAAACTAAGGAGACAATTCTACTTTTCTAATATAGAGTTGCTGCTAAGTAAACAAAAACATATAAGCAAAAAGGATATGGTCCCCAAAATAACTGCTAGAGAAAATGAAAAGTCTTCAGAACCCAGGAAAATAAGTGTTAACTTGAAGTCTGAGACCACATAGCTCACTATGTTTCTATAATTGTCTAATGTCCTTTAGGAACTTGTGGCTAATTACAAAAAAAAAAAAAAAAATGGCTCCAGAGCAATCTTAATTTGTTTTCTGTTTAAATAGCACAATCTATTAGGTTTCAATGTCTCTAACTTGAAAGAATTTTATTTCTTTTTCCTGAAAAAAAGTCCTATTCTTTACCATAAAAAATGACAAGTACAAGGTCAAATTCAAAGGTAATCTAATGACATGTCTGACTGTTCTATCTAAATGAAATAAAACAGATGCAGTCTCTTTTATAAAGGACCTAATAGAATAAATCTAGTAAGCAGGAAACCATTTCATTCAGCTTAGTTGCTTTGGCCTTGGTTTCAATGGTGACCAGCAGTCCTTGGTGTGTGGTAAGGTGACAATTGAACTGGTTTTATTTGCTGGCCTCCAAAATGCCTTCTCTTGCAGTGTTTTCTGTGTTGTGCACCAATATATCCCCAAGGTTTATTTTACCTTCCCTATTTGTTAGTCACATGGTAACAAATCTACATCCAACACCAGATACTGTTACTGACCATGATTTGTCGCTGCAACAACCTAGAAGCATGCATTGTCTTTGTCCTGGGACCTTGTGTTTTTGGTGGCTATGCCTTACAAAAGAATGTAATGCCAAGCTAAAAAAAAAACTAAAGGAAATGATGTGATATGTACTGTATATACTAAGTTTAAAGAGTCTTTGATCAATTTGATGCAAACAATTGTTGCTAAATAAATGTTCATTGAGTCAATGGTCATTGTGAAATATGGCTATAGCTATCACTCTCATGAATAGAAGCACACTTTCAAATTGCTCCCTGCTAAATCTTACATCATCTCTGTAATTCCTTTTTTTTTTTTTTTTACTAGCAGAAATTTATAATGTATACTGTACCCATCACATGGAAGAGGCCTCAGTTCAGAAGTATTTCTCTCCTCCTCCTCTCTACTATCCTTGATGCTGTCTTTTCAATTAATATTCACCCTACATTGCATGAGGACAGCTGATACCTACATTTTGTCATTACTTTGAGGAGCAGTTAGGCAATACATCACAAATATCAGACAGTCGTGGCTGTTTTTCATTTTTTCTTTTATTATTGCTTGTATTTTGTTTTAATTTCAGAATTTTACAGGGGTACATGCATTTTGGTTACATAATTTGTTTTTGTACAGTTTGAGTTGAAGTTGTGAGTGTGCCCTTCAGTCAATTAGTGTGCATTGTACCCATTAGGTATGAATTTACTCATCCCCTCCTCCCAGCTCCCACCTACTTGACTTCCCTTGAATTTTATTTCCATTTCCACATGGCTGTATCACCCTGAATGTGCCTGATTTCATCTGATCTTGGAAGCTAAGCAGGTTTGGGCCTGGTTAGTACTTGGATGGAAGTCATGGTTGTTTTTGAAGTGATTTTAATATACTCCTAACCTTCCTGGAAGCTGGCCCTCATTTTTGAATTACTGTCAGCGAGTATTGCTGTGATTTGAGAGCCTGCAGAAAGTTCCTATTCTCTAGAAGCTGGTAGTGCTGGCAAAGTTGGTCATGGAACGGTGTATGTTAAAGCACTTGGACTTGTAAAACAATATACCATATTAATTGTTATCATTATCGTTTTCTAGTCTGTGCCAGCCAAATCTTGCAGAGTATTTTGTTTCCCAATATTTTTCTGAAATAACTCAATATCACAGAGAAGCATACCAGCAAAGTACTTCTGTTATAAACTTTTAGAAAATAAGGAAAATACAAAAATTGTTATATACAAATGCTGAATCACCAAAATAGTCATTTTTATTTTCTATATAATAATAAAAAGGTAAATGACATTTATTATATGTTTTCCATGGAAGGTTCGCATGCTTTAAATACTTATTTAATCCTTTCAATAATTATGTGAGCTAAGTACTGCTATTGTCCCCTTTTACAGAAGAGGATACTAAAGGTTAGAGAGATGAAGTAACTTGGCCCATGTCATGTGACTGACCAAGGCAATGTAACCTCAAAGCCCTCAATCTTAGCTACCATTTATCCAAAGTTATTTGTCAACCAACTGCCAGCCACTGTGGTTTTGGTAGTTTGCAGTTTCACAGTGATATAGATAGCATGGCTTTCTTTCTATTAATATTTATTCTGCCTGGGAAGAGGGATGGTCTTCTGAGTTTATAGATTAGTGTCCTTTTTCGATTGAGAAAAATTCTCAGCCCTTTTCAAATAATGTCTCTGTCTAATGCTCTCTCAACTCTCATCTGGGACTCTAACTTATACTACAATTTTTCATTTCATGCTCAATATATTTACCTTTTGCCCCGTATTTTCCATCTTTTTATTTCTGTATACTTTCTTCCAAATAATTTTTTCTGACCTACCATCATCAATGTTTTAAGTCCTGTTAAATCTTTCCATTGGGCTTTAAATTTGATTTTTGAAGTTTTCTTTTCTAAAAAATGTTTAAGGTGACAATTTTTCAAATCTTCTCTATCACTTTTTATAGTTTCTATTCTTTGCAGCTATTTTCAAATTTGTCCTTTAACCCCTTAATTTGGGCAATACTAGTTTCAGTCCCTCTGACTGATAATTCCAATATCTGAATTCTATAGTCCTGTCCCTTCTGAATGATGTTTCTTCTGGTATTCAAACGTAGTGTTCTGTTTCGTCATGTATTTAGTCATGAAGAATCCTTGAGGCCTAGCATAGGAGGTGCCTTCTTCCAGAGAGAATATATGTTGATCCCTACTAGCCACCTAGAGGCACTAATTGCCTGGAACCTTTTCAAATCAAGTTCATAGATTGAAGATCACTGAATAATGCATAGTGAAGGCTGTAAATTGGTAAAAATATGAGTCACTATTTCTTTAGGACAGGTTGTTTTTCTCTTTTTTTCTCTCTCTCTTCCTCTCAGATATGCCAAATTGCTATGGTCTGAATGTCTGCCTCCCTATCCCTCCTCGAAACACATGTGTTGAAATTCTAACCCCAAGGTGATGGTATTAGGTGGTAGAGCCTTGGGAAATGATTAGGTCATAAGGACTCTGCTTTATGGGATTAGTGCCCTTATAAAAGAAGCCCGAGGGAGCGCATTTGCCCCTTCCACCATGAGAGGGCACAGGTAGAAGGCACCATCTATGAAGAAGTGGGCCTTCAACAGACAATGATATACTAGCACCTTGGATCTTGGACTTCTCAGCCTCCAGAACTGTGAGACATAAATTTCTGTTGTTCATAAGGCATTATTTCATGGTGTTTTTTTATAGCACCTCAAACAAACTAAGACTCAAATTGACCCTCACTACAATCCCTTGGGATCAGAAGATAGAAGGCTAGAGATATACTTACTACTGGTTCCTTTGTCTTTATTTTTTTATTGCACGTTTTTAGAGACAGGGTCTCCCTCTCAAACCCAGGCTGGAGTGCAGTGGCGTGATCATAGTTCATTGCACTGAATTCCTGGGCTCAAGCAATCCTCCCACCTCAGTCTCCCGAGTAGCTGGGACTACAGGAACATGACATCATGCCTTGCCAATTTTTACAATTTTTTTATAGAGAGAGGGTCTCACTATGTTGCCTAGGCTGGTCTCAAACTTCTGGCTTCAAGTGATCCTCCTGTCTCAGCCTCCCAATCCCTTGTCTTAAAGGATTGGGACCTTTTGGGGCCCCAGCTCAGTGTAGACAGGATGTCCTTTTACACTCCTTTACTTGGAGACCCTCAAAGTGTCTGCTAAAACTATAGCTCTAATTTGATAGAATGCAAAATATTCTTGGGGAAAATGCAACTTAAATACTCCAAATTCAACTTGCTTCTCTGGATCCCCACTTTGATTTTGTCCTGTAGACCTTACCTTAGATGTTTTTAAGAAAACCTTTTTAAAATAGCATTTTTAGTTGTTTTCAGCAAGAAAATTTCTCTGAATGTTTTATTGAAACATTCAACATTAAATAACATAACCTTCATTGAAAAGAGAGGCTTTGTAAACAGTGGGGGCAAGGTCTCTTTCCAATTAGAGTATATATTCTAGTCAGAGAATCACATCAAAAAAAAAAGTAAGTAAAAAAACAAAGTGATTTTGGGTTATGATAAGAACTAGGAAGAAAATAGACAAGGAGCTGAGAGAGAGATTAATGGAGGGGTGCAGAGAAGGGGAATATTGCAAAACTATTTTCTCTAAATGTCAAGGAAATCAAAAAAATCAATAATAATATAGGAAGGAATTTAAGACTATATAGAAGTTAAAGTTAAATTAAATGCCTGTGACAAATGACTTAGGCAAAAATGATTAAGGGTATTATTGAAAGAAGGCTGAATTGGGAATAGAGTTGCAAGAATTGGTCCCATGTGCCATCTACCTGCTGAATGATCTTGGGAAAGTCATCTAACCTATTCAATATAATTCAACCTCTAATTAACTATGCATCTGCTGGTTATCTATAAATGCAAGTCACTCTGTTAAGCATTGGGTGGGAGTGGTCAGAGAGGTGAGCAAAGCATGGTTTTTGTACTTTCTGCAATATGGAGCTAATATAAGGCTAAAAAGAAACTACATGCACAAAATTTCATGTCTGCTCATCTGACTTCTAGTCCCAACTCTGTAGCTTGTTTGATCTTGAGTAAACCTCTCAACCAAATAATCTGATAATACAGCTTGCGGCAGTGGTTTTCACACCGGACTCCCTGGAACATTAAATGTTCTATAGATTCCGCCGCCCCACCGTCCTACCCCTTAGCCTACTTTAGGCTGCCCACAAGGGAGATAGGGAGTCCTAAAGCTTCATTGCAAAATCAACCAGAAGAGTTCTGCTTTTATCCATTCCAATATTGGGCTTTCTTATAATATTTCATGAGCGTGAGTGAAGAATGGTTTAGCTAGCAAACACTCTGGTTGGTTGGTTGGTTGGTTGGTTGAAAAATGTAGAAGAGTTATGAAAGATATGTAAGACTGATGTTCATTCTGCTGACCAAAGAAATTTGGAGGCACTGTAGAATTATTGCAAAGGGTTATACACAGAGGCATGTACCAAACATTAGCTGTTGGTAGAATATATCGGTCTTGAGATGGATAGATACATACGCACACACACATATATATATGCATATGTATATATATATATAGAGAGAGAGAGAGATGGGAGAGAGATGTGATACAACTGTAGATTTGCAATTTTAATTTTTAAGGTATGACTAATTCATATTAATGAGAGGAAAACTCAAATAGTATAATAGATCATATGAACAGTAAATGCCCCCTCCTAACACACTCATTTCAATTTATTGTATATTTTTCCAGAATTTTTCCATACCTATCCCAATAGATTTGTGCTATTTTTCATACACAAAGGGAATTATACTGTACAGTCCATGCTGCAATTTGATGTTCTCTCTTAATATATCTTGGACATGTTTCTATATCAGTACGTATTGATCCACCATCTTCTTTTTTAGGACTGCAAGGTATTTCATTACATGAATGTGGCATAATTTATTTAACTAACCCACTACGGACGGACATTTATTATGTTTTCATAACCCATGTTCAATTGTTTTGCTATTACAAAGATGCTGCCACCAACACCCTTTATATTACCAATTTTGAATATTTGTGGGAGCTGCTTTGGCAGCTGCTGTGTCATGCATTTTCTCAATCAAGAGATAATTTAAGTACTAGCACTCATGGAAATTTTTGACACTTAAAAGAGATCCTCATGCTAAAACCGTTTGGTAACTACTGAGTTAAAAATTCATTTTAAGCTTTAGTTAACATATGCTGTTTGAAGTATAACAGGCAATCAAGTTTGTTAACAAATGAGATAAATGAATGCCCTTATCTGGAACTCACCAAAATTGATTCATTGATGCAGCAAACTCATTTTTTGAGCACTTATTCTGTGCTTGGGACTGTTGATTCAGGAATGAGATGTGGTTCTGCGCTTGTAGCACTTGAGCTGGAGATTGCCATGCTAACAACAATTGTAGTACAATGTAGCAAGTGCTAGCATAGAGGAGCTGCCCTGTGATTTTACTATTTTAATGTAAGCACTGAAAATGATGAACTAGAGCTGCTGTTCTCTCTACCAATGTATGTAGTCATTCTCCAGGCATTTTCAGTAACTGTTTTCTGTAAAAGAAAAAAACAAAAACAGAATTGGCAAATAAGCTTCAGTTTTCACATACTTTGCAATAATTTCCTATCTGGCTGATATTTTTTCCCTCTAAAATAAAGGATTTCTTTTTCTATTCTTACCTCTCTAGCAAGTCCTCTGCTCCTCTATTTATCTTTATGTGCCCTCTGAATGCAGCAGAGGTTTATCCTTGCAGATTATCTGCCGATGGTAAATTCAGACTAACACCTGACAATTCAGCCACTTACACTTCACTCTCTCTCCAACCCTGAGCCACACTGAATGCTATTTAGTGTCTTTTCTCTGATCAGGACATGCCTATCTCGCTTCTTTTTCTCGAAAAGAGAAATAGAGACTATGTAGGAATAAGTATTTTATTGTAGTCAATGAAGCTTTGAAATGCATCTACAATGTTAAGAATATTAATTGCTACCCTTTATTAAATCTTTACCATTGTCATAAGTATTTTACCTACTATACTATGTAATTTATGTATGTCATTGTATTTAATTTCCATACCTAACGTTATCCCTAGTTTGTTCATGAAGCATAGGTAACTCACAAAGTCATGCAACTTGCAACTAAAGAGCTCAATTTAAATCTAGGTTTGTCTAATTCCACTGTCTATACTGTCAACCACTACACTGCATTGCTTCCACAAGTAAAGGGTGTTTTCAAATATGGATAGTATTGATATCGCTAAACTATGTGTAAAAGCACAGAATACATGCTTCTCATCCTTCACCCCACCTCACCCTCAACAACAACAACAACAACAAAACATTTTTGGGGCTTAAGAAGAAACCTCCTGCCTGGATGCAATAAAAAAAATGATAAGTTTATTTCGGGAGGAAGTTTCTGAATATATTTGAGAAATTTAAGTTTCATACCTGCCTTCCCATGTAACTTTGCCACCTTAGGGTCTTTATGTATACTGTCACATCTATTTTTACCAATTTCTGCTAAATTATGTTGGAGGAGCAAGTTAGTGCTAACAAAGAAGCCAGCTTGACAGATAGAGCCCCAAGGAAGCAAAGAAAATTTATCTATATTAGAGTAGTATTAGTCTAATCCCACATCCCAAAATGCCACACTTGGATTAACCAATCTCCATTAGATAAGCAGGATATAAATTAGCAATGGAAGACTTGGCCCAACCTTGCTGCTGGAAGCATATTATTAAGAGACCATGCCCAATAGTATTAGAAAGATATGAGTTTGACTATGATCTTGAAATCCAATGAGAAATAGAGTGCCAACTGGCACAGTCTTTCTATTATTTCAGCCTCTTTCTTACATAAGGTAGTGGGGGTAAAACTATACATGTTTCAGTCATCTAGTATAGACCGTATCTATCACCGAGCTACAAAATCTTTTGCAAAATATTGCTCTAATTTAATCATCTCGTTTACTGATTCACAATGTTTTTCTGAAAAAGGATAAGTGCAACATTTTGTGTTCCATCCAACTGAATCACACTTGGATAAAATTGCTTTCCTCTTTCATTGTTTGCCCACACTTTTTTCATTGTCTGATAAACATCTGTACATAGGAGTGTACATTTCAACACTGTTGATGTTTCTAAATAGTTTTAAATTCTAGTTGTTTGTCCTTTTCTCTCCAATGGCTATCCAACATTACAAAGGAAAAGAGGAAGAAAGAAAATACAACTAGTTCCCTACTGTCTCATTACAGAGGAGATAAATTGGATGGTAAAAATTCTATTAGCAATTACATGTTTTACAAATCAGAAATTTTCTGCGAGCAATATTTAAACATTCCCAGTTGCCTTTATCATTTTGGAGTGAGGAAGAGCATGGTGATTGCTACCTGGTTATGCAGAAGATTCTGATAAAACATGAAACTCCATGACCCAGAAAAAACATTGTACATATGTAGAATTTCATGAGAAGCATTCAAGAACATTTAAAAAGTAAGCGCCAATTATTTCATAGGTGAGGCCCTCACTGCTGACCAGTTCCTGTTACTATGCTCACTAATGAACCCTATGCCAGCTTAACTTTTGGTAAGAAAATAATATTCTACCAGCTGCCCCTCCCTTTTTAATTACATGAGCATTATTGTCTATTTTAATTTAGCAGTGGTGAAGAAACACCAACTAGAGGCACATGTGAATCAAGAAGTAGAAAGATATTACCATGTGAGATCCTTATATAATCACCTAGCCAAAGTTTATTATTGAGAAGTAATGTGTCAAACAAATTCATGAGAATCATAAACAAGGACTCTACCCCATATAATATATATCAAACAACCAATTAACAATTGAATACCTACTATGCTAATACCATTGTCTTGCTTGTTTGTTTTTGTTTTTTTCGCATTTTTCTCCCAGAGTGAGAGTAGTTTATTTTCTCAATATGAAAGTAAGACATACTCATCACAGAATTTACTGATATTTGGAGATATGAAAAAAAAAAGGATATCACCCATACTCCTAACATCCCTCAGAGAAAAACATGAAACATTTCCACATCTTTCCAGATTTTTACTGCATACATACATAGATGTCTATTTTTTATTTTAAAGATGGAATTACATTAGATATTTAGTTGCCTGTTTTTTAAAATGCAAGTTGTGAATAGCTCTGCACTGTTCTCCTAGGGACTATAATGGCTCCCTTAGTTTTCTCATTAAAGATTTATCATTTATTTAATAAATTCTGACTGATTAATCAATATCTTTCTTTAATCAATATCTTATTGACTGACTTTTAGATAGCTTCTACTTTTTCAGTATTTTTGCTCTTATTATTTTTAACTGACATAATAATTGTACTTATTTATGGGGTACAGTGTAATATTTCAATACATGTATAATGTGTAATGATCAAATCAGGATAATCAGCATGCCCATCACCTCAAACATTTATCATTACTTTGTGTTGGGAACATTCAAAATCTGCTTTTCTAGCTATTTGAAAATATACAATAAATTGTTAATTATAGTCACTGTATGGTTCTATAGAAAACTATTATTCCTCCTATCTACCTTGTAATTCTGTGTCCATTAACCAACCTTTGGCTATTCCCTTACCTTTCCCAGCCTCTATTCTCTATCTCCATGAGATCAACTTGTTTGGCGTCCACATATGAGTAAGAACATGCAATATTTTTTGTTAAAATGTAGTTGTTTATTTGTTGCTTTGGCTGTCTTTGGGTGACAAGTGCTAGCTAGCAGCTTCTAGTTGGCCATCTTGAACCTGCCCTGATCGTGTTGAGAATGTTTATAAAATGAGAGTGCTTGATTTCTAAGAAATTGTTTTCACCCAACTTCAGGAAATGTATTAGTTGTCCATGAAGTAATTAAGCAGCATCATTTTCAGCTACCTGCTTGAACTCACTGAGCATTAAGGAATTGTCTATTTAGGGAAATAAAACCTACATAATTGTGTCCCTTTTTAAACTTTTAACTTTAAATAAAATAAACCCAAATGTATATTATGCTTAAATACCTAGAAATATTCTCCCCTTAAAAAATAATCACTTGTTCATCCATAGAGGAAAAAAATAATGATCTTCAGGCCTTCCCTCTAAAGGATTAAAAGTCATAATTATTTTTTGCCATTCCAAGAGAAGTAAACTAAACAGATATGAATTGGCAAGGAAAGATTTAATAAATAGATGACACATTTTCTTTTAAAACAGGAAGCCAAATTAGTATATCTTTCCTCTTTCTCAAATACCAGTGAAATGTAGCCTCTTTGCTTGACTAAATCCCTATGCCACGGGATTCTGATAGGATCCTTGTGCTTTTCTTAGCCTGGTGCTCTTCCCATTGAGTATGTCATACACACAAACAGATGACACTGTGTCTGGGAAATTGAGGTCAGGAGGGAATATACCACTCTGCCTGCCAGGCTCCCTAGTATGTTATTTCACCTGCTGGGTACAGAAACTTCTCCCCAGAGTTCAACAAAGAAAGTGCTTCCTTGATTAATCACATATGAGTTCCTGCACCCGGGGGTCACTGGGTGATGATTCTTTGATACATACCAAGAGAATCCACCCTATAAAGGTGATATTACTGCTGCCATCAACCCTCCTGGTATACATTATTCTAACCTATAGGCTCTAACCACAGCCAGCTTGTTTTAATAAGATTACAGAAGGAGACTCCACTGAAAACTGCAAAACAACAAAAAACTGTGAAAAACAAAAACAAGACAATTCTTCTTAAACTCCCTACCCTCTTCTGAAACAAAATAACAGGTATTTCTTCTTAAGTTGATCTTGTTTTTCCTATGGTCTTCAATTTTCTTTCTATTTTGTCCATATTTTCTACTTGAAACCACCATGAAATGGCATTGTCCTCGGAGCATTCCTTTTCTCACAGCCTCCAACATGCCACACATATGCACCAGTCGTTATTTAAACTCACCTTCATCACCCCAAACAGCCCATCAGAGGCCAGAGACTTTCATTTATTCATTTGGCAAACATCTGATTGAGCAACTCTCTCATTTCATGCCAGACACCATGCTAAGTCCCAGAGATGAAAGGATAAGCAAGCCAGATACATTTCTCACATTCGTAGAGCTGATTTCAGTGGAGAGGAGAAGACATTCATTTTTCAAATGATCATTTTTTAAAATATGTGATAAAAACTGTGACAAGTGTAGGATAGGCAGGTTTACTCAGTTGAGAGAACATCTAACCAACAAGTCTGATCTACTCAGAGGAATCTAGGAAAGTATCCTTGATGAGATGACCTTGGTAACAAGCAATTAATCCCAGAATAGCAATGATAAAAAAGAAAGTACCTGTTGGAATTTGCATAACACTTTTTCTTTAATGATGATACCTCTAGGTTCCCATATCAAAAGTAGTGTTATCAAAGAATTCATTAAGCAGGTATTCTTGGAAAGAAAAAATGGGTTTAAAAATGTGCACAAAAATGCACATTTACATTTCTTCTGAAGTTTATATGTTTCTGTATTTTGTCCATTTATCTACTGCTCTTTCCTAAAACGACAAAGAGAGATAGTAGTCTGTGAAGTCAATGACTTTGATTTTCATGAGAACATCTGATCACAGTATCTTACTTGGTAGGTAAATGTTCATGAGAGACCTCGTGAACTATGAGCTCAGGCCACAGCATGGAGAAGCTGTGACCCCTAGAATCAGACATGTAGAATACCAATTCCCTTGCCACCATCTACTAACTTTATGATCTTAGGCAAGTAACATCAATCTTGAAGTCTCTGTTATCTTTGCTTTAAAAGGAAAATAATGGTTTTTATTGTAGATAGTTCTTGTGAAAATTAAATGAGAATATTTTGTAATAAACACTTATATTGTATTTAGTATGTCTTAGACACTGTTCCAAGAACTTTCCAGTATTTAATCAATTAATCCTCATAATAAACCCACGAGGAAGGTTTTTTTAACGAGTTTTTATCACATTTTGTATACAAGGATTTGGAGGCACAAAGTAGCTAAGTTACCTGGCCAAGGTCATACAACTAGCAAGAGGCAAAGTTTAGATTCAAACTCAGAACTTAGATTCTCAGCCACTTCACCCAGAAGCTTTGAAAATGCATAAGGCACAGCACAAAATACCTGGCAGGTTGTAAGCATTTAAGAATGTTAATTCCTATTCTACATAGCTATCTGTATATCCGTACTCTGATGAATAGTCACCTCAAATTTCCTCAGACTGATACTGTTCTCCACGTAGAGAATTAGATCTCTTCTCCCTTTTTCGTCATTTCTTACTCCCATTCTCATTAATTCCATCCAACAGACAGATATATGGCACCTCCTTATTTTTAATTTAACTACAATAGAATAATAGACAAATCAAGATTACTATGTAATACATATAGACTTGTGTAGTATCTGAATTGAATGTAAACACAGCTTTTAACAAAGATTCTAAAAGCCATGATCACATTCTAAGACAATTTTTCAGGCATTCCTCAATAGCTTTGAGGTTCCCAATACTGGGATTAATCTTTCATTGTCTTCTCAACACAGAAATTGCTTTGTTAGTTTATGCCACAAAGTACGTAAGTTGCACTGAATTTTATGTTGATTCCATACCAAGCCTTTTTAGGCATGTGTGTTTTCTAAGGAATGCCAACTCTGTGAGGGAGAGTGTACTTTTTTTCATTTTCTCAGTGACAGTCAATTTCTCAGATATTATCACTTATTCGACACCACAAAACAATTGGAAGAATGAAGTCTTCTTTGGCATTTGCCAATGACTGTATTAATTTAGAATTGGATATACTTTCACACATTCAGGGAACTATTTAGGCTATTGAAATATACAATTTCATATATATTGAACAAAATATCTCACAGTTTCAAAATAATAATAGTGATTGCTTTCATAAGGCCTTTTGTAATTTTCTAATAAGCTAAAAAAAGCAGTTGAATAATCTCCCCTCCCCCAAAAAGTCATTATGGAATCATGATTATGATATGTAGGGAAATTTTATATATATATATACTTTTATTTCATTTTCTTTTAAAATCCAATAAAATGTTATCTCCTCATGAAAAGTTACAAAATTTTAGTCCTCCTGAAAAAGATTATAAATAATTTGAGGTTTCAGACACATACCTAATCTATTGGTAGAAAAATTTCCCATCTCCACTGTAATTATCTTGAAAAACTTTAAAAAGAGACGTTAAAAACCTTTAACCACACATTAAGATGTTTTGAATATTGCTGTCTTTACTGAGAACCAACCAAGAGGAAGCACACTCTTAGCTGCAATATGAAAGATTTACGCTGGAGCGAGAAATGGCCTCCGGTATAGTTTTTACATCATGGAATTTGTTTATCAGTGTAAATCAGAGACCCTCCATGTTAAGGGCTTCACAATAGAATTTTCACCTTTCAAATACAATTTAGGTTTAACACTGCTTTGAGATAAGGCGTGAACTGAGTGACATCTTAGCTTCATTTGATCCTTCACCTTGAAGGACTGGCTACACGGGAGCGTAATAGCACCAATCTTGAGTGCAGACGTGAAACCGATTTTGCTAAAACATCTGAAATATACTCTTCCTAAACAGTAACACCTGCTGGTACAGAAAGTCCCAAGGAGTCTTTGTTCCCGGGAGATTTCCCAGCCCAGTGTTCCCCCCACCCGAGAGGCTTAGGTAATACAGCTAAGGTCAGAGAAAGGCAGCCAGGGGTCCAGCCTTTGGGCTGTTCCTTAAACAAAATTGCTTTTCTAACTCTCCTCACTCTCAAGTTTTGAATAAACTGGAATTGCAACCATTGCTATCGATATTTTTCTGTTAATTAAAAATAACAAATGACACTGTTGTCTGAGAGGAGTTATGCTCTCAGTAGTAGATGCCACCAGAGCCTGGAAATCACAGTCTTTGGGGAAAGCAGAACTCTGCTCCCCAATCAGCAACATCTGTAACATGAAAAGGGGGCTCTGGAGGTTCAAATCAATTTGAGCTTGTCAGTCTCGAGGCAAATGCTGCAGAATCTTCTGATACAGCTTGTGATGAAGGAGTGTTGAATGGAAATAAGCTCAATCAACTTTCCAGCTGGGATCATTGAAAATACCAGGATTTTTCATTTTTTAATTTATTTATCATTGTTTGGTTTGGTTTTGCTTTTGGTGACATTTTGTTTGAGCTCCTTATCCCTTGTCTGATGTCTCTTGAAGAAATGTGCATTTTCCGTGAGAGATGTTTCCTCTCGTTTCAAGAAATCGTCATGGAAGAGAAGTTCATTGCTACCATCTGTACTTGGTTTAGAAAAGCTTTGATTAATAAGGACCACCCTATTGTTCATTTGTTTGACATGTGGAAATATTTGTAATCTGTTCCTGGTGCGAGAGATTTTCAGCAAGGACCTGGGTTGACTTTCAAACCCACGTTGCCAATGAAAACCAGCCTCCTGAATCCAGAGGTCAGTGGGGAAACAAGCAAAGGTGTTTTATTCTCCCTTCACCAACCTCCCTCCCCCCCACCAAACACCAACACCTGTTAGAAGTGAGGTTGAAAAGATCCTCTTGGAACTCCCAGACAGAGACCCAATTCTATCCTGAAAGAGGCTCTGATGTATGGCATATAATGAAAGCTGGAGACTGCCCACTGTTACACATCATTATCATTCAGATCATGAAAGAAAATGAAATGGTTCAAGCAGATAACAGCTGTTTTTATTCTGCTTTTCGAAGATTCTCTTAAACAAAGATTCTCTTAAACCTGATCTCATGGCTTTTATTTAAGGGTGAACACCCAATTGTAAACATAGGAGAGATGCATTCTCATGATGTCAGTAATAAAAGCATGTATAAAGCAGCATGTGTATTCTGGAAAGCTAACTAACCATTAAAGCCAAGAAACATAGTCTGGCACAAATCTTATTATGTGTCCAAGAGGACCTGATGGTATGCACATAAGAAAATGTAATGAAACAGCGGGAAGGAGAAACGAAGGGAGAGGGAGGAGCAGAGGGATGGGGGTTCAGTTCCGTACCTGGGAGGTATTAGCAAAATTAGACAGAAGTAAAGCTGCCAAGATCATCTGAGAAACGGGTGAGCATAGCAGGTAGAAATGTATGCAATTTTGTTTCTATTTCACTATCTGTTGTACTGCAGACTCATCTCATTGCATTTTTATCTATTAGTTATAGACAATGAGGCTATTACACAGACACACACAAGAGAAAGGAAGAGGCCCAGTCTTCTTTTATCAGGAGTGCACATCTCATTTGGGGCGATGTGCATCTATTGTGTTTGTAATTGCTATGATCATTATCATAAGCATTAGGTCTAGCTTGCATGAGGAATTTAGCAATACACATTGCTCATCAAAATTCTGTAAAAATAAAATAGCATGCAAGGGAATTTTGACAGAGTAAAACCTTATACAAAGCCAATCTAATAGATATTTGCCATAATTTTTATTTTTGCAAAATATAGCGAAAAGATAAGCGATCTCTCCTAGATGCACTGTAAGATGGATTATTCATTTTTTAAATGTTTTCTTCTTATTTCAGTGTAAGTAGCATCCTTTATAAAATGGGTCATTGTATTAAAGTAGAAATAAATCATTCCTTTACTATACTTAATAAAAATTTTTGTGTCTGAGGAAAATATATGTATGTATATGCATATAAAGTTTATACCTAATGTTGGTTTATGAACCACATAAATTATAACATTAAACTAAAAGATGAGTTCAACAAGCAGTTTAAAATTGGGAATCTGCTGTTTGTGTGCTTAGATTTGTGCTTAAAAACAAAATAGAAGGCATAAAAATGTCAACTCCATAGATTTGCTGCTAAAAATCCTTGTTCACCTGTGCATAAAATACACCGGCCCCCAAGGGTGTGCACACTTACAAACGCAAATTAATCTTTTACCTGCCCAATGCACAAACTATAATGGATTTCAACACTGAACAATATAAACTACTAAACATGAGATTGTTTTTGATATCTTTGCCAAAGAAAAACTATAATACATGGTTTGGGGTCCTAAATTACAGTTGGATTTTTTGCTCTTAAATCCTCATTAGCTTGTGTGGGAGGGGCCAATGAAATAAAGTAGCAACAGTTTGTACCAATATATGACTTTCTATTTCTTTGAATTAAATAAGAAATGATCAGTGAACACTATCCAGTTGATGGCCACACTTATAACCCTGACTCAAGCATAACAAAAGCAATCCATGTAACCAAAAATATTACCCTCCTAATATCTTGAAATAAAAAAAAAGAAATGATGTATTTGCTTAAACTATTCTGAAATGGTATTTCCAGTTCTGTTAGAAATAATGTTAAGATTGAACTGCCAAAATTTTTTATCAATGTGAAAAATGCTAATTGCACAGACTTGTGTTAAAATACAACAGTAGTACACACAAACACACGCATGCCTAATAACTGAAACTATTAAAACATTCTATTATTGGTTATGACTATGTTAGTTTCCCAGGTTGTGAATTATCTGTGCTTTTTCTCTCCTCCTATCTGTGTAGTGGTGATTTTTCCTTACTGGTATATCCACTACTAAAATGCAAGTAAAAATAAAAAGGGAATATGAAGAAACCACCTACCACCTCTGGGAGAAATACAAAAAGCACACACATTTGTACTTGATAACAGCTCTAACTAAATATCTGTTGAATAAGTGGCTTTAAACAATTGACTGAAATACACAATTTGAATCTGTAAATATATCCTGAAACACAGAAGCTGTGTAGGTTAGGCAGCTAAAGTATAGCTCTAAAATTCAGAGAATCCCTTCTATTTCTGGAACATAAGATAGTCACATGGCCATGAAACATAAATTTGGATGCCAAATGAATAACAAGTTTGGAGGCTGAGCGCCAAGTGACTTCAAACATCTGTGAAGTGAAAATATCCCTGTACCAAGGCATGTTACTATGTTGAAAACAATTACTGTTACTGATCATTTTCTTGCTTTAAAGTACATATTTTCTAATGAGAGCAGGTGTGCTGATGACTTTGTGAATCTTCATTAATCAAATCACAAATGGACACCCTCCCCCTTTTTTTTGTTAAATCCATGCAAACAAAATTACAACTTCTTAACATCTCAAAGAAAGAAGTATGCAATATTTTAGTAAGGAAGGATAAATTTCACCTTCCCACTTCTCCAGGATTCACATTAACAGTAATTCAAAAGCAAGAGAGCAGAGACAATTTGAAAATCTGCCCGTTTAGCCTCTGCCTTGGGTACATTAATGACTACAAGATGTTGGATGCATATTTGAGCAGTAAAAAGAATCTGCTTCCCAAAAGGGAAAAGAAACTGGGAACAGACCCAGAGGAACAATAAGTTAGTGGACAAGTCTAAGAAACTCTGAATATCAGCACGTTCCAAAGCTTAGTAACAAAGAGACTATTGCATGATCCCTACATGAAAGTCAGCGCAAACCATTTCTATCATTATGACTTCTAGAGCATGACTAATTTTTTCATAGGCAGATATTTTTCCTACCTTGGAATTTATTGTACAATGATAACAATTAGCATTCTGCCATTCTTTTTTTGTCCTAGTAATAAAATGGCTTAGTAGCCAGCTAAAAAAGTAAGAATGAAGAGAAAGGGGAAATTTACATTTGAGGTCATGGACTGAATGTAGGTTCCACTTTTAAAGGATGGGGTAAAACAAAAATGTCTTGCTTTCAAAATGTTTATTTTGATTTTGAAGAACATTTTTGCTCAGGTGCCTTTCTTTCCTTCCTTTACTTTTCTTTCAATTGTCTTACCTTTTCTCCACACATCCATGATGCAGATTAGCACTGGCCTCCAAGCCCCAGGCATCAAAGGAATTAGGTCAGACCCAGAAGAAATCAGGTTGCAGGCAAGAAAAAAATTTAATAAAATAGAAGCTATGCTAGCCTGGAACTTCTGTACTCCTTCAGGCAGACTAACAAGCCCTAGCCTTAGATGTAACAGTATTATGTAATTGATATGTGGGAGAAAAGCAGAGATGTTTGAGAGACCAAATATTTGAATAGTATTAGCAACATGATGATATGTGGAATTTATTTAAAGTCAGTCTGTATATACTACTTGAGTAGCCTGGGTGCTCAGCCTTAAAAAATATTAATATTTGCAATTAAAAATAATTCCAGAAAAAAATCTAGAGAAATATCCTTTTTCCTATAATTAACATTTGTTTTTTTTTTAAAGTCATTTTGTATTTGTATTCCACCAAGATTAGTGGTCTTTTAAAGCATATGTATACACATATATATGAAATTCATTTTATGTTAGCATATTTAATACTTGTTTACTCAAATAGCATTATGTTATCCTCTTTGGGGCTATTCTAAGGACCAAAAATAGAGAGAAAGAGATTTTACTGGAAAATGTCCATGCTTAGTGCATTCTCCAGATGACCATTTTAGTTGCCATCATTACTGCCTCCAAAATGATTGGAGGAGTAATTCAAATTCAACCTATCACATTATCCAAGGGCATTCTATGAATAGCTGCAACCCAAAGCAAGTTCTGGCAAAGATGCAAAGGCAGCGTATCAAAGTCAGCAATAACATTCAAGAATGTTTTCCAGAGTTGCCGAATGCAGATGAGAATATTTATACGCGATCTCTCAAACTATAGAAAGTATTTTGGGAAAGATATTTTTCACAAGCCTTAGATTAGCCATTATGTATTTTCTTAGCATTTTAAAGGTTTTTTTTTTTTTCTCTTTTTTCTTTTTTGGATGATGAAACAAACCTTTGGGAAATGCCAGTCGCATTTACACATCATCCCAATTAATCCTTTCAGCCGCACCCTGCGGGAGATACTGGTATCCTTAGCATACCCACTTGGGATAAGAAACCTAGGCACAGGCATTAAGCAACTTGCTAAGGCCTCAGAGTTGGAAGAAAACAAAAACAGAATTTGAACTCAGGGCATCTGAATGAATTTCTAGTGGTTTTTCTGTCTTGTGCAAACAGTGTTAAGTTTTAGGAATGGTGAAGCCTCTTTGGCTTCTGAATGTAGTAAATCTCAGACTGTGATAGCTCTCAGACATCACTTCAAAAGATCATTATGATTATAATACAATCATTTTAACCAAGGGAAAAATATTATCCTAGGAACAGATATTGAGAGATTATTTCATACCAGATATACATAAGTTTTTCATGTATAAATTCATTTAGTACTTATTATAAGACATATACTTATTATCCCCAATTGAACAAAGGGAATCTGAGGCAGAGAGATTGAGTAATTTCCCCCAGGTTATTAGCTAGAAAGAGTAAGAACCACCAGAATTCAGACTCAGAAAATCTGGTTCCAGAGGCAGTGCATGTAACCACTAAGCTCTATTGCCTCCTCAAGTCATTGTTAATTGAATTATTATATCGTGTTGTATGTAAAGGAGTAGAATTTTGTTAAATGATTATTTGCTGAACATAAATGAACATCAACGATTAAGGACATGTTTTGCATATACCAGGCCTTTTGTCTAGAATTACCTTTTCTCACTACCATCTTCTTTTAAAATTCAGCTTTAATGTTAGCCTTCCCAGATCTGCCAGTCTAACTTACAAGCCATTCTGTCTTTACTGGGTATTGCGATCACATCATCTATCACACCCTGTGATAATAATATACTTACTAATTGAGTCTCCACTTGGACTCTGAGCTCCTTGGGGAAAGAGACTCCATCATCTCTGCCTTTCTATGACTGTAATAATACTTGTTATGTAGCAACCGCCCGAAATAGATTTTATTTATAAGTGGATGAAAAAAAATGTTTTTTAAATAGATGGTTGGAACAGATGGATGACTGGATGAAGGATGGATACATGGATGGATGAATGGATGGATGGGTAAATACTGGAAATATAAAAGAATAAATGATACATGCATGTAGGAAATGTGTAAGTCGGTCCAATGTATGTGCTAACTTTAAATAGACAGAGCTTCCTGGACATAGTTCTCAAAGAGGAAATATTTTTTTAACCCAGTCACTTCCCCACATTATCTTTAAATATTGTTCTTTTTTCTATTTTTGCCATTTATGATGACTCAGCAAGCTGGTGATAAATTTGACCTTGGAAATTTTCTCCATCTTTTGTTATGTTTATATTGAAGTTTTGAGCTTGATTTCACTCCTCTTAAGTGAAGGGGGACTTTTAGTCCTCTAGCTACATCTGAATAGAAGAGCAGCATTGCATTCCTGGCTCTCAGATGCAGCCCTCCACTTCCCTCAGCCATTTGCCTGGCAGTGCTACTTGAAGATTTGGCCTCTATTACCCCTACTAGATTTAGCAAAGAAAGCAGCATGATATCCTAACCTACTGCCAAGTGTGGATCTTCCACTTCAGAACAGATATGTCATCCTGGTCCTAACAAGGAAAACACCACATAATATTTCCAATATTTTAATGTGTTGTCCACTTCAAGTGTTGGATTATATCTACCTGCCTGGCAGAACGGGAAACAAAAATGATGTTTTTCTCATCAATAACCAAAACACTGTATGATTACAAAACAGTAATTTCACTTAAAAAAAAATGCTGTGGAAACTGTAGGCTGCCATCATGGATGCCTTTATGATATAGTTTATGAATCTAATATTCTATTAAGAATATAATTACTAGAGAGACATTGCTCCATGAAAGATTTGGGGTTGTTTATAACCAGAGAAAAATTATTTACTGCTTTGAGAGTTGTTTTGGACAATTATTCATCAAAGTAATTAAAAATAGAAAGGCAAATAAAGATTGGCTTTTCTACCTGAAGTCAGTAGTTCACTGATTTTTGCAAAATGAGAGGAATTTACGGGCTTTCCTTTTACACTATCAGACAGCTTCTCCTTTTTTGATGTGCTAGACTACATAATTATTTTCCACAGTAATATAACTTATTATTCATTATTTCATCAGATATTTATAGAGAGCCCACTGTGTGCCAAGCACTGAGCTAATCACATACAGCGCAATATATTTTCTGACTACTAGTTAAATATCTCTCTAACTGTGTTCTTCCCTCCAGGAACTGAGTGCTTTGACCATGCACCATATGCACAAAGTAGCCAGTCAAAATATCCAAACAAAACAACATTGGGGGCAAAATATACACATATGTGAATGTATTTTAATTAATAACAATTATAATCCCCCAGTTTACATAATGATAAACTACTAGAGATTTGAGTCAGCTAAAGAACACATAAATTCAAATTATTGTTTGTTCCTACTGAAAGGCAACAAGGGTGGCTGGAGTCTTTCCATCTTCTGGTCATGTAAATTAGAAAATATGCAAAAAGTCTCTTTTTGATTCTTGTTTAATTTTCTCTAGTCAGTCAAATACGTGTTTATAAAACCTAAGTACTTCCACAGTATGTATACATGTGTGGGTGTGGGTGTGGATATGTGTGTATATACATGTATCTGCACATATACGTGTGTATATATATGTTTTTAAACTGCGACACTGTAACTGCTGTGGAAGTGTACCAAAATCTACTTAGGATGCAAACAGTAAAAGGGGGCCTGGGGGGTGAGGGAAGGAGTCACAGTGCCACTAAGTAAGATGTCTGTGAAAATGGCCTGAAGACCAATCGATCAATATACAAAAATCATCACAACTTCTAAAGGCTAGCAACATAAATCTTTTAAAACAAATTAAAAATTATATGTTGGAAAATGTGGGTTACCAAAACATTCTTTACCTCTGGCTCACCACTCTGTGCTGTCTCATGTTCTTGCAAGTCTCCCTGGGGTGCTTGGTAAACACACTTCACCTTTCTTTCTTCAGTTTCAGGGTAGAAAGGGTCCCTTTAACGCCTGAAGACAGTAAATCACAGTTTGTGTGGTGGTTCTCAGAAGACACTTAAAGGCCTGAACTGGATGCTCTCCATAGCACCCTTGCCAAAAGAGTTCGGAAATGACTTCCAGCTTCCCACAGTAATAAAATGGCACTGTTTGGCATCTTCGAGGTAATAAAAGTGAATTTTTTCCATTCTAGTAAATGAGAAGAGAGGCCTGGTTGTTTCAAAAACTGATTAAAATTCGTGTGTTTTCCTCAAATTATAGAGCGTGTTATGAGCACGCTTAGGTGAACTTCAGACCACCTCCGAACGTTCGTACCCGCAGCTCTCCGGGGGAGAACAGGATGTGCATGTGCTGGCGGATAGGTGGGAGGAGGCCTGGAAGGGTGGCCAGGTGCCGTCCACACTGCAGCCGTCATGCGATAGGTGGCGCTCTTCCCTCTGGGTCGGTGTGAGCCAACGTGCTCTTTGAAGGTTATTATTAATATTTTGCTTGAAGGAAATGTTTGGGACGTCCATCAGAGTTTCTGGCACGGTTAAAACAGCTGCTGAGTATGATCGCAGACTCTGCCTGTATTTTGGTGATGGGAAAAGCTTTAGAAAACAGGTTTCCTGTCTTTGAGAGGGAGGCTCGTGTAAGGCATTATCGTCATTTGTATACAAGACTTTTGAAAATTGGGTTTCACTCTCCTCACTGTTGCAAAGGAAAATCTTTTGTCATTCCTATTTGACTCATAGGGTCTAGGAGGAAGTTTGATCATCTTCCACTTCCCATCTGGTTATTCATAAGGCACCTGCACGTCTGTGATTTCTCCTAGACTACACAATGCTACCAGCTGACAACAAACATTTTATAAAGGAAGACCACCTTTCAGAAAAGGCATTTTCTGAACATTAGAAGCTTGTCAACCAAAGACACAGGATATCGCTTTTTATTCCTTATTTCAGCTACACCAGAAATGGAAATTATAACTGTTTTAAACAGAAAAGACAAGATTGATACTTTTTACAGAGTCCAACCCACATTTGTCTTTGTTTATATGCTGCAATTAGAAGGCTATTATAAACAAATTAGTAGTATCAAGGAAGAATATTTAACGACTTGCTAATTTCAACTATTGCCAAATACCTTCATCTACGCATCACATTCTTAATTGAGACACCAGTGTGTGTGTCTGTGTGTTTATATAATCCCTTTGTTAAAATTACTCAATAGTAGCCTCAGTATTTAGAGGTTAGTCCATTAATTAAGTTGACAAAATTATTAAAGAGGTTAAAAAGATTATTTCAAAAGAAGCAGGATGTAGACACACCCAGTACAAAAATAGTGGAGAGGGAGGGCTCCCCAACAAAAGATATGATAAGGATGGTCAGTAAACTGTTGAGTACGTGTTTGTTAAGTCTATGACATCTCAGTTCAACAAAGAAAGAATTAAATGTAAATGCTAATGCCTTTTGCTCAGAAATACTCCCTCCTGAGTAAGACCCAAATCAGAGCATCCAACTTCAGTGGGTCACCATCTGTGATAAAAAGGAGAGTGTTTTTGGGCTGGTCCTGAAATACCAATGGAGACAATATTCCTGCAGCTAGTCCCTGACCCTCACCATGAAATATGTTATTTACATGTTAAATTATGTGGTCTCCAAGCATACTCAAGGGAGAGGTTTAAGAAAGAAAAGTGTAGTCCCTGATAAACTCTGATCATCCAGAAAACATGACACAACATGTTTATAGGCCTATATTTGGCCTTATCCCTTTATAATGTAATTTACAATTTCTCTAAATGTTTTAAGCTATATGCTTTTCAAGACCAGGGAGTATATCTTATCTAACTATGCACATAATAGGTATGAAATAAGTATTTGCTGAATGAAAGAAGAGGAAACATGTGAAAATGATCATTTTTCTCAATGCTGAAACAAAAGTAATCTTACTTTCAGCAAATAAGTAAGTGTAAGAACATTTATATTCTTGATTTTTTTAAGTGTAATACATTTATCCCTAAATATAGAAACTATACCATGCATACCTTAAATAACCTTCCTGCTTAAAAAAATTAAATGTAAAAAACCAAAATTAAATGGCTAGCAAATTCAACATTTCTACCTCATATATTAGCAGGAACTTACTAAAGAGTTTAAGGTTATGGTTAAGCTTGCCCCTCACTTATTATTTTCTCTGCAACTTAACCTTATCTCTCTTCTCATATTCCAAATATTATTGAATACATGTAGTAGATAACATAATATACATAGGAATATTTTCTTTGAATATTCCTCATTGTGATTTTCTATTCTAATGTGAATATTTTGCATCCATATGACATTTGTCTTACTGTAATTGACAAAATTCCTCTTATCTACTCACTTAATGTATGTTGGTTGCATGCCTACTATGGACAGGATAATTTACTAAATTCAGGGATGCACTAGAAAATATTCAACTTCTCCTTATTTTACATGTTCAGAATAACCTAATTTCAATGGTTTTCTTTGATTTGGCCAGTGGTCCTAAGTGATCATATAAGCTAAAGATTTCCTTTAAGAGAGTGGTGTTGAATGTTGTCCATGCTTAAGAAGCATATGTAGTAAAACAGGTTCTGAAATTAATTCCCTTGGAATCAGGCTCCGTAGAGCTGGCATAGATCCCAGGAATTTGCAGCATTTCTAACAAGTTTCTCAGGTAATTCCCAGGCAGGTAGTCCTCAGAACATGCATTTAAGAATCATTGCCTTAAGATTAAAAGAGATTTTTCTTTTCATACCATGCTGCATTTTATATACAACAAACATTTTCCCTTACTTCATTATTTTTTTCTATAAAATACACTTTAAATTTTCAAAATCTCTTGTGACCCATGAGTAATAGTATACAATTTTTATGTCTTTAAAAGGGGTAGGAATAAATGATGAGTAATAGATGTGTTTTTTTTTTTTAAAAACTCACATTTTGGTGATAAAAATACTTTAATTGCTGTTATGTGATTCTAAATTGGTAAATCATTATGATGATAATTTATGGATTTTTGTTCATTAACTTTACAAAATAGTATTCAAAACTTTCTGTTAAGTGCTTTTCTCTAATGCTTTCTTTTATAATTTTGCCTTCAAAATGTTCCTTTAGATACCAATATGAGTTTTTTCCTATGACTTTAGACAAGAGTAAGAAAGAAAAGTGATATGTTTTCCTTCCTATATCAATAATACCTTACTTCCACCTTTTAGAATGGATTGTTTCTTTCTATAAATCCTTTCAGCAATATGGTACCATGTCATAGGTTGTGAACACAGTGATATTATTTAAGATCTGGGTGGACAGAAAATCTATTACTAGGCTCTACTTGTTATATTAGGGTCTACCATTTTCCCGCAGAAATGTTGGCTTGTTATTTCAGAAATGTTGGTTTGTTCCAGACAGGGTTCTCTTGCTTCTAAGGTTAATAGATAATTTCTTTAAGAAGATTTGGTATATTTCTAATCTGTCCTAGTTTGAATATTATCATTGTGTGATCTGGTAGGTTTTTTTTTTCTTAAATAAGTCAACAGTCCCCAAGCTGCATTAAGAGATTTCAATTGATATTAAATTAACCCCAACTGCCACCTCCAATCAAATGTGGCATCACTTAGACGCTTTCTTTGCATGAATATATCACATCTAGTTTTATCTTGTTTCTTCTCTTTTTAAAAAAATATGTTTTAAGAGGCTCACTTGAAAATAGCTCCTAATAATAGCCAATTGTGAAAGGTTCAGTTTCGCTGAGTGTTCTAACCACATTCACCTGAATAATCCAGCTCACTGAAAACTGAAATCTATTCTAGCTAATATTTGTGAAAACATGTGTCCAATGATAACTACCAAACATATAGACTAGGGCTAATGAAAACGGAGTGAACCAGAATACCTGCCCCTCTAAAAACAAACAAAAAAAGAACAAACTTTTCTTTTCAAAGTTTTAAAAGGCTAAAAACCTTTGGAACATCATTTTAAAATATATACTTCCACATGATAATATGCCCTTGGGCCTAGAAATAATAAAATTTTGTGGAGAAACCCCCTACTGTCTCTGTGGTGGCATATCTACCATATTTCAAATTAGAACTTCTATAAATCTTGGAATTGAGTAAACAGGGAAATTAAATTCTCATAAAATATCTGTTTGTATTCACACTAAAAGTATGAATTTGGAAAAGATTCCAAATCAAACCTTCTAACTTGTTAAGATTGGAACATTAATTCCTGCTTTCCAATTTGTGGCAATTTATCTCAATAGATTCATGTTAAAAATAGAATGTATTCTTTGATCATTCCTTTTTAAATAAAATCATGATAATTTTGACCCAATTCTCTACACTAATGTATCCATTTCCCCACATGGAGTTATGTTAGATGCTACAAATAAATAAACAATTGAAAGTGTTTTTCCACAAATCACAATGAGGCTGAGAATCCAGGAATCCAAAACACTGGACCAATAGACCACAACCTCAAAAGTGGACAAAGGAACTTTCTATCAATAACTTTGCAATAATAAAGTGTAAGGTGGAGCACATTTATATTTATGACTGTTTCTTTTTTCAGCAACCTCGTACAGGAAGTCTTCTTTATCTTTTTAAATGTCATAATTGCATAATTAAAAATGTTATGCAAATATCTATTTATTTGCCGAATGAAAAATACAAAACACCAGAGCATCATCAAACTTTGAAAGATGTATAAATATCCCTAGGTCAGTATTTTCAAATGACGCATTGAGGTAAATACAAATGCTTTTGTACCATGGGCAAAGCTTTAAAAAATCTTTAAATCAGAAAATTCCTTGAGGAAAAGCCTGATCCTGGCCTTAAGAATGAAAAATGCTGCAGTGCAGGATAGGAGACCCACAGAGTAGATTTAGTTCATCTAATCCCGTCAGACTGGACACCTCTGAGTGTGTTTCTCACGGTGAAAACATCTGGTCTAACTGACTTCTCTGTCTTTTTGGAATATATTTTTGGTCCACTATAAGCAGTCAAGGGATTAGATATAATCATAACCAGGCAACAATTGTTGTCTAGCAGGCCTGTAATTGTCATGAAAGTTGATAGTCATTTTCTGTCCTTGCAGATCCTAATTTACAGATGTTAGAATTTTAACAACAAAAAAAAAAGAAGAAAGAAACAGGAAAAAAAGAGGCAACATACTCAATCCCTCACCAATAATGCCAAAGTGAAACAGATTATTGAATTAGGAAATGCTTTTGATAGGAAAAAATGCATCTGAAGTATTCCATTTGATAACATTAATATCACAGTTCTCATCAGTATGTTGGATACCATGCTCTCTCCAAAAGACTTCAATCTCATTAGATGTCTGTCTCTTCTGCTTTAGTTTTCTGAAAGACTTTTTGGTTTGTTTAAGTAGCTTGTCTGTCTATCTATCTAGTTATCAATCCATCCATTTAAGCATTTATTAATAGATCTCTCTATATATCTAGATATCTTCTAAAACTAGAGGAAAGAAGTTTTTTCAAATATCTTACCATAAAGCTCCCACATTAATGAAAACAGCTAGAAATGACAATAAGTTTATCTTCTAGGTTTGAAACCAGGGACGCTTCTCCCTTTTGAATTGATTTCACCTCAGCATGATTTTCCATATGTTTTCTAGGTTTTCACAGTGTTCTTTTGATAATGAGATAAAGAGCATTGTTTTGTCCTCCAAAGTTGCAGAGTGATGTTAACACAAGGAGTTTTGATATGAAAATCTTTATATGGCATAATTATACATTCTGCCCAGGACTTCATTGACAGGAAGTAAACTATTTCTCTCCTTCAATTATCATGCTTAAGGCCAGATGGGTCCAGTAGCTAAAGTTGCAAAAGAACCTCTCATAGGTGGGAAGTTCAATATTATTGCATCCCTAATAGCAACTGCTTCTGTTTGAACCCAGGGTTATGAAAGATGAACTACATTAAATGGTAAATCATTAAATATCAGCTGAGTAAAAGCTGTGGTATGTTTCCCCGCTTAAATCACCAGCATCTGTCTTCTCACATGCAAAGAGTTGCTCTTTCCCATCATACAATAAAACACTGACAGAAGGGCCAAGACTAAAACCACACAAAAAAACCTCAAATAGCATCTTTTGGGTGTTCAGTTTGGTGAGTAAATGATCATCAGCAAATATTCAGCATTGGAACGAAAGTACAACATTGCATTTAACACAGCTATAAAATATTTAGGAATGCACAATCCTTTAGAACCTCATTTTTCTCCTATTATGTGTTTATTCTTCAGGAAAAGAAAACAACTGTTTAAATTATGTCTACCTAATACCTTAGATTTATTGCAAAGCCTACAATTTGCTGGTTTCCTTTTACTATTGATCCTCCTCTTACTTATGAGGATGTGAACATCATAACTGGAGATAAAGCTCATACTGATTCAAAACTAAAACTGTACAATAATGATGCCTAAGGTAGGGTTTCAAAACTGTTCCAAAAATTAGACCCTTCTCATCGACTTGCATTAGACAGCAGAATAATCTCAAATGGCAATTACAGCTATAAAACCCACTCCCTGCATGGCTCGGATTTACAGTAGAATACTCATAACTGCAAGCAGTTAGCATAAGACAATGGGCTTTCTTTATCTTTATGCTGCATGTGCTTTCATGGTGCTTTGCTCCACTGTGGGTTTGTCTTGTCCACATTAGTGTTTGAGCTGTCATTACAGTGTCATATTGGATATCCTTTTGTGGCAAGATCCTAGAGGTAACCACAGAGCTTCTCAACTATGTGTTCTTTTCACCTGCCCTGACTACACAATCTACAATAAAAAGCAAATGGAAAGCAGAAGTCAATTTTAGGTTTCCAATTAGTCTTCTCTTTTTGCCATAAGACAGACTTCAGGGGTTATGACCTTCAAAATTTGAGGAGAAAACGGAGTTTAATTGCATAGATTATGTTCTACCAGTCATTTTTATGGCATGCTTATTCTGAGAATGTATCCTGTGATGGCGTCATTCTCACACTCGTCTGAGCTGGGAACATACTACCTTCTACACACTATAGAAAGAGGATCTATATAATTTTCTTAATAGGTATACTCACAGATTCATTTCATTCAATGGATGAAAGGAAGGATTTTTCTTTAATTTTAATCATAAAATTATTTTGTATTAATCATAAACAAATGAAAATCTCAGGAGAAAGTGGTTTACTAAGATTCTACTTATTACAAAAATACCTAAACCCTTCAAAAGAACACATATTTTCACATCTCTCAAACTTCTTTTTTGATAGGAATTGCACTATTTTAAGAGGTGTAAAGATACATTTCATTATACAAACACATTTTTATTGCTTTATTAATTAGCACCTACATCCAGTAATAACATCACAGAAGATCTCATATGCACAGTCATGCCATTTAGAGAAGAAACAATTATACTCTTATAAGAAATTATGAGAGCCTAGAAGATCATCTTATTGTGTGACTTTGGGCAAATTGTCAGCTGTGTCACTATTTTCTGATCAGTATACTGGGAATAATAGTGCCTTATCTTATGTATGTGTGACAATCAAATCAAATCAAGTAATACATGTAAAGTACTTACCTTAATGCTTGGAATATATCAAGCTCTTAGAATAAGCGAAATATTTTTGTCCCAAAATGCATACAATGTATTTCAATTCTATACTACGTAGTTTTTCATGATTCTTGCAGCCTCCCTCACTATTCCCTGGCCCCTCATGCATTTGCTAAAAAGTCTCCTTTTTATAGCTTCTCATTCCATGTGTTTTATCCACTGGAAATCTTTCAGAGACCAACCATTGAGACCAACTTGCAAATATATTAACAGAAAACATATATAGCATGTGGTTACCTCTTCTGGGACATGAATAGACAAACAGAAAATGTCAGCGTGTCATGTTTTAGAAGAAATATAAATCTTTGTGAACTGCGGGACACAATTTTGCTAACATGAAAAAGGAAAGACAACAATTTTGACAAAATTAAACTTAACCCTATGGGATATGGTTATCCCCACGTTGTCTGCTTTTAAGATTATATAGGCCTTTACTCATATTCAGGTCAAACTAAAGATAGCCAAGTATCATTTAGCGGCATTGGAGGGTGAATTGAGCTGGCAGGCAATCATGCCAGGGACACTTGCTAGAACACAGAAACAGGACATATACTATCATTTAATACTATCTCATCATTTCATTAAAATATATATATCCAGATATCCCAGAATGTTCACTGGGCAGAACTGAGGCTCTAAACCTGGAAATGATCTGTGTAACTAAGAGAAAGGAAAATGAGTCAGTCATAGGAAATATGTAACTCAGATTCTAATACTGAATAATCTAGCACAATTAAAAGCATTGTTCAGTGCATTGTTTAGCATCTTAATAAATCAATTTCCTCTTATTTTCTTAATGTTATAAACATATATGTATTATATAAATAATGAAGTTAGCAGCTTAAGTGTTTCATGTTAAAATGCTACCTGAAATATAAAAAGAAACCACTAATTAATTCTTAAACCATTTAGACTAATTTCATCACAGACTAAGTCATTCAACAAGTCATGTCATTTCTGAAGCCAAAGGTTAAGTTGCTCCTTTTAAAAAATATAAAGCCAGTCTTTAAAGAGCTTTACAAAAAAATGAAAGAACTGACCAATCTTGCCTTGCTCTTATCCTGAAGAAAAAGTGATCTCTCTACCAATGAATCATAGTAACAGGTAGTAACAAGATGGTATACAAGGCTTTCTATATCGTTTGTCGTTCTTATCTATAATAGTTAAAAAGTTATAAAAGACAATACATTTTAGCATTCTATTGCACACTTCATTTCCTAAGGGCACTTCAATTTCTCTTCATTTCTGGAGGAAGATTAATTTTGTCACTGAACATTCCAGACCTGTGTTGCTTGAAAGGATTCAGTTGCACACCAGCCTTTATGGACATCCAAGCTCAAGTGTCAGGGAGCATCCCAAAAAGGATGATGCATCACCCCGCAACTGCCATCTGTTGAGTGTTTTCCCGACAGCTGTATCTCTTGACCAACACAAGTGTAGATAATCACAGGAGGCACGAAGGAAGTGCACAGCCATCAGACACAGAGGAAAATTCCATGTTCGTCTGTGAAACAACATTGCTTTTAATTGCACCATAATGATTTTCTAACAGACACAATGGTATGTAGTGTAGTCTTAGAGCTGATTTAAAGCACACAATAAACCACAGTGCAGTTGAAAAGCCAATTGAGACTTCTTAGTGCCAGGAAGGTTTTTGTCCTACGTGAATACTTAAGAGCATTTTCGCCAGCTACTCTGTCCACAATCCACTTTTACCAAAAATAACTACCTCTATCATTGTGCTTGGACAGTTTTTTAAAGTAAATACATATTTTTATTTCAAATATCAATGAAGTTAAGTCTTGGCTTTATTGTTAACCTTTAGGATATACAATTCTAAAATAAGACAAGTTCATCCGGTGGGTGATGCCCCCAAATCTCACTCTCCTGATATTTTTTAAACCACTTATCATTTTTATTCTTACTCTTCAGCGTAAACATCTGCCCAACTACCTTCTATCTTTACCTCTTTCAAAACATTCTCTGACATAGCAATCGCAGTGGTATTGGTGGAATTAGCTGGTCAGACATTGAAGTCCTTGGTTTCTTAATGGGAGCAATTAAAAACAACACTAGTAACCATCATTATTTGAGGACACACTATGGGGCAGTCCTCCTCTGGGCACTTTATAATCTTCGATTTAAAAGATTCCAGTCAAAACATCACTTTGTGAGAAAGTCTAATACTCTGTTTCTGGGAATTCAGTTGTCAGAATATGATGGATTAATCAGAGGAGGGTTTCTAAATCCCCCAGCTTTATTCCATACTGTAGCATAAAAGAATGAGAGAGAGAGAGAATATGAAGGAAACTTGAAAAGCTCCACACTTTCACACTTTCCATTTATTTTATCATTATTATAATAACCAATATATATTGACCCTGTCATATATATACACAACACAAACACATACACACACATGCACACACACACAGAGGCATGTATGTACTCTAAATTCTCATTTTCTTTATCTACTGCCAGTTCTCATTTATTTGTTTACCATCTTGTTACCACCTGTTACTATGACTCAGAAGTGTGGCAGCAAAAGCAGATATTAGACCCAATTTAAAAAGAAAAATCTATGCTAAACCTGCATTAGGTACACCTGGGCTCATTCTCTATTTTTCAGGGAAAAAATATGCACCGAAATGA
The DNA here is from genome assembly GCA_008086735.1 of Cheirogaleus medius. Taxonomy (NCBI): domain Eukaryota; kingdom Metazoa; phylum Chordata; class Mammalia; order Primates; family Cheirogaleidae; genus Cheirogaleus; species Cheirogaleus medius. Next base: position 60,653,077 of record VBSM01000529.1, read on the forward strand.
ACCCCTCATGCCTATGTATGGGAGAAAAATAATAATTTTTCCTCATCCATGGTAAGTTTCATGGCTGACATCCCTATAACAAAAGACAAATTAATAAGAGAAATATAAACATATAAAAATTATTTTTTCCCTGCTAATCTGAATTCAGAAAGCAAGGGGCAAGGTAAACATTTACCTTCCATTCTCCACTAGGCATTATAGGCAGAGATCTGGGAGAACTGGTCTTGGTGAAAAAATTCTTATCTTTTTGTCCGCTTTTGTCAGTTGTCCCAGGATCTCAACTTCCAGCTCCAATGTGAGTAGCGGGTCTCAGCCACTCCATGTTGGGCACCTATAGTTATACGGGAGAAAAAGTAATAACTTTTCCTCACTCATTGCAAGATTCATGGCTGAAAACCCTGTAAAAAAAAAAAAGACAATTAACAATAGAAAAATATAACAAATTTATTTAACCAAAGTTGTATGTGGCATGGAGACTTCAGAAATGAAGACTCAAAGACACAAGGAAGACTGTGTTTTATGGACAGGTTTGATAAAGAATAGACAGTCATGTAGAAGTATGATTGCACAAAAAGGAAATGTGACCTAATAATAATAAACCGGAGGGAACTTAGCCTGTTTGTTCAGATTCTTCTTGGCCTCCAGGTATAAGGCAGAACACCTGTCACACGAAGGTCTTATGACCTACTTTCAGGGAGGTGGGTTAGAGAACTTCCTAATGACTGTGGTTCAGAGAAGAAAGGCAGAAGATGGTCAGAGAGGACCTTCTTGCTTCCTCACTTTTCTCAGTGTTTTCCAGCTTAAAATACTCAATATGTCAAGGTACCATATTTGGGGGTATCATGTTGTAGGGGAGAAAGGAACTTTCATTCCATCCTGTGAAGGCTCGAGAATCTGAGTCTATAAAACAAACTGACAATAGATACATTAAGAGGAGAAAAGGTATACAAATTTATTAATGTGCAAATGCACAGGAGTCATACAAAGCATGAAACTCAAAGAAGGACCAGATGGTTGAAGCTAAAATACCCTCTTAATTGAGGAAAGGCAAATGGGGGCTATAGGCACTTTGAGAGGAAAAGTAAATGATTTTTAGGGGAGATGAATGGGCCTGAGGAACAGACTATAGCCTGTGGCAAAATTTGTCCAGGCTCTGGGTGTGGTGTCAATTCTAGTCTTCCTTCCTGGGAGTTATTCTGCCCTCTTTGATGAGATTACAGGGAGGACAATTGCATTCCTTCTGGAGGAGCTTCCCTTAGTCAAATACGGGAACTTCAGAGAAAGCCCCTGCCTGCACTTTGAAGGAGGCAGAGGGACCAGAGACAGAGGGTGGGAGAAGGTCAGACAGACCTTGGTTCTGAGGCTGCTTCTTTACTTCAAAGTACCCAGCATGCCAAAGCACCATGTTTTGGGGTATTGTTTTTCTGAACCCCAACAATGTTCTGAGCCCCAACACTTAGAAGTAGTACTTTTTCAGGAAAAAATCTGAACCACCCATCCAGGACCCCATATGGTCTAAAAAATTTGAAATATACACTTTTGAAACCTACTATTTATATTTGTGAATTATCCATAACGCATTTCAAAGCTAGATTTTTTTATTTTTTACAATGACCCACTGTATTTGATAGTAAAGCTTATCTGTGAACCTGACTTCCCAGTTCTGCCACTTCCCTGCAAATAATTATGAGAGATAATAGTTCATTGTGCTGTCACCTGCAGGCTACTGTTACCTTCTTTTACTCAAATATCCAATAGATATTTGCACTGTAAGAGAAGGTGAACACTCTGTTGTTTAAGAAAAATCACATACATAATTCAAAAGGTGTAAAGAGCCACAGGCTAAGAGGCAAGGCCTAATCTATGTAATTAGGTAATTTGGGGAGGGAGGAAGAAGGTGTATATTCCTATATAGCCTAACTCAGTTTTAGGAATATTTCTTATTCCTAAATCAGTCAGGCATGATTTCAATGCACCGTGGGTTGGTTGCCTATTCTCAGAAACATGACTCTCCTGCCATTCGAAATCTGTTGCGGCAAAGAATGCATGAACCAATTGTCTAAGGCCTCCTCAATCTCTTTCTTAAAACAATGACTTCCACGCACCAAACAATGCAGGCTCTGTGGCCATTTTTTCTTGTCCACAATAAAGTAAGAAGAATAAGGACTATGAAATTATACACATGTATACATGGAACGAATCTTCATTGAGTGCCTCACATGGGCTAGGCAATGTTTAAGGTAATGGAGGAAAAGAGGTGAACAAAGGATTGGAAGCCCATGACCTCATGAGCTTTATATGGTAATGGAAGAAATAGATCTTAAGCAGACGAATCATAGATAGCCAGGTAGTAACAAGTACTTAAAGACAAATAAAGCAAGGTAAAGGAATGTAAAGAATGGAAGTACAGAAGCAGAGGCTTTGTTGGCACAGGGTCTGGGGAGAGGGGGTTTCAACCATGTAGTTCGAGAAGCCCTGTCTCTTGTGGTTAGAGCTGAGTAGAGAGCTCTGTCAATGTTCCAGGGGATAGATTTCCAGTTAGAGGACTGGCTAGTGCAAAGGCAGTAAGGTGGGAAGGGGCTCGATGTGTTTCAGGAACTAGCAGTTTCTGAAGGCCTTTGTGGCATGCTGGTGTAAAAGTTGTCAATTCTTCTTTCTTGAAAAGCCTGTCTTGTACTTGTACTCTGACATTATGGCTCACCTCCAACCCCCACTGATGTTAACATGTCCTTTCTTTTAAGAAATGATGTAAGAGTTCAGCCTTAGTTATTGTTGTTGTTGTTGTTGTTGTTTTTAAATAGCCTAACTTGGCAATATAAAATGTTGGCAGCCTTATGTTGTTCTCTCTCTTTTTTCCCCAAATTGATTCATGAAATACAAAACTCCATTAAGCGCTGGCTTAAGATGTGGGCCAGAAAGTGCCAATTCTCCCTGTGTCCACGGAAAGCTCCATCTTAACCCACTCCTAAGTATTTGTTTGCTTTGTTTTACTAATTTTGGTACTTACTTCTTATTTTCCAGGTTTGTTTTGAACAAAAAAGAAACACTGTGGTCCAAAACTTCACATGTTATATGTGTGGCTTATTTTATTTTGTTTTAACATGAAAAAGCGGCAGTAAAATTTATCCCTGATTCTTTAATAAAACAGCATGTCAGCAGCACAGGTACAGGAAATGGGGCCCTCCCAAGATCTTTTATAGTCTGACATCAAAATTAAATTGGGATGTTGAGAACATCTGGGGTTCTCTCTCTTCTCTGTCTCCCCCTAAGATTTGGAAGGGATATCTGTGTTTGTTTTGTGTTTGTGTTTAAGGGGTAAGGTGGGCAGTTGGGAGCTGCTTTTTTTGTTTTTCTCCTTTTTTTTTTTTTCCTTTAAGGGAAAAAGAGAAAACCAGATATTTTCAAGGGAATTGACTACTAGTGGCCAGTATAACAAAGAAACCCCACTAAGCCTAACCACAACCTGACAGAATGAAAAGTGATTCCAGAGCTGCCACTCACCACAAATCCCCATGAAACATGCCAGGAAACCAGCTGAAAGGAGTAGAGAGGCTGCTTCTTCAGGGCCACAAACGTGGCCCCTAGAGAATCTTCTGGTCCCCATTCAAATTCAAAGTGGTGAGGTGGAGGAGGGGTGGAAACTGGAGACAGAGAGAATTAGCAGCCCTGTGATCACTTTCAGGGTTATGATGGAACTGATTTAAAATGCAAAACCGCATTCCATTGTAAACACAGAGACAAACTGGAAGCGGAGAGGAAATAGAATTTCATTTGGTGATTTTCAATTTTAACATTGAAATGGGGACGAGAAGAACAACACTATTTATTTTTCCAGAACTGAGATTGCCTGTTCTTTTTGGTAGGATAAGTGAATGTGGACTGATATATTACTTCTTTGGGCTTCGATGCTAATAAGGCATACTTCCCACAGAATCTGACAGAAAGGATGAATACCTTGCCCTGCTAATGGTTAATTTGTAGTGGCATGTGTATTTCTTGAATGTTCATGAAGTTTTCTAATTCATCAGCACACAATTGGGCTTTTTTCCTCCCTTTAAACAGAATGAAATGCCGGGAGGGCAAGAGGTGTGGGGGCGTTGTATTATCCCTCAGCCCGCGTATTTACTGCCCAAAAGTTATTGCTAATTTTTTTCTACTTCGGGAACAAAATTGTTCTTCCACAAATAATTGAGTACTGACCACACTTTAAAATGTTTACTGCTGTTGAATCTGTCACAGATTGCATCAAGCCACAGAGATGCTAATCTATCTCATGTATTTGAAACTCCTCTGGGAAACATATATTTGGGCTCACTGCTGAGCGAACATGACTGTTAGGATTATGGAGACCATACATAGTGAAGAAAAGCAGCATCGCTTTTCTGACTGCAAAGTAAACAATAGGGCGATTGTCGGCTTACACGTTGGGGCCAACAGCCCTACTGCTGAGGAGCTGTATGTAAAAACCATGATCAGCAAGCAGTCTTGATGTTTTCTTCTTGGAGTTGGATGTTGTCAAGGATTCAGATGAGCCACCCCAGTGAGTATGCAGGAAACAAAACAGGATATTCTTGTTTAAGGACTGTTTTCTGTAATTATGTTGATTTTTTTATGCAACACTTGAACTTTTAAAAACTCAAGGATGCATAAGAAGTACTCCAGAGGAGAATAAATGATTGGGATTTTGCCTTAAGTGAAACGTTATCGTGGGTTCTTAACGAAATTAACTTGTTTGTATTTGTGATTGGGTCTGTGAATTAAGTATACTTAGACCATGCTTGTTTTGTCTCCCCCTCCCCTTCGGCACCAACCCCCTCCCCAGCCCATTTTCAAATAGGAGGTCAAGTTGTCTTTGGAACATCATATTTCCTGCTTGGAAAAAAACACTGGATTGTTTAATAGTCTGACAGGAAAGTTTCAAGAGTACCAGGAGTTTCCCCTGGAAGGCTTGAGGGAAGAGAATCTGCAGTATCTATGAACTTCTTTCCTTTGAGCTATCATGAGCTGTTCTATTGTGTATACAAAGCCTTCGGCATGGAAAGAGCTAAACTAAACTGTAAATACCCTGAGGAAAAATGTCTTTGGAAGTATGTACTCTGGGCTTGCTTGGTACCTTGTACTTTTATGTCCTTCCTTGCTGAGGAAGGAACATCTGGCTCAAGAACTTGCTGGTTAATGCTGTCATGCAGACATCCGGTCACTCCCTTCCCATCCAAATATAAATTCTGTGCATTAGGCAAAGGATGTAACATATTTGTATGCCAAGAAATTTGATTTTGTGACAATTATTTGCCCTTATTTTAAGAAAATTCCTTTGTGTTCCTTTTCTTTTATTTAATCAAAATGCCGTGCAACATCCTATTTCACTTGAATAATTCTCATAATTTTACAACACAATGAGAGGATTATAGATTAGTGCAGGTCAATCTCCTCCATGTCCTCCTTATTTTTCTTAAGATTCCAATCCACAAAAGGTCATAGCCAACATAATAGTTCCAGGCCAAGGACACCACAAGGTTCCTTTGTGGAAGCACCCCTGGCTGGGCAACCGTATTCTAATGGAAGTGTGCCCTGAGTTTTAACTGTTATGATTCAATGCAGAAAATAAAATGTAAACTAGTCAGCAACTGTCAAGTTTAGTCTTGGGTACTCTGGAAATGCTGATCTCACTCTAGGTTGTGTGGAGTAGAGTTTAAAATGGTGCCCGGGCGTCAGCCTGCCTGGGTTTGAATTCAGATTCTACTATTTGGCAAGCAAATCATTTAACACTTCTTTTCTTTGGTTTTCTCATCGGTAAAAGGAAGATTATAATGGTTCTAATTATTCCTCATCGTATAACAAATCACCCCAAGATTTAGTGTCTTAAAATAAATATTTATTGTTATCTCTCACTTTTCTGTGGATTGACTAGGGTCTGTCAGGTGGTTTTCACTCAGGGTTGGTCATGCTGGTGCAGTCAGATAGCAGCAGGAACTGGATGCCTGTGGATGCCTGGGGGCTGGCCCCCCACATGGTCTGTTCACATGCTGGCTGTAGGCTGGGAGCTTGGTTGGGGATTGAGCTTTCTCACAGCATGGAAGACATCTCACAGGGCAGTTCAGGGATCTAAGAGAACAAGGCAGATGTTGTCAGTCAACTTAAAGGCTAGCCCAGGACCTAGCATATTGTCTCTTCTGCTCCACTCTGTACATCAAGCAAGTCCATGAGGCCAGCCCAGATTCAAAAGGAGAGGAATTAGACTCCACATCTCAATTAGAGGAGAACACATAATTTGCAGCCATCCTCAATCCACCACAAATATAATATCAAACACATACAGCTTTGTGAGAATTAATCTTTGTAATGTACTTAGATCAGTGTCTTACATATGTAATATGTTTTCAGTAAAAGTTAGTTATTATTTTCTAGGTCCTTATACTATTTTATTTTTCTTTATTGCATTTATCACTATCTGACCTTGCTTTATGTGTCTGTATGTATGTGTTTATTGTGTCTCTCTCCTACCCAAATAAGAACTTCACAACCATAGGAACTTAATTCTTTTCCAGGTCCTAGAAGGGTGTCTTGTACCATAAATATTTGTTGAATGAATGAGTGAATAAGTGAATGAACCCACAGTGCATACAGAACTGGAGGAAACAAACATTTTGGATGTCTGATTGTAGAAAATGGGAGTGATGGAGGATTACGAGCAGAAAGGTGGACATTATGATTTATTTCAATTAAAAATTAGGATGAATATCATCTCTCATATGGAGCAGTTTTTAACTGAAATTGTCCAAGAAACCACAATATAGATGACCAGACCCACTTTGCCTCAAAAATTGGCACAATTATAAAATTGCACGTTGTCACTCACAGGCCTTAGAATCTGACAAATCTGGGTTTATGCCCCTGCTCTGCTGTTTGCTTGCTGTGTGACATGACATGTTTTTAACTTCTCTGAGTTGCAAAATCTGTAAAATCAGACAACAAAGCATATCTCGTGGGATTCCTGTGAGAATTAAATGCAGCTGACAAAGGGTTTCAATAAAAGCACTGGACACGATTAATAAAAATGTGCCAATCCCCAAAAGTATTAATGATAAGCAAACTTTATTGGCACAAATTTTATTTTACTTATATTTTATATTAGATAAGACAGCATTTCAGTTTTTATTTTTCAAAAACTCGTCTTATGTTTCCAAACACATTAAAAAATATTAAAATAATATTAAGTTCACTTTTTACTAACTTAACATTCAATCTGTGAGTATATTGACCCATGAACTGACCTTTCTACTTCACCAGTATTTGACACAAGAATTGAAACCGAATATTGAATGTTTTATCAACCATGTTAAAAATAAATGTTTACATTTATCAAGAGAAATTGTGACATCAAGGGAAGTAAACATCATGTCCAAAGAACAACTTCCTAGAATTCAGTGGGAATTCCCCGCCCCCCCATCCCGTCTCCTTGGTGAGGATGTCGAAATGTAAATTACTTAATCAACCAGACACTGATTGTTAAGAGTTCAACAAATTCAAAGCACTTGGAATTTGGGGAAATTTTTAAAGGGAAACCGCTACTTGTTTTTTAGAGTGCTTAGTATTATAAAATAAATTTATTGGCCAAGATGAACTAATAAATATATTTATTTTTTCAAAACATTGAGAAAAATATATACATATTTAATTCAAGATGGTCAATTTATAGGTAGACTACACATATTTACATAAATTGATGGTGGGTACATTGAACAGAAATTGTGTCTGTTTTCTTGCTTTGGAAACAAATATTTCTTATATTGAAAAATTGCTCTGGAACCTGAGAAAGATGGAAACTAGAGAAAAGGATGATGAATAGAGAGTCATATGTCTCCAAAAGGAAAATATTCAGTATTAATGTTGCATATTGCTGGCAGGTAGTGCAATATATATTTAGTTCTCCAATCAGCAAAACACCAGAACAGGCACCTGGCAGGCACAGCACAGTCCTCCAATGTAAAAAAGAATGTACTTGCAGACATCACAGTACAGCGTAGTAAAATTTCATTTGCTTTGGGGAGACTGACAAATGCAGGACTCACTAATGAGTTTCATACCAGACACTTGTCAATACTAAAATTGCATAGATTTAATGTACCTGATTGATAAAACATGATCAATAAATACTAGTTTTCTGTCCTTCTTTCTTTTGAACCATTTTTTCTTGTTTTTTTTTGTCCTTTATTATAATGTCTAGGCTCTATAAATGAGAGCATAGCCATGTGTGTTGAGATCACCTTATGGTTCTTTGTTCCCAAGTAAACAAGCCCAGTCTGGTTATGCATTAACCAATGGCAGTGTTGGGCTCTGTCAAGGATCAGTATAGGGAAAGCAGAGACCCAGATAAAATAATATGAAATAAATTTATCTAAGCATTTCCATCCTTCCGTTTCTAGTTTCTCCATGATCCATGTGTTAGGAAGTATGGCAAGTATGCTGGCCGAAGTTTGGTCTTCTCAGTGCACCTCACTTCTGTGAAAAGGGGTAACTTATTTCTTGTTAGGATCTGATTGGCTCAAATTATAGAGGCCTTCAGCTCTTTAGAGGGTAAAGCACTGGCATTCATGCCATGGCTATTTTTCTTATGCAAGAGTGCTAACAAAAGTAATACTGGAGTTTTTTTCTTCTTCCACACCTTACCCTTCCAGAGAATGTCTATAATTCCACTCCTTATAATAGTAAATCCAGATGGTAAGAATTCTCAAGGAAATGTGTTCATAAACACCTGTTTCTTTCATAGTCATAGTAATGATAACTAATGCCTATAGTTTGGATTATAATTTATTCAAGTTCTCCAACCAAGACAAAAGTCTTTTAAGGGACTTTCAGTGTCTAGTCTATTATTTAACCTCATGAACAAAAACACTGTTACAGCCTCACTTTAAAAGATTCATTGCAAGGGTTAAGAACAGATAAGATGGATGTCTACAGTCTCCTGGAATTACAAATGTACAAACAAGAGAACTAATTTTTCTCTACTGTTTTTACAAAAAAATGGAAAGCTTTTTTTCACACTAGGCAAACAGCAACTGGTTTAGTCCCATAAATTTACATATCCTAAGTAGTGTCAGTATTCAGGCAGATTAGATTAACAGTCCCTGTTTTATCATCCAAGGGAAAAAAAAGGAAAATATATCCAAAGTCATCTGGTTGATTGGAGGAGGTGGGGAGATGAAGTTCCTTCCATTAAGTTCTTTTGGAACAGTTGCAAGATCCACAAAATCTGTTTTTAGCTCAGTCATTCATCCTGTTGGATATGTGATGTGTTTTCAATTTAATGATAATTGCCCTTTCCATTTCTTTGATAATTGCCCTCTCTATTATCATTTATGGAGATTCAAATTATAAATCAAGACAAGACAGCCAGAAAAATATTATGATTGTCCCTTCTGAGGCCACAGCAAACTCAAGTAACACTGCCAAAGTCTGAAAGCTTAAGCTGTTTTCATTTGCATGTTTCTGAACATTTTATTTTAGGGTCCAATGGTTTTCCTAAAGAGGAGGTTGCATGACAATAATAGAACTGAATGATAATGTGTATAGAGAATATACATTTAGCTTTGATTCAAGTCATAAACTTGTACTTGAAACCAGAAACTCACTCTCCAGACTGAAAGCAAAGGTGAGGCGTCAGCCACAAATGTTTGCTATTAGTCCCCCACTGCACAGCCCTGCCTCCCAGACCTCTCCTCTCTCTCCTCTCGGCCTATTTGGGAAAAATCTGAGTTCTTCTCACTGAATATGCTCCATGGCCAGCACAGTGAGATGTGTAGAAAGACATGAGGGAGCTTTGCCTAACATTCCAAGAACCATCTCCCAAACCAAAAATAGTAAAACAAAAATGTACACCCAAAAATGGCTCTTTGAGACGCTAACAGTGAAGTTCTGGCTCCAGTTTATACCTGCTCAGGAGATCCCATTATTAAATTTTCAGGAATTTGGCAAGCTGTTTGTTCCCTCAGAGAGCCACTATTAAAAATTAAAGTGCCTATATTTAGAATTAAATACATTCTATTAAATACAAATATAATAAATACATGAAATTCATCACTTACTAATTATTGTGGTACACTGTATTCTTTTCTGTGTTCCTGAGGGCATTTATATCTGTTGTATCTGCGTGTTAGAAATATCATATGATGTCACTGTATGAATTGTCTCTTCCCAAGTCCACATTCTGTGACTTCATATTAGTAGCTAATATAGTGAATATTAGTAAATAATACTAAATATGGCATTTACACCACCCATTTCAGAAAATGCTACAAAATCGGTGTTTTTCTCCCAGAGAGCTGATGGTTAAACATTTTGCAGCCCAGCCCTGGAGAGTAACACAGTTTTGTGAAGAAAGGACTTCGAAGCAGGGATGATGTGGGTTTCCTTTCGGCTCAGTTAGTAGCCATATGATATTGGACAGTTTCAAAACTCTCTGAGGCTTCATTTGTCAGTCTTCTGTTTAATACACTTGAATATCTTTCTATTACTCTTAGGATAAAATCCAAAATCCTTAGGATTTTTTCCCCCTTACTCTTGCCCCAGATTTCTTTAAACTCCTTGAATCCCCTCACTTCCTTCTGCCTAAGGGCCTCAGGTCTGGAGGACTCTTCTTTTCCTTCTTGTCCTGCTAACTACTACCCATAATTTAGGTCTCATTTAAATGTCACTGTCTCAAGGTAGACTTTCCTCACAGAGACCCCCATACTCCCCCATACAATAGGTTAGGACCCACTATTATAAACTCCCATAGAAGTCTTAGCACTTCTCAAAAGTGTAACGAAAGTATTTTTCATGTAGTTATTTGCTTAATATCAAAACCCTCCCTTTCATCTGTGCTTCTCATGCATGTTGTCATCAGTGTTTATCCCTATGCCCGCAGATGGACACCCACTTTGCTAACCTAACCACTTAAATTCAATCTGTAGGGTTGCTGTTTTACTAAGAACAAACTCTTTTTTTCAAAGTCACTCATTCTACCTAAGAGGCACAACTATAGTAGAGTTGTTAAGGACGGGAACTCTGAGGCTGAGCTCTCTAGGTTTCAATCTTGACTCTACCACTTTTGCGCTGGGTGGCCTCAACAACCTCTCTGTCCCTCCATTCTCTAATGTATGAAGTAGAGTTATTAATAATAAGAACAACCACTTCCAAGGAGTTGTGAAAATTAAGTAAATTATCCTCTGTAAAGTGCTCAGAGAAGTGTTGGTCTCATAGGAGTCAGTGCTTAACTGTTGGTGTTATTCCCGTTTGCCTTAACTCTTGCTGGGCTTTCGTCTAATTAAGCCATTTCCCAGAATCTCCACTTCTATGCAGACTCTCAGGCTCCCTTACCTTTGAGGATTTTAGACAATCCCACAGCTTTTAACTATCTCATCCATAGGAAGGACACCAAACTCTCTAGCTCTAGTTTCTTCCCTAATTTATAATCCTACAGTTCCAGCTACTTACTGCCATCTCCTTGAGACTTCTTGACACATCAAATGCAATGTACCACACCCGACTTCATTACCCCATCCAGCTAGTTCTTTCTTTTGACATCCGTATTTCTGTTAGTAGTACCACAATTTCTTCAGGGAGGCTCCAAGTTTCTAATTTATCTATGTCTCTTCCTTCTCCCTTTACTATGTGTCTCCACAGTTGCCAATTCCTATTGACTGCCTCTGAAATACCTCTTGCATCTTTTTCTTCTTTTTAATTCCCACTGCTACCACCTAGTCTAGGTTCTCATTAATCTCTTTCTTGTCTGGACTGTAAAAACAGCCTACTATCCGATCTTTACAGCTTTAGACTCAACTAACATAACAACAAGCATTCTTCTAGAGTTAGACACTCTTGATACATGTTTCTCTCCCTCTCCTTCTATTTGGTGTGATGTTTTATTCATGTCTTCTCTCCGTGACATCAGAGACTTTGACCAGCTAGTTCACCTCTGTATCTTCAGCACCTAATAGTACTAAATAGTACTATTTATTATTACACTTATTACTATTATTAAATATCATTGTCATAGTACTAGCATGGGATACTATTAATATGGTACTTTATTATTGATAATGGTACTACTAAATTTTAAATATTGCTAAAATTATTTGTTGGGTTAATTATTGAATAAATCTGTTTTCTGTCCTTGTTCGGATCTATAGTACACGCACTTCATCTATCTAAATTGGATTTCTAGTTAATTCACTCCCTGCTTAAACATCATGAGCATTCCCCATTGATTGCCCAATGTCTAATGTCCCCATCCTGGAATAAAGACCCCAATTAAGAGTCCAGACTTAATTCTAGCAAAACTCTTTTGCACTCAGAATATTTTAGAAGTTTTGTTTTAATTAGGGAAATGACAATATTATAATAGTTGTGATTTCCAAAGCTTCCTTGGGCTATAATCACGCAGGACAATAGAGGAAGCAAAATAATTCATCTTTCCTTATCAATTACACCTGTTCCTAAAATAGAGGATGTGGTTAGCTAGGAGTTTGCCATCCTAGTCCAGCCGTGAGAATACTCATAAAGGAAAAGAGATGCACATATTTAAATAAAAATATTAAGGCTGTGGAGTTTCCTCAAAACTTCCAATTTAAAGTTTTCTTTTTTAGATGTAAAAGACAACAAAAGGTGTTACTGGAGTTTTGCCTCTATTTTACTTACATTCATTTCACTGCACCTCTTCTCTAGATGAGATGCCACTGGATGTACTTTTTCTCTAAACTGTCTTTATTTTAATTCTTGAGCTATTTAAAATATTGAGTTATATACTCTCTTCTCAGTTTATACTCATAATTATATTTTTAATTTGCATTTTAAAGATTAAATGTTGCTTTCAGATTACTTGGAACTTATTTTTTTCTTAAATCTCATAGATTTTCCCCCATGAATTACAGCTTAAAGGATACTCTTTCTTGATAGCTTTTTAAAGTCCTGACCTTGTATATTCACACTGACACTACCACTACATTAATAAAAAGGGTTATTCAAACATTTGACTTATTTATTAAAATGCTATTGTTTTAAACGTGGAAATTTTTCCAGAGATAGTGGTTTCAAAATTTGAGGAAATTACACACAGAATCTCTCTCTTCAAAATAGTTTTTATTCAACAACTGTAATGACGGTAGTATTCAAAGGAGACCAGCAAGTTCCATTCTGTTAAACAAAGCATTCTTAAACCTTAGCAAAAATAATTTATTTTCCACATTTCACTACATTTGGTTAACTTTGCCTTCATTAGATTCAATCACAAAGTTAGTACATATGTTCTGTATGTAAATGGCACATAAAAGAATTAATAAAATTAATTAATAGAATTAATCCAAATTCTGCTAACACCTAAATTATCCAGTATGGTATTCCTTGAACATTATACTATATACCTGAATTCTCAAGAAACTATTGAAAATTCCTTGAATACTGTATTTTTCAAATATAAAGTTCTATTTTAAAAAATAGAAATCTGGCTATCGGTTTAAAAGCTATACCCATGACTACAAATCAGCAATTACTCAATTACCTTTGTCCTCACAAAAGTGGCACTGTTAGATAGCCAACGTTAACTCCTCCTCAAAGATGAGCTTTTTTATTACAGATGAAAAATCCATCTTTCACAAAATTACACAATCAAATGCCCATCATTTCTTTGAAATGTTAATCTTATGTCTATTTCCTAACCATGAAATGAAGAAATTGGCACGAAAACAATTTAAGTGCTATTTTATTCCTTTAGCATTTTCAACCATAGCCTACAATTTATCCCCATCTGTAAATGTACTTAATTAACCAAGGGCAGTTGGAAGCCTGGAGACGAGTTTATCTAGGAAATTTTCCTTTGTCACTTGTCATAGAACCTTTAGAGCTATGTTGGACCCTCACTATAAAACATGGCGCTAGGGAGCAAAATTCAGTATTAGACAAATTTGCCTTGGATTGCATCCAAGGACTGTCATTTTGATGCTCTTTTGCCAAGAGCAAGATCCCATCCATGAGCCCTCAGGAAACTGTCACAGCAAGGTCACAGTATAGAAGAAAGGGGGCCCATTACTCATCTATCATTTTAAGGCCAAGTTTTGCAGCCTCACTTAGCAATCTGGAGGAGAGCAAAGACTATCTTCTGCACTCAGAAAGTACTTTTTTACCATGTTTTAATTTATGTCAAACTTACAGCATGTTGAAAAACTAAAAATGTCTGGTCCCCAAAATCTTATTCTCTTGCTATCTCACTGGTAATTTAAACATATAACCAACTGCAAGAAATCCGTATTCTTTACAACCCCTTTAAATTCAAGAAACTAACAAATAACCAGTCTGACCTCTAAAAATGTATAAATGGTTAGCGCATCATGGAATTCTGCAGTTGAAAAATTTACTAAGTAATACTTTTTAATAAGCAGTCATTTCTTGCTCAGGGATCTTGATTATTCTTATTTCTGTTTTAGGCCAGAGACAGTGCTTGATTTTCCGTTCCAAGTTTGAGACTCGCTTGATAGAAAATCCATCTATCTACACACTGCTTAATTAGGAATACATTTTAAGCATTCAGAACCTACCTATACTAATTTGACTTTTAGAAACTAAAATGAGCAGGAGAGCAGTAATTGGTTACCAGGCCACGAATTGGCATCAGCATCTCACTGCTTTGAGATATCGTGGCTAACTGCTGCACCTCACCATTCCTATGCTAAGTTAGCATTTTACTGCTTGCAAAGTGTTTCTAACTGGAATAGGAATGCTCAAAGCAGAGAGAAAGATATTCCTTGGTAGCCAAACAAAGACTAACTGCTTGAATAGTAATAATCAATAAATAATAAATATGTATACCATCAAAAATGAATGAAGTAAATTAAGTTTACTCATTTTATTAAAGGAGAAAAAAAAATCTTTCTCTGCTACAAACATGAGATGATCTTGAGCCCTCCTATCAGGCATCTATCTGATGCCCAGGTAAGTGCAGTGTGAGAGGACGAGAAAAAGTCAGGAGGCCCATTTGTAGCTGGAGTTTGCAGAAGCTGCTAGAAGTAAACAATAGCTGCTGCAGAGAATGATTCTATTACCAATATAGAGAGTTTCTTCCTTTTCTATCAATGGTAAGCAGACACTTGCTTTGCTTGAGGAAATATATAACACTTCTTTTGAAGTTTTAATCATTGGCATCTGATATTAAAGCAAGACATAACTCTTTCCTATGCACTGGGAAAGAAATTGACAACTGAAAAAGAGTCAGTGGTTTGCAAAGACTATGAAAATGAACAAACTAAAAGTTTGTATCATCTGTGTATTTTTAATACACGACCACTCCAGATCTGAGGGATACAACTACCTAAGAAGAAGGAAAATCCCCTGAGTCATTTTATTTTTCATATGTAAAATGTTTCTTGAGTTCATGTTCATATTAATTCCATAAACTCCTCATATTCTGGTATTTTCATTCTCCCTTCCCCATCCATAAAGACTTGATTTCTGATTTGCTCTCACATTTTTTTTTCTTACCCACAAATTTTTTTTTTAATTTCAGCATATTACAGGGGTACAAATGTTTAGGTTACATACATTGCCTTTGCCCCACCCAAGTCAGAGCTACAAAGGGTGTCCATCCCATCCCCCAGACAGTGCGCACCTAATGGGTGCCCTCACATTTTTGTTTGCTGGAGGAACAGATGCTCAGCTCCTAAGGGTCAGAGTTGGCCCTTTCCCTTCTATCACCACAGCAGGGAGAAACAGGGTTCTGAAGCAACAGTGGCAGCTTTCCAACAGCTGGCCTGTACTTCTACATTTAAAGTAAGCAGGTGGCACCAATAGACTGTCTAATGACTAATAAGATAAAAGTGCAATTGATCTTTTTATTAACCCATCTTCCCAGGTGGGTGGCAGCCTGTTCCTCCCCCTTGGGTTGAGTTACATTGTTCAGTTCCAGGAATCATTTTAGATCCTTTCACTTTTTTTTTGTCTGAGTTGATACTTAAAGCACAGGGGCACCAACACTGATATTCCGTCTCATCTAAATTCTATCCTCTCTGTACCTTCAAATGGGTAGATGCCTTCATAATTTGAATCTGGTATACAACAACGTTTAATGCACACGCTAATGCATCTTCAATCCTATTGATATTTTTTCATGCTGAATTTGAACTGTGGGTTTGTTTGTCTTCCTTCTAGGTCACAGACCACTTCCTTTAAACCTCACAACTAGTTCTGAAGAATATGGAGCCTACATAGATTCATAAGGTAAATGATTACTTTCAAAATAAGACATACCGAATTCAATTATGGTATGAATTCAAGCATCATGTAAGTGTGTTGTGCTTTATCTGTTGGTGGTTTTCTAAGTTATAATATTGGGTGATCTTTTAGTACAAGGTAGAATCATGATCCTGAGTAGAGATGAGAGAAGAAGAAAGTACATATGTGAGTGCCCTCTCTTTAGGAGATAGGTTGTTGTATGTTGCTTAAGGCTGTCTGTCTACCTAGATTTCTTATAAAGGTATTCTTGTGGTCTTAGGAAGCTCCTGCCTTGGAGTATTCCTGGACATTACAAATCACATAGCCAACTAGAGATCAATTAGAGATGGCATTTTCATAAACGAAGTTAGAAATTATTAGGATACATTCCTTTGTAGAAGTAGGAAGAGGCACAAAACATCCCCTTGAGGCTACCTCTACCACGTGGGTTGTTAGATGAGGAAGTAGGGGATGAAGGGATTTATAAAGGATGGCCTCATATTTCTATTTTTCTGAATCACGATCATCATTTACTTTCCTGGTTATTATTAAGTAATTATATATTAGAAATTATCAATTCATGTTAAGGTATACTCATACAGGATCTTTGATTCCACCTATATCAAAATGATTAAAAGCTTAGGATTTGGAGACAACCTAAATTCAAACTGTGGTTCTGTCACTTACCAGCTATGTAACTAGAGGCTTCAGATTTCTCATCTACAAAGTGAGAGAAATAATTGTACCCACTTCCAAGAGCTGTGTCATAATATAAACAAATTAGCATATTAATATGTAAAGCACTTAAAATATTGCCTGCTACCTAGTAAGCACTAAATTTACTGATTAACTAAAGCTCTATTTTTCTACCTCCTCTCTTTATTTGTTTCAATTTCTCAAATTCTCTCCACAGTCTACAAATTTGGGGGCTGTGGGAATTATTAAGGGAACCAAACTCTCAGTTCCCTTTTAGCGGCCTCTCTCCTAAAGGAGATATATTACACCTTCATGTAAATGCCAGGAAGGAAAATAATTGGCATCCTATTGCCCTTTGAATGGGTTCCTGGCGAGCCCTAGGTGGTGTGACGTGTAAAGTGACCCGAAAGTGGGGCGCCTGCCAGCTTAGTGCACAGCGTAGTGGGAGAATCAATTAGAAGGCTCGTCGCCATTTCAGAAACATGCAAACATCAATTGGCATAGAATTTCAGGAAGCAGAATAAAAAGGAACCTACAAAACAAAAAGCCTTTCAGGGGGATGGAGGCCCAGTTCTTCCAAATCACAAACGGATGATTATGATCACCATTAGAGCTTAATGAGCCTATATGTGGCTAATGACTTCATCTCTCCAGTAGATTTGCCAATAGTCCATGTTTCCACTCACATTCATCCTTCTCTTCTAAGCATAACCATGGTGCTAAGAGAAAGTCATCAGATTTCCCCTTCCCCCATTAGCAAAAGCATATTTCTCAATTCTACATCCTCCTGTTTCTTTTCAGGAGTGAAGGCAACAGATCAGAGAAAAGAAAAGAAGACCAGGGTATGGATTATAGAATCCTGGAAAACCTGGGTTCAACCCAAAATTGGTCATTAACTACTCTCTGGCCTAGTTTTCTCATTCCCAAAATGTGATCAGTCACTATCTTATTTACATTTACATAGTGAGAAATCACTATCCTATTTCCAAGATAATATTAAAGAAAAAAATGTGAAATTCATATTTTTACATGAGATATCATTTATTTTATTGTATTTAGATAATTGCTATTATTTATTATAGCTATATTTTAATTTTAATAACCCAAATGCAGAAGATGGTATTATAAGGTTTAAATAAGTTATCTGCTGATCCATTAATTAGACTAAGAAGTAAGACCTAAACTGAAGTTAGAACCTTTTTTAATTAACCATATCATTAAAATATTGACATTACTTTAGTCGACAGTGATATTTACTGTCCAAATCATTTAAAGGGGCAAAAGTTGGCAAAGTAAAAATAATGATGATACCTTCTAAAGAATAGATATTAATTATAGGTTTCTTATTAGAAGTTAAAATTTTTATAAGAATAATAGATACCATTCCCCATAATGATTCTTATGTAAATGTTTCTTTCATTTTTTCTATTTTTAAAATATAATCCAGTAAATACAGTAGATCTTAAAAGTGTACAATACACTGAAAGCAAGGCAAGTAGTATTTACTATGGAAGGGATAACGTTAGATGTTAAGACAATGCATTAGTGTAATACTTCAGAAATTCTACATTGTTTTATGTTAAAATATTCCAGTATAACTTTTCTGGTGTCTTTATGCTATAAATTAACTTTGATTACTATGATTATATAAGAAACATGAATGAATAATGTCTAGTCCATGTAACTAGCATTTCAGGAAAGTACCATTATTAAAAATACATGGCAGAGATTCCACTTTTGGGCTCCCAAATCTGCTTCTGAACTTTCTGAGTGACCTTGAATAATTAGCGTCTGACTAAAATTTTTGGCATGGAATTTGAAGAAATGGATAAAGGGACCTAAAAGTTGAAGGCTAATTTAAAAAAAAAAAAAAACTTCCATGCAACAAAATGTTTAGCAGAGTGTAATGTGCACCAAATCCAACAAATTCTGCTGTCCAGCTTTCCTTATTCCTATGCCTAGGCCTCTTACTACCCTGATTCCACCATTTCAAGAATGAAAGAGTAAGTTTAAAATAGATCTTCCTCATATTCACTGAAAAGTTTAAAAGCACAAAAAAATACAAGCTGAATTTACTTTTTGGTGTTACCCACTAGATGTATTGGGACTTTTTAAATTTTACTAATTTTCACTAATTTTATTGGAGGTCTATAAAAAAATGTTGAAAACTTTCCACAACAAAGTCATATAAAAACAGTGTGAAGTGTGGCCCCTGCTCTTTGCAATTTATTTATAGAAGTAAAACCAAATTATACAAAGTAAATATTAACAAGAAAAAGTATATGTATATGCTCATTTCAGTATGCTAAATTATGAATTTCACTGGAGTCTTGATGGAAGATGTGGGATCCAAGATGTGGTTTTAATAATGAATAGAGTTTCGATATGTTGTGCTTTTTTGAGCTATATAACCAATGATACTATGGATTTATATTATCCAGGGTCTATGTAATGAGCTATTTGATTGCTAAAAGAAAGGCAAAGAATCTGTTGAAGGGGCCGTGCAATTCACTGTGAAGCTAGGTAGATTCCAGCAAGCATGTCTCTCACTCCATGTCCTGTGAAAATGTGGATAGACATCCCACCAAAATGCCCAGCTTAGCCAGAGTCTGAGGCATTCCACTTACATTGCAACAGGTTGCAAAGAATTCATTTCCTGCAACTACCACAGCTGAGCCACAGCCTTTAAGACTTAAATGTTGGTCTTGTGTACAAAGCTCACTGAGTAACCCCATTTCTCTGAAATAGAAACCCAGAGTCCCTGAGGCTCACCAGGCATGAGCATTCTCTCTTGAGGACTCAGTTTTCTTAGCTCTCCTTGTTGGCCCATCAAGCTGCTTTCTTTTGGTTTCTGATGTACCCCAAAGTGAACAAGTTGAGAAAACTGGTACCATTGACCTCAACACAGAGAGATTTGAGAATGTAGATGAGTTCATTTCATTCCTACCTCTATGAACTAACCACTTGCCATTTAAGAGAAAAAAAATGAGATCATTCTTATATTAATAATCCAAAACTTGACTTGCAGAAAGAAAACTAAAATTCGTATTGGTCTTGAAACTTTAAGTTGCCTTGTGTTGTGAAAGTAAACTGGGAGTATGCCAACAACACAAATTATACTTACCATTATTGAGTTTATTGCGTGCTTACCACTCTGTTACGAGCTTTCATTTACGTACATCTCATTTAATTCTCACAAAATTTATATTGGAAAGAAGGTATTGTCCCCACTTTAAAGGTAAAGAAATGAGGCTCAGAAATTTAATTTGATCAAATTTAACAAGCAGCAAATGACAGAAGTCAGGATTTGAACCCACATCTCTCCAAGGCCAAGGCCATGCTCTTTCCATTAAGTACATTACCTTTCCAACCACTATCTAAGGATACTTTTGTTATATGCTCAGGTACCAGGAAGATGACTGAGTTGACAGTTTTATTGCATGTATGTACATTAACATCAACCAATACTTATTATTTAGTCCCATGAAGTCAATGAATGTTTTGCAAGCAGATGGGCTACAAATTCAGAAAAAAAATCAATGAATATTTGAGTAAGCAAGTGAATTATGAAGAGTAAAAGCATTATATGTGCTTTTTCTTGGAAGTAAAAGGAAAGCTATAATATTAATAAAACAGACCCAGTGCTAATACTTAGAGCTCCCCCTCCCCAAAGTAAAAATCAATCGGACTATGTTAGGTTGATTTTGCTCATTCCATAAACTTATTTCCCAATGGAGTTTCTTAATTTTGACAACATCCAAAACATAGAATCCTGTTCATGGCCTTCACTTCCAAATGCAAGGCCAGTTTACTTCCTCATCTCTTCTCATTTATTATTCACTTTCACGTGAGACTCACTTTGCCTTGTTTTCACATTCTTCATGTTCTCACACACTTACTAACTGTCTGGCAGATCTTCCATTGATCATATCTTTTCTTCCTCTTGTCTATCAAATATTCATTGTACTCAGCTTCCAAGATCTGAAGTTCTGAATTTGCCCAAAGCCTCCCCAATAAATTAGATATAAAACACTATAGTCCTTCTATGGAAATCATCTTTCCTCTATAACCAAAGGCATTACCAGAGGTAAAATGTATTCATTTTGCATATAGCAGTATTTCAACAATTAGATTGTGCTTTTCATTGATCTTTTTTTTTCTGGTTATAGTAGAAATGCTATTGTAGAAAATTTGTGAATATCAAAACACACAAGGAAGAAAATAAAAGCCACTGTTTATGCCAATACTCAGAGAAAGGCATTGTTAATAATTTGTTGCATTTCTTTCTAGTTCTAATCTTTTTTCAGTATATTCGGTTGTGTTTTAACTTAAACTCTCCCTGCCTTAATATATTTTTATCCTGCTTTCTTTCCTCTAACATTGGACCATCTGGTTTCACCCAGTTCCTTGGATTTGTAAGAACCAAGTAAACAGTAGGAGGTTTGACTGTTAAGAGGCCTGATAAAGCATTGATTCATAGAAACCTAGAAGTATTCATATTTCTGGACTTGTTTACAAAAATATAAATCCTATATGTTCTCATATGCAACCCCTGAATAATTCTTCTATTTGCCTCCATGATATGTTAATTTTCTGTTAATTAAAACCACTCTGTTTTATTTCATAGGAGCTAGGAAAATGTATTAATATTAGATTATAAAATAAGACATGGTATTATAAAATAATACATCTGTCTTCTTGATTTCTAAATTAAATTATAAATCTAAAAAACTATTGTGTGCTCATGTAATGTAAATGCCTTCTGTGAGTTCTCTCCCCTCTCCATGGGCCCATGTTGGCTGTATGGAAGGTTATATTTTCTTGTTCAGCTTTCACTTTCTAGGTATCTATTCTGCCCTCCCCACCCCTACCCCAGCTCATTTTATCAAGACATTATCTGTGTTTATCCATGAATATAAATTGTCTATAAACTTAAAGTTTCTTCATGTGATATACCTGCCCAATTTCTGGATTCAAGTTTTTATCATCTAGCTCATTAAGAAGGACTTTCCTCCTACACAATTGCTATGCATCTCATTTCTTCCACCTATTAAAAACAATGTTTGATTATTCTACCCAGGTTAAGACATTTATCTAGTCTCAATTTATTTGCTAACAAAATTTTTAAAGACACAAATGTTTCCCCAAAAAAGCAATTAAAATGTGACCCTCATAGGAGAAACAGCAGTACACAGTCTTACTGAGCATCTTTCTCTCAAGTCTCCTGATACAAAGTGTATCCTCAGCACTCAGAATTTACCATGTCATTGTTAGTTCTTTGTAAACTAATGAATAAGATCCTTCAAGGCATCAAAACCTACCCTCAAGCAAATGGGAATACTGATTTATAAGGGCTAAAAACTTTCAGAACTTCTATGAGAGGCAAAAACCTTTCATTCTACAAAAAAATATGTTTCCTTAAATGCTACTTATGAATCTCCTGCCTATGAAAATAGCATTAGCATTTCTTGTACCTCATATATATATGTTTTTTCACTCTACCTAAAAGAGATATCAGAGACTGTCCAAGCTGAACCCTGATTCTAGAACTATTGGAAAGTATATCCATGCTTCGGTAGTATAGATTTTACAGATGAAGATAAAGGAACTAAAGCATGAACACCACTGAGGATGAACATGAGAACTGAACAGCCCTGAGTGTTGAAGTTCCCCAGGCAATGGGGTTCAAGAGGGCAAGCATGAGGTGTCAGGACAATCAAGACACCGCGAGATTTTAAATGGTAGACATTCTGCATCAAGGCAGATATCGCCCCCAAGAAGTCTGTGTTTTATTGAAGTCTAAACTAATTCCCCTTGTGTTATGCTCCTGAATGGTTCATTTGCTTTGGGATCCTGGGGTGGGGAGGGCAGGGGTAAAGGGGAGGAAAACAAATTAAGTCAAAACTGCAAAGACTTGTTAAAACTGCACAAGGTGTGTCTAATTCTCTCATTGTTATATGATACATTGGGAAAAAATAATCTGTGGGAATTCCACCCTGACTCCGTAAGAACTCACAGCTGATTAAGTCAACCTTTGAAACATGCAATGAAAATGCAAAGTAAACCAAACTTAATGTGCAATAGCATAAACTAATCATTGTTTCATTTTCTGAAAATTGTGTTGGCACCAGGGTGAGAAGTAACTGAAAAAACTGCAAGAAAAGCAAAGACATCTCTCAGTAAATCAGTAAGTTTACAGATTAATGAAGAGCCAGACTTTGCTGTTAAGGATTTAATATACAGTGATTATGAGCACTGCCCCCCATAATAGTAGCCACTTAAGAGTGCCACTCAGGGACTCATATATGTGCCTAGAGAAAGAAGGAAATAGAAACATTTATGACTTTTGCACCACCCAACATACACAAAAACACACCCTCTCCTAATCCCTGTCTATAAAACTTTATTTACATAGTTGTAAATTGGGAAATCTTGAGCATAAAACTCTGTATCTATTAAATATACAATGGTTTAGTAGACTTGTGACTGCAGCAGGCCTGCTTATTTTTGCTTTTCCTGGCTGCAAATGATAAGAAATCATAAGGAATCTGTATCTCTAAAGCCAAAAAGTAGCTTCCAGTCATTTGTGGCATCATTAGCAATGTTCTGATGTCCCTTAAGGACAAAAACATATAAATGTTCTCATGTCACTTACAGTTGTGTCAAGGAGAAAACCAAAATGAACTTGCAAAGTCATGCACCAGCTCAATTTTGGAAGGAAAAAAAATCTTCCTTTGAAGGAAACGAAATCAATCCCCAGTTCAAATTAAATTTGGACTATTCTGTGAAGCTCCAATACACAGCTCCAATAACAATCAGTACTTATGGACTTAAGGTGCAGGCAAATAATGTTTCATTTAAAAGAAATTGAATGAGGATTACTGACAGAGAAAGTTTTGATGCTATTTTGTCATTAGTTAAAGTTAAATTATGGCATTATATTGGCTCAGTCTTGAACATCTCAATCCTCACTCTCCCTTTTTTTTTTTTTCCTCTTTCTTTTTTTTCTAATGCACTAGGAGCCCTGGTTGAGCTTGTGTCTTAATCTTATTAAAACCTTGTCATGCAAATGTATCATAAGTGTAGCCTGAAGATTTCTGTCTCATGCAAAATTTAGCTTAAATTCTGCTGGCATGAAATACTTTGTTATGCACAAACCTTCTGTTTGGTTTGCTGACATTCTTCTCAGTCTGCTCTCATGGTGATTCATTATCTTGTGATATAGATTTCCAAGTATCATCTTTGTATTGATTTTTATATCTTTAATAACCACTCCACAGAAGATGGCTCCACTGGTGTCATTGATCGCATCAAAAATTCAAGGCTTACAGAAATACTAGAGGGCTAATTGGTAGCAGAACATTTCAGACTTAATCTTAATGCAGTCTTAATCTTCTGCATTAAACCTACCTGAAGGTTTCCTCTTGGAGTCAACTAGGAGAAGTTTAGTGCTTCATTGAAAAACACCTGGTGAGAGCATGCAAGAACATCGCAGACAATAAATGGACTATAAACTTGAAAATGTCATATAACAGACATTCAGATACCATAAGCAATCCTTTCATTGAGGCCTCCACACCTAGAATGCTCCTACAAACTGGCTCCACCAAGCCAGATTTGCTTATACATTTTAGAACTGAAACTGTAAAAGACAAGTCCCCATAATTCTAAAGCGTTTGCCACCCTGGAGTTTGATAATTTCCCAATTTAACAATAGTTGATTATTCTCTGCAGGAACTCAGAGTGAACATCCTGTTTGTGGAAATGACTTGAGACAACAAATTTAGGACTCTAGGGGTAAGGCCAACAAGTTCAGAGGCCTATTATTTGACCAGCTAAATCATACTTTTAACTTCATTCCCTCTTGCTACTCATTCTCTGAGCACACAGATCTGTTTTGGTAATCAGAAACCTACCAAAAGGAAGAATCAGGTACTTTCTGCAATGCTTAAGAGTAATTTGACCATACAGCTGAAACTTTGACTTACTTTATTCTTTCCAAAAATTTTTTGTGAGCCTACTCTGTGTCAGTCAGTGTATCAAAGCATAGATCAGTGTCATCTGGTACCTGCCCTAGAAGATCTTACTTTCAGAATTCTGTTGGCAGAAGGTAGAAAGGAAATTAGAACATATTATTAAAGCTAGCTAACTAGGAGGCAGGATGAACAAGGATGTGGGCTTTGGAATTGGCCGTACCTGAATTCTGTTCCACCTCCAACATTGTGGTATGTGGTCTTTGGCAGATCACTGCCTCCCTGAAAAATGTCAACAGTTAAGTTTCTTACTCATGAGAATAAAATGTGTCAGTGCATGGAATGTCCAGTGGTGTTATCTGTATTCCAAAAAGGTGTGCTACATGTTAGTAGACCATAAAGAAGGAGTCCACGTGTTCTGTTTTTTTCTCCTTGTAGGAGTTGAAGAAGTCATTTAAGAAAAGGTGATAAAGAGTATGCAATAAAAGAAAACGTGTATATGTTCTGTTTCTTGGCAGGGTTTAGAACAAAGAACTAAATATATATGCTAGTTCAGCATTATTGTAGATGTAGCATCAAATACTAAGGGGAATTTGAAATTTGAAAGACTTTCAGAGTTAGAGTGAAGCTTTTACAAAGCCTGGAAATAGGAAAGGTGGAGGCTGTAGTGAGATATTATAAAGGATGTAGTGTGTTTTTGATATTTAGCATTCATATTCTTGAATCTTGGGATTTAAATAATTCTATTTTTTTTTGCACAACATCATTACTTTAATTCATCATTGTATTAGAAGCAATAAAGCAAGGAAAAAAGTTACATATATATTTGAAAGGAAGGAACAAAAGTGTCATTAGTCACAGATTATATACATTGAAAACCCGAAGAAAGTTAGGATAAATTGTTAGATTTTTAAAAAGAGTTTAGTTGCTGAATACAAAATTAATATTTTTAAAAGCTGTATTCATATCCATCAATAGCAAACAGAAAGTTCTCAAATAATTCTTAAATCATCAGAAATTATAATTGCAAATTTTAAAGTTTCTAATTTTAAAAATAAGATGTAATAACCTCATAAACAAAAGACTAATAAATATGTAAGGGTTTATGCCATCAATTTAAGTGTCAATGCACTGTTAGAATTTATTGTTGAGGTTATCTTCAAAGCATTATATTACAAGTGTGAGTTCCAATTTACCTAGAATATGATATTTAAAGAAACGGCAAATGCATATATATTATACAAATTATTTTTCTATTCAAGTCATTTTTCCTGTTGCAAAGCTATTTGCATCACAGAATTTAGTAATGTACCCGGTCCATAAATACCCATTTGCTGTTGATACATTCATTGGCATCCTTCTTTCCTAAACAGGCTACAGTTTTCAAACTCAGAGAGCAAAACATTTTCAGGCAGTTCCATTATAATTGTTTTGACTTCATCACTGTGTATCTGCCTTTTGAGCTGTCCTTCCCCAAATAATTCCTGATTTTACTACAGTTTCCCAAAGTGCTTGTCATCCTACTTCTCTACTCCTCCTTTTGTCTTCTATTTTCTTCCTTCTATGCTTTCTTCCTTCCTTTTTTTGCTTTGCTAACTTGGTTCCTTTTCTAAGCATCTACTTCATTTTCCATGATTCTTCTCCCTTCCTCCCTGCCTCTTTCCCTTGTCATGTCATTACCTGAATTGAAACCCAATGCACAGAGTTATACGTTTGATTCAAATTTTATTTTGCCTTTGGATATTTTAAATAACAACCTAAGGAGTCCCCCAATATGGTGTCAAATTCATTTTCCATCTTTTACAAAAAAGGCATATGACACGAAAGGACACAAAAATTCTACCAAATTCAAGATGCTACAAAATACAGTGAAGATAACTTTCCAAGTGCTGAGAAATTTCTTTTTTCCTTAACCTTTGCCCTTTTTTTCCTGCAATATAACAGAAACTATTAAAGGTCTCTGTGGTCTTCAATATAGGAAAAAAATGCATTTGTTCAACAGTTTGTTAATATGGAACATGAATATTAATTTTCCATTTTCTATTTTTAAAAATTTCAAAATACTACAAAAAGAAAATATGAATCTCTACTCTTAATACACTATGATAAAAGTTAGAGATCCAAGGCCAGACATGGTGGCTGGGCCATGTCATGGTGATATGGGAGGCTGAGAGGGGGGGAGAGGGGAGAATTGCTTGATTCCAGGAGTTCAAGACCAGCCCGGGCAAGGTCGAGACCCCATCTCTACAAAAAGTAGAAAAATTAGCCTGGCATGGTGGCACGTGCCTGTAATCCCTGCTATTTCGGAGGCTGAGGTAGGAGGATCACTTGAGCCCAGGAGTTTCAGGTTGCAGTGAGCTATGCTGACGCCACTGCACTCTAACCCGAGTGATAGAGCAAAACACTATCTCAAAAAAAATTTAGACATTCAATACTAACTGGCCTATTGTTTCTGAAAATTTTTCTTTTCTTTCTCTTATCTAATAGTATTGTGTATTCTTTACCATTGTTACAGAATTAAGATTTTACTTATTAATACAATAATACCATTAACAGTATTTGATTACTGACCAATAACCAAAGAATTGAAATATAGTAAAATGCCACTAGTAAAAACACATATATTTTTAATTTTTACTTTTTATTAAATTCCTTTATGACAGTTGTTAAAACTACAAAAGTAGGAACCAACAAAGATTTCCAGCCAAATGAATTTTTTAAAATATTGAGTTTGTATATAAAATGGTCCAGAAGTAAAATAACAAAGTTTTGATATTTTCAAAGGTTTCTCCTTCCGGTTACAGCTCAGTACCTGTTAAACTCTCCAAATGGAGGACCCACATCATTCCATAGTGAAAGCCACCTTTAGAATTATTACTGAGCTCATTCTTGGGAGCTAAGCACATATGCTTTTCAATTTGCCACTGTGGAATTTATGTAACTTCAAATTATAAACTGAATGACCAATGGACAAAACTGGCATTAACTTCTATTCAGATAATAATAACTGCCATGTTTTGAACAACTATGATGCTTTTACTTGTATTATCTTGAATTCTTCCAAAGATTCAATATGAGAAGTATTATCATCTTCATTTTACAGATGAGAAAACTGAAAATCAGAGAAATTAAGCAATGTTGCCCAAATTCATAAAATCAATAATTATATCACATAGACTTTCTGTTCTGTTTGACAAATAGCAACGTCCTGAAAAATAGCAATTTGCCAATGGTTAGTAAATGTTTTGGGTTTTGTTTTGTTTATCGTGGTAAGAATACTTACTGTGAGATCCACCCTCTTAACAGATTTTTAAGTGTACGACAACGTTATTATCTTTAGGCACAATGGTGTATGGCATATCTTTAGAACGTATTCATCATCCATAAGTGAAACTTTATACCCATGGATAAGCAAGCTCCATTTCCTCCTCCTCCCAATCCCTGCCAATCACCATTCTACTCTGCTTCTATGAGTTTGACTATTTGAGATACCTTATCCCAGTAGAATCATGCAGTACTTGTTCTTCTCTTACTGGCTTATTTCACTTAACATAATGTTCTCAAGGTTCATCCACATTCAATATTGCAGAATTTCCTTCTTTTTCTAAGGTGCAAGGATATTCCATTGTATGTGCATACCAAATTTTCTTTACCCGTTCATCTCTCTGCGGACATTCAGGTTGTTTCCACATCTTGGTTATTGTGAATAATGCTGCAACGAACATGAGAGTGGTAATATCTTTGCGGCCTTATTTTATTTCCTTTGGATATATACCAAGTAGTAGGATTGCTGGATCATGTGGTAGTTCTATTTTTAATTTTTTGAGGGACCTCCATCCTGTTCTCCATAGAGGCTGCACCTATTTTTTGCATTCCTAGCAACACTGTGCAAGGGTTTCAATTTCTCCATATCCTCACTAACACTTTGTCTTTTGTTACTTTGATAATAGGCAGCCTAGGAGGTGTGAGGTGATATCTCATTGTGGTTTTATTTGCATTTCCCTGATGATTAGTGGTGTTGAACATCTTCATATACCCGGTGGCCATTTGTATGTCTTAGATTGCCTTTTCATTCTGTTGATTGTTTCCTTTTCTGTGCAGAACTTTTTAGTTTGGTGTTAGCCCATTTCTCTATTTTTGGTTTTGTTGTGTAAATGTTTTATATTAACATTTATTAAAATATAGTATATATTGTGTTTGAAACAGTAAATCAGTGATTGGGTTGTTTCCAGAACATTTTATTTTGTTTCCATTACACTTCACACTACAGAACTAAAGTAGATGTTTGTTTATTTAAAAAAAAAAAAATTTATAACAGCTGGTTTACCTCAGCCAACTTAGGAAAAATTCATGAATTGATCCATTTCCAAAGTTAAAACAAAAATTGCATAATTTTACCTTAAAGAGATGGTATTCCCAATGCTTGCCTTTGATAGGTTAGATTATAATCTCATAAACCGTTCTTTAAAATTTCAGACTCCCTTGGCCCCAGATCAGACATACAGAGTCAGAATCTTAGGCAGCACGCCTTGCAGAATTTGTGTATTTAATGTTTCCCTATTGATTGGATACGCTTCTAGGGGTTTGAAGAATCACTCCTTTCACTTTATTAACAAAGAACAAAATGGTCAGAAACAGCACTAGAAACTTTTGATCTCTTCGCTCCCACGAAATTGCGTCTTACTGCTGCTCCTAACCAGGCAAAAGATATGCAAGGACACAGGCTATAAGAAACATTTCCACAGGCTAAGTCTTCCCTGTAGAATTGCTAGAATTTTCCCTGTTTCAGGGCCATCTATCTTGCATGCCTCAGTCAAGTGTACGTTTTATATCAATGTAAAGGAAACAGCAATACTTATGCAGATGTGTGGCAGCATATGGTCAGGATTTAGATGAGTGAATACTTGCACCTGGAAATCAAATAGCAGCACAGGCAGACCCCCTCTGCTAGCCCAGGGCACCATCCACCTAACAGGACAAGGGAGAGAGCTGCCAGATTAAACGTAATCCAGATGTCTCCTCCATCTCTTCCTCTTCCCCATACAACCTTCCATTGTTTTCTTTGTCCTTTGGCAAGATTTCTAAGTTTTTAAAGGAGAAAAGGAGCCCAGAAAATAGAACTAAATATTTTTAAAGCAGAAAAAAATATATTACCCACTGAGCAGTGAAAGCTTTTTTGGGGGTTTTAGTCTTTTTAAAGGTTTTATTTTCATTATTTTTTTCAAGAACATATCGGATTTTGTAATAACCCTTGGTCAAAGATTTAGAAGGGTTTCCTTTTCTAGCTTAATTTTCTGATTGACTAAGGCAATTTTTGAGAAAGTGCCATCTCAGATGTCAGAGAGAATCAGTAATGCCCAACCGGCTGCACTGACTCTGACTTTTACATAGTGTTAACTGCCCATTTATTGCACTTCATACTCAGATTGAGCTTGTTGCTTTGGGTAGCTCACTAGTAAAGGATCTTGTTTTACTTTTCAAAACACTTTTTCCCCCTTAGGCATGTCATGCAACCTCTTTGTACTTTAATATCTATATATACTTCAGAAAGATAAAAAGAGGATAAAATGTTGTAAATATGTTGATACTTTCTGATCACTCTGAAGCAGTAATTCATCATTCAAAGTCTCCCATATAAAGATAGCTTTATAAAACAGACGAAAAAACAGGAGTGGAGTGGGTGGCAGGAAAGCCTGTTCAGGAATGAAGGAATTAAATTAATCTTAAAATTAAAACTCACCAGTAAACATGAGTTCTTCTAAACAGAAAGAATAGCTGATAGTCCTACAAAAGAGGAAGGGAGGGAGGGAGGGGAAAAGACAGAAACAAAGAAAAGAAAGAACGAAAGAAAGAAAAAGAAAGCAAGCTAGCTTGATTTGTCCATGATTGTCTTTCATAGCATGTGGACCAAATGCCCACTTAGAAGCAAACTTAAATGAATGAGAGATGGTAGATTCTGGTGATTAATTTTTTCCTACATGATTTACAAATGTGACATTTGATGTAAAGTTTTCAAGTAGTCTGTCTAATATTGACTCAGTTATACATTACTTGGCCCTTGTTTTCATTAGCACCTTGGTCCTGAGAATTTCCAGGTTTATTACTAACTGTTTAGATACTTGATTTTTATGACTTTTTGATCAGTCAAGAGCTAAGAAAGTTGTCCGTATTCTGAAAAAAGCAGGTCGTTCCATTTATTTTGTAGAAAATCATTTATCAGTGGGAGGGTAAAGAAAATTAAGATAGAAAAAATACAACGAAAACAAGGTGCATAAGCCTTGTAGAAGAAATATAAATGGTCATCATCTTCAAATGTACATGTAGCAGTGAGAGGATGTATCAGGCAGACATGGACTGGACTTCTTATTCCCTCCTTTGTTAGCTACATCCTTGGTCTCTCTGAGGCTCAATTTCTTCCTCAGTAAAATAGGTATAATAAGTTCTGTGGCGTTTAAACCTAGCGGGAGAATAGACGAAGAATTTGGCACTCAAGTCAGCTCTTGTTAAATGTGAGTTCTCCTTGCTAAAATTCTTTTTTCTTCAAAATATTTCTAGTATTTGTTTTAGATGATGGTTCCCCGAACTGAGAACTTTTGTTCCCAAACTGTTCCAAAGGCAGCCCTGGAAACTCAAAGCTGCAGCTATTGTCTGATTTCAGAGTGAAAAGAGGTTTTCCTCTGGCCTCTTTCTCCCCCTCCCTGGACTATAAAGATGTTGGGAACAATTCGGTCTTGTTTTATTTGTCATGGATTCTCTTTTTGTGAGATCGTTATCTAAATTAGTAAAACATATAGACAGCAAATGAACCAGAAATGCAATGACCCCCCTGCATGATTGACCCTCAACTACTTACTTCACAACGTAGTGTCAAGGCTAGATCAGGAGCTTGATGTGAGTAAAGACAGTTTTAATTCTTTGCAGGAAAGTGTCCTTAGTGTCATTATTTACGACCCACCGGTAAGAATGAAGATATCACCACTGTTCTCATTAAAAGAATATTGTATTAAAGCCTACTTGAAACCTGTTTCTCAGGTTTGTCCAGATAATATGGAAGGAAAAAAAAAAGTTTCTTTCTTCCTTTCTTGTTTCCTTTTTTTCCCTTAATTTGAGCAAATCAAAATAAACCCTATTAGTGCTCCTATTCCAAAGGAAAGGAGCGACATACATCCATATAATCTTATCAGTAGTATGCCCCATGAAAAAATCTTGAAATGATTGACATTTAAAGTGTCATCGTCTCAGGCAGACGCTCCCATCAAGTACAAATGTACAACAGTTGCATTTTCCCTTTCCCTTTCCTTTCCACAAACATGTAATGCAGACCCAAAGAAATCACGCTAGCCAGTTTCCTTTCTATTCAGTGCTTTCCTCTTCCTACCTCTCCTCATTACCCGGCTCCAATTTGTACCCGTGCTCCATCCCCCCAGCCCCCCAACCCCCGACCCATCGCTGGTAGTGTGAAAATAGACAAGCATCTGAGTATCTGGGCAGCCTATCAGTTTGCTAAGGTTCATTTTAGCTAATCCAGACATCCCGCACAGCAGGGGGAAAACTGCTGTATCTAGTGAAACAAGAGCATGAATAATTAAAACTCTGTTATTAATGAACTTCCAGTCGTTATGTAAATGAAACTGATTTCAAGTCTAATTTGTCAGCCTGAATTCTTTTTCTGTTCTCCTTTTGTCTAGGACAAGAACTCATCATAATGGTCTTGATAATAAAACACTAGTAGACATGCTGTGTGCAGTGCCCATCTGAGTTAGAGCTTTTAGCGTGGTTAATTGATACAGTTACTCCAGAACAAGTCTATAAGGCATTTTGTATGGCTCTAAGTTTTAAAAGCCGCTCTTTTTCCCTTTGACAGGACTGCCTATTCTTTGCGTATACCTCATTATCATTTACCTTTACATGAGGGGTGGCATATAATTACTGCCAAGTAAATAGTTTCTTTTGCAATATCCATGATGTTCAAAGACAGCAGAGTTCAAAAAGGTCCAGGGGAAAGGAAGGCTGCAGTCTTCCGAGAATGACAAATAGCCACCGGGGAGAGAAAAAAGAAAAGAAAAGAAAAAGGAATACTTGACACAGTGCAAGACCACTAAGTTCCAGTCGCCTGCCCACTGTTCCACCATCAAGTGTCACTCACGCTATTGGTGGCATTGTCCAAGTGATACCCTGATGTCAGTGGTCACATATTTCAGCTACATTGTTTAGATCTACTGTATTGTTTGTGAAATCATTCACTATTAAGGTGACAGCTTCAAATATTACCGTATGATTTCCTATAGTTACAAATATTTTACACAACATAAAAGCAATAATTCTTTCAACAGAAATCTATTCAGCACTGTCAACTCATTGAGAATTTATTGAGCTGGGATCTTTAGATTTGGATTTTGAGAATGCTTCTGCATTATTTTTAGGGAAATGTATAAATAAGATATCAGAATGTATTAGTATTTTTTGTATGTGACATATGATTTTATCCCCATAAGGGAATATATAAATTAGGTAACAGAAATTAACTTGTATTTTGGATCTATGTAATATATTAAATAGTTAATTTTGTTTATGTTTAAAAGGAGAAAAAAGAGTCCTCCATTCAGAAAAATACTTTCGTCTAAGCTACAGATGTTAATAGCATGATTCTTGCTAATCTAGTAGATTTTTTATTATTGAATGATAGTACAAAGTAATATTAAAAACTGAAAACTTTTCTAGATCCCCCCAAATGTTAGTGTAGCAACTCCTAGTGAGTTTTCTACCCCTATGTTGGTATCACAGTTCCTTTGTATCATTGAAATTAGAGAAGTGTTGTTTCATTGTTTTGCTCTGTTATCTTCTGTTATTTTGCACCATTGCTCTATTTATAGAACCAAAGAATAAATAGTATCCTTATCACTTTTGTCCAAACAAAGAAAAATGAAAATCTCAGCAACTGCCTGAATGATGTAATCAATCCTGTAGGGATCAGTCATTATGGACTTCTAACACGCATATTCTTGGTCACCTAAAATGTGCCAGATACTGGGCTAAGCAGGGAAAATGAAAATTTTAAAAGACAGCAATCTTTGCCAAAAAAAGGGGGGGAGGGGGATAGAAAGACCAATTAACTGATATTTACATCATGATGTGAAAGGTATTATAATTTTATAATTGAGGAATCTATAGTGTACCATATGCATAATGTGTCAGAGGAGCATTCCAGAAGTAATCTGCAAGAAGCCAGAGGATAGGATGCTTCAGAGAGTATCATTATTTCTGCTCTGTCTAATGGCAAAATATGATGTAGTCCAAGCCCACTGTCAGTGTTGCCAGTTGCAAGGGTCTGCATTTAATTTTATTACTTTTCTCCCAGATGCATTATGTAGCAATCCATGCCTCAATTTCCCAGCCAGTGAAAGAAATCCAGTTATTATGAAACATGTCTGATTTTCATGTCAAATTATACATTGAAGGTGTAGGTTAAATAAATTCTGTTCCCTTCAGTTTCACAGGAAGTTGACTGGACCATGGCATAACAGCAGGGACAGCACAATTTGATGTCTGATGATGCCCATCTTGACTCCGCTCAAGTGACTTGTACATATCTGTCACACTTGCATCAAAAAGGTCTCATCTCCATCATTCCTATGCCAGACTTTGCTATAACCACTTCCCAGTCTCACATTTTGAAAAACCCTGGAGTTCCTCTAACTCGATCTAAACCTAACAACTACCTACACTAAAAGACAAAAGCAACACAGTGAGCAATACAAGATATGTGATGACATATAACATATGATATCACACACACACACACACACACACACACACCATGTCTTTCTGCTTTCTATTGGTAATATGGCTCATGGGGCTAGCAGCTCTAATTCCTACCCAACTCCAGAAGAAGTCATAAAAATGCATAATTTGAAATTAAAGTCAATTAAACTATGTTGTTTCTTTGGGAAGTTAAAAGGAAAATACACATAAGTAATAGAAATCAATTATTGTATATTCCCAGGCCTCTTCTTATAAACCGAAGAGGTGATCAATCACTCTAGAGATTTCTACAAGGTAATTACTGTTTATTCTTTAGCGATAGTACTGTCTTCCTTTCTTCCTTCACGTCAGCCCTTTGCAGCTGTTACTTCTGAGAAAGCAAATAAGCTACAGTTAAAAAAAAAAAGGACGGGAGGAAAGTTGGTGTTCTGCATAATGTGGACAATAAGACTGCTGAACTTCATCCCCTTTTGTGACCTGAGGCTACAATACTTTATGGCCCATGCTGTAGATACACATCATAACTGCTTTGCAGTAATAAATGCAGCCCTGGCTTTGAGAGGGGGCACTGCTGCATAGAGAAAATTAATGAGAAATATCTTTCTTGTGGATGTTTAGTCACTTAAAAAAACGAAGTTTGAAAATAATAAGCAGCTGAAAAAGAACATGGACCAATTAAGAATTTAAAATAACTAGCATCCAACTAAGTCTCTTCCCCCTCTTTAAAAAGAAGGGGAGAAAAATAAAGAGTAAAAATAAATGCTCCTGCTATTATCGAAAGCCAAAAGCACTAACCAAGAGATTTCACAGCGCTTCAGTCAGAGCCTAGCTAATGAATATAAGTTACCTTAGCCGATTTTAGCTGACTTTGAAACTAAAGTCCCAAACCCTTACATGCAGGGAGAGCTGGACTTGAGCAAAATGGACTTAATAAACTCTATTGTGTGGTTAGATCCCTAGTGAGATTTCCTGCCCATCCATGACCAATCGGTATTATTTTTTCAGTGACTGGTACTTTTGTG
Organism: Cheirogaleus medius; assembly: GCA_008086735.1. NCBI lineage: Eukaryota > Metazoa > Chordata > Mammalia > Primates > Cheirogaleidae > Cheirogaleus > Cheirogaleus medius. The sequence continues at coordinate 60,688,769 of VBSM01000529.1, forward strand.
AGCAAGACTGGGGTTTCTGGGAGTGATTAGCACTTTTCACTATTGATTGACAGGTTCAAACAGAAATGAGACAATAGGAGGAGTCATTAGGAATTCAAATGTAAGGTTGATGTTTGCAGCTTTGGGACTGATTTTAATAGAAAGGAACTATATGTAAGGAAAGGAATTAGTGTAAGAAATGCTAACGTATGGAGTATAAATTAATCTTTTCAAATTCAAAAAATTTTCAGAATTGAAATTAATCAACTATAATAGGGGTATGAAATAGCAAGATTTTAGGTGCTTTTTCCTAGAAACTTCTCATGTAGACAATGAATACATTCAGCTCTCTGCTTTAGATATTTAAGATTTGAAGATTTAACATCTTAGAGAAATCCTCAATAGTAAAGCTTTAGATGTGGCTTTCTCATAGGTTGAAAATCTTGTAGAAAAAAATAAGTATTGTTTTTCTAAGAAAAAAATATGATGAAGCTCTCCGTTATATCTAGGGAAGATACCATAGGGAAATAATTATGGTGAATGATTCTAGCATTGACCAGTAATTGATAATTGGCCACATATAATTAGGGTAGAATATCTTTACTGGTATACATTATGCTAATAGCTCAGCCTTATCCCTAGGTACTGATGTTGGTTTCTTATAAGTAATTTTGTTTTAAATTCACATTATAAATTTAGCATACTATATTTGAAAATTTAATCCTATTTGGCAACAAAGCAAAGGGAGATAATACAGAATTAAACAAGCCTAATCAAAGAAGAAAAATAGGGTGCACCCCATTATTTGTCAGAATTTTTTAAATAGTTGACTTCTTATGGGAAAAGAAATTTTCTGTGACAACAATGAACATAACAAACCATGTTTTTAAAAAAGCAAAACTAAAGCAGAGCAAAATTTGTTACTTGAAGCCAACTTAGAAATTTGAATGGAAGCATTGCTGATACCTCATAAGTTGTTAATATTTAAAGGATGATAGCATAAATCCAATACTCTGTGCATGAAATAATCACTGCATCAGATTTTTATGCATATCCTGTGTGTAGCTCAGCATTCAAGCTGGATTTTTGAATATGTTGTGACTAATTTATGCCAAGTTTTCATCAACCTAGCATTTTTCATTTTTCAATTGACACACAGAGTTCTGTAATTTGTGTGCTCAGTATGCTAATATATGAGATGGTATGAGAAATCCAGGGCATCACAATAAGAAAAATAAACTGTGAGAGAGCCTCAGTGGACATAAGGGGTCAAAGAAACAGTCCAGTCCAGTGAGTGGCTTGTGTTAGGATTGGTGTGATCATTAATAAACCACACTTTCCACATCACGAGATCATTTCTGTCCTTTTTTGACCAATCCACCCACCACCTGCTCTTCAGTTTCCTTCCAAAGTTTCAAAGCACACTCTATCAGTGGTTCTCGCACTTTGCTACAATTGGAATCACCTAGGTATCCTTAAAATTTTTAAATTCTAAGGCTCGGCTTCCATCCCACATGTTCTGATTTTTTAGTGTAGGGTGCAACCCAGGCATTGAGAGATTTTTATAAGCTCTCCAGGAGAGTCTAGTGTGCAGCAAAACGTCAGAAACACTGCTGTGAATGCTTTCTGCCTCAGTTTTCTCTAGTTTGTTCTGAAAAGACACTGATGTCGCCTCCTATACACAGTTAAAAGAAATGCTTCTCCATCTTGCAGTTGATTTCAGGTCCACAGCTCCTTGATCTTTTCTGAGAAGGATCACATCAACATACCCAGTGCTTCTGTAACTCACTCTCATACACCCTCAACGCCTTTTTTATTTTCCCTTTTATACTCTTTCATCCTCCAAATTACTCTAGATCAACTGCTATCCCTCTGAGTTTTCCGCTCTTATTCAATTTCCTATCTTTAGCTATCTTTGGTGTCTTATCACCAGTGTAAGCATGAAAAAATTTCCTTTTCAATGTTACCTAGTTCTTTCCCTTTATCCAAAAAACCACAAGCAAGCTCTGTTCCTTTCTTCAATCTTCATCTAAGAGCTAAGTTAAGACCCTTAGTGATTTTTTTTATCCATTATAGTGGACTTCTCTGTTTCAGACTCTAGTTTTCTATTTGTCTTTTCCCAATAGGCTCATCGTTTTCCTGTACAAAACGCTACTGTCAGACTTCTTGTCATTTTCTGTGCTCATTATGAACACTTCATCCATATGTCTCTTAAACACGTCCTGTCCAGTTCATCTCTCTACTCTCTTTTCCCATAGGCTCCTCCATGCTGACCTTAGAATTAGAGGTGTGGATGCGAGTCAGCCTGTGGTCTGATAGCCATGCTTAATTAATGCTTCTGCACCAAAGGGCCTTCTGCAGAGGGCAGTTCCTCAGTATGGATGGCCAAGAGCCTCTCTAGAGTTCCAGCAATTACTGTGGGCCTTAGAAACACACCTGTCCCTCGAGCTTTGATTTCTTCCTTTCCTCAACCCACTTACCCTGATGCGCACAGCCAACACTGAGCCAAGATCATCCAAAGAGCCAGGAAGGAAGACATGGGACTGATAGTTACATACATCTATATCTGTGTTCTAATTTCTTTGTCAGGTTATGCAAATTATGCACTTATTTGAACAATTATAAAAAGAATGGCTGCCCTTCTGCCTTCCTTCTCAAGGTCTGTTTCTTCCATGAACTGAGCTTTGTACAAGCCATCTTTATCCCTGTTTCTGTTCTCAGGGCTCCCACTGGCCATTTCCCTTCCCATCAGATTCCACCCCCAAACTGCCCCCTGCGCGCAGCGGCCCCTCTTCCCTTCCTTGTCCACATGCCAGCTTGCAAGCTCCTCGTTCTCATCTGCCAGGTCACCACCTTGAATTTTCTCAACTTCCGCTTGTAAATTTACTTCTTGCCATGGCACTTTTCTGTGACAGCTTTTCAAATAAATCTTCTTTCAGGGGAAAAGAAACACACAAGAAAAGATTTTTTTTTTTAAGTCAAAGAAATATACACCAGTGAGGGAAGCCTGTCTTCTCTGTGGGTGGGTTGTAGTTCTAAACTATTGAACACACATATGTGTCACATGATTGTGGATGTCAAGTCCGGGATGTAGAAACAAGTTCAAATTAACATGTAAGGAGCATAATTGCTCAAGAATTGAAGAGCAAGATTCAGTTGTCACATCGTGAGTTTGAATGTCACCAAGTGAGTTTTAAAAAGTAAGTTAAAATTATTAATATAATTGTTTTTAATTTGTTAATTTCAAATGAAGTCATTAACACACTTGTGTATTTATAGAGAGAAGAGTGGTTTCTCTAAGTTCGGACTTGGGGTTTGGACAGATCTAGCTTCAAATCCTGACTGCAACATTGCTAGTTGTGAAATGCTCAGCAAATAATTTAACCTTTCATGGTCTGTTTCCTCATTGGTAACAGTTAGGTATAAATAATTTCTTATTTCAAGGATATTTTCAATAAGATCTTGTTAAGCACATCGCAGGACTGGGACATAGGAAGCTTGTGGTAAATGGTGATTGACGATATTATTATTTTCATGCCTTTCTAAACCTATCACCAAATATTTGGGTATTTTTCATGTATTTCTTGGGCAGCTCTGATATGATTCTTTCTTTAGACTACCCCAAATCCATTCCTGGCATTTAACATATCAATACAAGGAGACTTTATGCTTTCTTATCAACCCCTTAGCATTATTCAATATTATGCATATGTGGCCCGTTTTTCATTCAAGAGATTTTTAAACGGAAAACATATTAAAATACTCCATGCTATTTCAATAAAGTGTATTTGTTATCAGCCTCTATAGCCACTAGATGTCAATACAATGTTTATCTGGAAGGTTTAATAAAGACTCATTAGTATCATATTTAATGATTAAATAGTGTATTCACTTTGCAAGGCATTTTAATATTAAAGGGTTTCTGAGAATTTTACCGTTGCATTTATGAAATTCACTCCTCTAACAACTGAAATGTTTCACCTCATACAGGCTCAAACAATTGTTGAATAGAAACAATTTTAAGCCTGAATCAAATTAAAACTGCTAAGAAAAATGTATATAGGCAGAACATAATTGCCCTGATTGAGTTTTTTGCAGTTACATGCAGAAATTGCAATGAGACCTTTATTATTCAAAACTAGATTAGACCTAAATTTTATATTTCATTTAAAAGATGGCATCTTGCCCTATCATAGATACAATAGTAATTTAGAGAGATGAAATAACCTAAGGTATTTCTAAAATTACTTCCTTCAGGATGTTGGCTATTTAATTGGTGATTTGGCTAATTAATTGATTTAAATTCTTGTCAAAACTCAGTTTTAGGAGGTTTGGGTATTTACTCTTTAATCTCTAACCCTCAAATTACAATGAATAACTTTTTTCCTGAACATACTAGATAACATTATTATATTTTTAAGCACCATACTAATACAGAGAAATGTAATTCAAATCTTTCCTTCAAAGTTAGAGGATCAGGCTGGGCATGGTGGCTCATGCTTGTTATCCTAACACTCTGGGAGGCAGAGGCAGGCAAATCACTTGAGGTCAGAAGTTGGAGGTTGCAGTGAGCTATTATGATGCCACTGCAATCTAGCCCTGGTGACAGAGCTAGACCATGTCTCA
>VBSM01000529.1:60693383-60799070 GCA_008086735.1 Cheirogaleus medius
AAAAAAATAGTGGATCATTACTCACATGAAATACAGAGAGAAAAGGACCCTCAAAACAAACAAACAAAAATCAATAAACAAAGAAAAAAACATATTATCTTTATCTGGGGATGTTACTACATGCATTTTTTCCCCAATCCCAGCTTTAAGTGTTTTTTCTTTAAATATGTGTTACTTAACTTTTGTGCTCATTTCGGCCAAATAAGGTATTATAATAAAAGAACTTGGAAAATCCACTAGCCTAAAAGAAATCTCTGGTTGAATCTTTAGTCCCTATATCTCTTGTTACATGCTCTAGTAAAATTCTATATTGCCAACCCCCTCCCCTAAGCAAAATGGTACTGTAATGAAATTTTAAGACAGGAAATAAAATTTTAGGACAGCTTTAGAAAGTTTCTTTTTATTTTGCTTGCCTTTCTACATCCACACTGCAAGTTGGCAATATTTTACATAAGATATATAATTTAACATAGTAAATATTTTAGGAAGAGAGAATAAAAAGAGGAAGGAAGGAGAAAGGAAACTGAAGACAAGAGAGTCTATTTGAGAATCTCTGTTCATTTCTTTCCCAGCCACTTTATGGAAATGCTCCTCACAATTAGGACCCCAGTGCCTGTTATGTGAGCTAGATGGACCAATGTAAGCAAATGAGGGAGGTAGGGATGGAGGAGGAGGAGGAAGAAGGAGAAGGAGGAGATGGAGTAAGGGTGGGAGTGACAGAGAGGATGGTGTGATAGGCAAGAAAGGTTTGTGACAGTTAAGGACATTAAACTGATTTTTGCAATTATCTCAGAGTTTCAGTGGAGGTCCAAACAATGACAATAAAAAGTGATTGTTACCCCACTTTCAAGGGGAAATCTAGCCCTGTGCTGTCTAGCATGGTAGACATTAGGCAAGAGAGGCTATTGAGCACTTGAAATGTGGCTAGTTAAACTGAGATGTGGGGGAAGTGTTGAATACACACAGGGTTTCAAAGACATAGTGTGAAAACAAAGAATGTGAAATATCTCATTAATACTTTTTATATTGATTACATGTTGAAATAGTGAAATTTTGGATTAATTCAGTTAAATAAAATGTATTATTAAAATTAATTTCACCTATTTCTTTGGACTTTTTATATGTGGCTATCAGAAAATGTAAAACTTTGTATGCGGCTTACATTATATTTCTACTGGATGTCAAAGTCCTGTAGCATCCAGAAAGGCCTTGCTAATGGATTGCAAAAATATTTCTTTGGCCCTTACCCCATCACTCACCTCCAGCTTAACATTGTGAGACTAGTTAGAGAGTCAGGAATGCTTTGTAAAAGAAAAATACAAAGGTAGCACTGTGGCATCTTCCTTCCATTTGGTAAGGGATGTGTTTTTTCCCTACTTCAAGGTGAGCAAAGAGGAACTTCAAAAGAGAACCATTTATTCAGACTGAGATGCAGGGCCAAGGGGAGACTGACACGGCATACCAAAGGGTTGCAGAAACTCTAGGGTAGCTCTTTCCCCTGGTATGTGAAAGAGCTCTTAGAATAATTTGGCCTAGCCTCTTGCAATTGCAGAGAGTTAATGAGGGGGAGAGAAGGAAGAGGAAGGAGATAGAAGGAGAGCAGGTTCCCTTTCCTCATCACAGGTTTCCTAATGTGGGCAGGCTTAAATTGGAGAAGAGAAAACAGGTTTGAATTGGTTATGAAATGAACATTTGCATTTGGATAGAACTGGATTTTGTAATACCTAAAACTGACATTTTTAATACATGAAAAAGAGTAGAAAACCTATGGAATATGCCTGAGTTCAGGGACAGGAAAGAATCCATTATGTTTAGTGTCTGTCTCCTCCATTAAAATTTAAGCTCCAGGAGGGTGGGATTGCTGTGTCTCTTTTGTTTTGTTTTGTTTCCATTTGCATACTCTATGGGACCTCAAATGGCACCTGGCACATAGTAGGTGTGCAATAAATATTGGCTGAATGGATACATAAACGAATCTGACATCATATGATTAAAGGCAGTAGTTGAAGAGGAAAAAAGCTTCCGTTTGTGCCTACAGAGTCTGGCATGTTCAATAACTTGGACACTTATGTTCAGAAAAGCAATGCCCATGCCATTCAATGAGCATGAAGTGGCTGGTACGGAAGGGGAGGGATTGCTGGTTAGTTCAGCAAATGTAGTCCATTTTAGAAATTATAGAGTACAGTCAAATCACTGCATGATGCTATACTATCAAGAACTCTTTGAAATTTTCCTTGCCAATAGACTCATATTAAGGCTTATGATGCTTAAAATATTTCCAGTCCTTTAGAGTTATTGAACCTTTTTCAGTCAGTAGATCCTTATGAAATTTCTTCCATCATTCATGGCCAATTAACTTTGTTTTTTCAATTACTGGTCATTTTGTTTGAGATTGAATTTTTAGCATGATGAATACTTTCCATCATTATTTTATGTAGATTCAAGTAATAGCTAGAAAGATCATAACTTTGACAGAGAAATATGCTGTCACTTGTATAGTTTCTGACCTTTTCTAAGAAAACACCTTGTTAGGTGGTATGTGACCATTACACTAGGAACTCAGGGCCTACAAGTAATCAGAGTCAGCACAATTAGTTCTTTAGGCATCCTAGTGTTTAGCATTCTATTTCTTTGGTTTTCTAGAGCTCATTGATACCAGGTGTTGTACTTCAAAATCAATGATATAGATAAAACAAAATGTTAAGCATCTAGTTTTGTTTAAAAAGTTTGTGCCTGAACACTTTTGAAAATGATACACATGGGTATAAGTTATCATTGCCTTTCAAAATGTAAGATGGTAGTGATTATTTTATTTGAGTATGTGAACTTGGCTAAAAAGACATATGCATAATCAGCTTCTCCCCTGAGTACACGTTGACTATCTCGGTTTTCATGACTGTGGTCCATGTCCTGACAACTCTTTCCTTTTCTTTGCTGCCTGAGATCTTTGCTCAGAAGTACTAACTAGCCTTTCAGTAACAGAGAGGAGATTTTTTTCTCAAAAGATTTTAAAAGCATTTGTGCATATTTTAGAATAATTTATTAAAGGGAATTAGAAATCTCTATCATACTATTTTAAGATTTGGCCAGGTGTAGCTAAAGATGTTCCATCATTTGATGGATGAGGGAAAAAGAATGTTGCAACCTTTAATAATTTTGTAAATGGCTTCATCTTTCTTAGAGAGAAAAATAACAATGATCTCCCATACTAGAAGGATTATTCTAGGGAAGGAAATGGACAGAGAAATGCAAAAGACAAGAGAGACTAGAAGGGATAAAGATTGGGACAAGTAGATCAAGATGATAGAAAAAGAACAAAGAGTAGGAATGTCAAACTGTTGTCAACTCAAGTGTCAACTTGAGTTAATAGTGCCATTCTTGGAGTAGGGTGTTCAGAAAATTTCTGAGGCTATTATAATCTGTGTAGGAAAGACTGGCATGATTAGTTATCTCTGCCACAGGTGCAGGAAACAGAAGGGGAGGCCCAAGTGCCATGTATTTCCATTTCTATTCTAGAAGGTAAAGTTCTCTGCCACATGAAAACTGGTGAGTGTTCACAGGAAGCAGAGTTTCAGTGTCAGAGAATCCTAGCTATGTTGACACTGAGGGACTACATCTGAATTTATTTTTCCACTGAGGAAGAAACTCTCTACACTAGACATTTAAAACAAATATATGGGTAGAAAAATCCCATAAAAAGGAAGGAAGGAAGGAAGGAAGGAAGGGAGGGGGAGAAAGAAAAGAAAGAAATAGCAAGAAGGAAGGAGAGAAGATCTCTGGATTAGATCACATCTTTGAGGTCTCCATTATTATACCTTAAAATACTGAGAGAACTTGACAATGTGATTGGTGGGTCACTTTAAGTAAAGTTGCAAGAATTGTGAGGAGTAGGAAATGTATCAGAAATCTGGGTATGAGGCAAATATTCTCATAGTCCTCAAAAAGAAGAGAAAAGGATCCATCTGCTACCTCTCCTCATGCCAAGCTCTTTCCTCCTTCACTTTCTAGACAAATTTATTGAAAGGAGGATGTAGCTGCTTACCTTCAATCTTTCTTCTCCCACTGTCCTCTCAGCTCGTTTCAATGGATTCCATTTTCTTCCACAGAAATCTCTCGAAGTTGCTATATAAAGGATTGCTAAGTGTTCACTTTCAAGTGCATCATTAAACACTTCTCATTATACCTTCTTTCAGATAACACTGTGTTATTATTTAATGTATGAGCTCCTGTGGTTTTTCTATAGTCATCCTATCTTTCGGTAGCTATCCTACCTCTTTCTCAAGCTTTTCTTCTGGCCTCTCCTGCTTTGACTCAAATTCTGAGTCAGAGTCTGACCTCAGTCTTCTCACTCCAAATGCTTAATCTTAGAAATTTTATCAACACCTATGGATTAAACTGTATTTTTAAATCACTGATGCCCACGCCCAGGTCCAGGTTCCCTAGAGATTATTGGCTTTGCATTTTAGCTGCCCTCTAGAAATATCCATGCATATCTCACACATACTTCAGCTCAACTTGCTCAAAATAAAACGCAGCTTCTCTTTTCACAGACCTGCTTTTCCTTGTGTTCTCCAGATTGGTTCACCATCACCACTGACCCACTCTTGAACCAATACTATGTGCCCACTATGCACTGTGCTGTGGTTGACATGTGTCATATCACATAATACACATGGTAGCCCTCTGAGATGGAATTATTGTGTCCATTTTACAGATAAGGAAATGGAGGCACTAAGAGGTTAAGTAACCTGCTCAAACGGCCACTAGGCTAATAAATAAATCATGGAACCAGGACTCCTACTGCCATCTGACTATCTTGACAGCCAATAACATTTTCATGCCAACCTAAAGAAAACATGTATAAGGGGAGGTGGATTTATTCTGTTTCTACAGAGGTCAGAGCTGGAACAGTGAATAGAAATGATATAAATAAAGATTCCAGTCAATTTATCAAAGAACTTCTTTAAACGTTATACAGCAAAGAAACATGTTTCCTGGCAAAACAATGGTTTCTGACTTGGGGCAGTTGCAAAAAGATCTTTTGGTTGTTTTGGATGGAGAGGAAATGTAAACTACACAGACTATCCTAAAGTTCGCAATGAATAATATGCCCTGGCACTGCAATTTGTGCCAGGGCTTCAGTAGTCTGCTTACTAATCCTGTGAAAAACAAAACAGATACCTGTCACCATTTAGTAAACCTACCGCATCTTAGATAACTCATGTACATGTACAGTAAATGGTCTAAAGTCATGAAAACTTTGGTAACTTAAAGTTATCATTTTAAATAGGAAGAAAGAAGTGTTTTTTTATTTTTCTTTATTTTAGTGATTCAGCTGCTTCAAATCCTGTTGTGCTCTCTGTTTTGAAAAGCAGCTACCACAGCTGCTGCAAACATTTTTCAATGATCCATCGCTATAACATCCTCCTGGCTAGAGCATCATCCTGTGTGGTTCAGGTAGGAAGCGGGGTGAAAAGTGTGAATGGAAATAAACCTGATGCTGTGTTCCAACATTTTTTTGTATTTTTGGAGGTGATTTTTGCATTGCTTGTTTTGTTTTTTTTTAACATAGACTTTAATCTGCTGTCTTTTTTATTAAAAAAAAAAAAGTCTCTGCTTTCACAAAGGGTCAGTGCTCCACACTTTGTATCATGTGATAATTATTCCTCAGGAGAATTGGTAAGTAGGTGCAAAGGGCAGGAGGAGTCATTGGGTCCAACTAAAACTACCTTCGGGAGCATCAGGGAGGTGAGGTGCTGATAAGAGATGAAGGAATTCACGCTTGGTTCCTGTGGCCCAACAGGCTGGGCGTCATGCCCAGGGCTCTAGCAGATTCTGCGGAGGCCACTGGCAGGTGCCTACAATGAGACTCTGTTCATCCACTTTAATTAGCACCTCATCACTTTCAGCTTGGTGTCACCCAGCTGGCTAGAGTAAGATGACACCTCCAGCTTGAACTGGGCTCCATTCCATTTTCTTGGAGCTTATCGAGACATGTGGTGCTTTCTTTAAGTGCAGCTGGTGCTGGCACTTTCATTGTAAATTTAAATCTCTGTTTGGAAAAAGGTGATAAGAACAGTTTGTTTCAAGTCCCTGGTGTTTAAGCCTTAAGCAATTCCCAGCAAATACATTCAAGGCTCCTTCTGGTTTGATCAGCTACGATTTGTAGTCGTCTTATTAATAGTGGCAGTGTTCACATTCTCCTTAATGATATTCACACCAAGGAAGTCTCTACACGGGCATCACTATTTCTCTGTGGCTCAAAGTTTGTGCTGATTGCTTTTAGCATTTTTGGTGATGCTTGTTGATCAGTGCAAGTTATGGGGACAATCTTGGCATCTGCGTGCATTTATTTGAGGTTTTTTTTCTTGTTTCAATGAAACAAAAAATCAGATGCTTACTAGATGCATTGTGTTTTATTGTAGTTCTTTCTAATAACAAAGGGTGCTAATATTCAACACTGCGCAGTGAGCTACGTGTGAGGGCTTAATGGTCTTCTGTTTTTCTGTACAGTTATTGCACCATCAGTATTTAACTCATTTCTTTATAAAGTATCTTATTGTATATTGTACTTGAAAGTATTGTATCAAGTAACCTTTTAATCTATTCTATAACCAATTTGAATCTCTTGGCCTTTGTCCTCAAGAGTGGCATTACAATATTTCCTTTTTAAAATTTCTTCTTAAATGTCTTTATATAATCTCTAGGCATCAGGTACCCACATTTTGGAGCTAAGGGATGAAATAACTCAAATTAAAATTACTTCATTTTTATATAGTGTTCTAAGCAACCTACTATGGGTCTTCATTTGTTCTCTCAACTTCAAAATCACCCTTTTATTAGTATCATTTTAAGTCATAATAATACCTTAAATTATAAGCGAAGTGTTGTGGACTTTATCTAATGTAGTTCTCACGAAAATTCTGATTTGTATAGGTAGGGAAAATTGGCTGGGCACAGTGGTTCATGCCTGTAATCTTAGCACTTTGGGAGGCCAAGGCTGGAGGATCCCTTAAGCCCAGGAGTTTGAGACCAGCCTGAGAAAGAGTAAGACTCTGTCTCTGCAAAAAATAGAAAAATTAGCACATGCCTGTTGTCCCCACTACTCAGGAGGCTGAGGCAGAGGATCACTTGAACCCAGAAATTTGAGGTTGCAGCGAGCCATGATGACCACTACACTCTAACCTGGGTGAGAGAGCGAGACTCTGTCACGCTCAAAAAAAAAAAAAAAAAAGGCAGGGAAACTGAAATGCAGACAAGCTAAGTCATGGGCTGGGATCACACAGCTGCTGATAGAAGAGGCAAGTCTCAAGCCTAGTCTCTGCTACACAGCACAAGACTAGAAACCAGCTAAATGGTTCTAGACTGATCTACCTATTGGCCAGAATTTCTTGCATAATAAACAACAAACAATGGCCTTAGCCATCAACTACTTTCCTTGCCCTAGTAGATGAGCCTTTCAGAGACAAATTTTATCGTTTATAAAATAGACAAAATCATACAAAACTCACATGACTTATAAAAACTAGATAAGGTAAAAGTTCAAATATTTAGCACAGTAAATATTAATTACCTTCATTTTTTTCTTTATACCAAAAATATAGATATCTAGTCTAGCATTACCAGATGAAACTGGAATTGATGCTTATTTTGATAATTTGTCCTGAAGCATAGTAATATTTCACATTACAAGTTTTAATTTTAGAACACATGGCATAAGTCTACACTCCTTCTGTATAAAACTGATAGTAAATATTTTTTAAATAGCACTAAGTATAGTTAAACATATTAGGGAAAAGAAGTATACTTCTTAAAAACTTTACTTGATTAATAATACCAATAAACAAATATTTCTATTTGTATTAGCTAACATTCATTATGTAATTAAGTGTTTTTTATAAACTTACTTTATCCTAACATCAAAATTATCTGATATTTAGTTTTTATTAAGCCTATTTTGCAGATGAGGAAACTGAGGTGCCAAAAGGCAAGGTTATCTAGTACAGGAATTCACATCAGTCAGTCTAATGATAGCACCCGCATTCAACCATCAGAATAACTGCCTTAAAATAATTTAAAATGAAAATAATTTAATTATTACTTATAATGGTAATTTTAACAACAAAGAGATGCTCCTGAACTGCTATATCCCCAGGGGATTAGGGCATATGTATATTTAGGTATCTATGTCATTTCTTTACTTGTTAGAATTAAGCATTATCAATAGAACTACTCATTAAAGTTGAAAATAGATACAAATTAAAGAAATTTAATTTGAACTTTGGATAACACTAAAAATAGTTGTTCATTAAATGTTTTTCAATGATCCCTATCAGTGTCTAGTGACAATCTTTTCAAACATATTAAAAAAGATCACAGATACTGGTAAATTATTTGTGAAAGTAATTGAGGAGCTAATTGAGATTTCTAAACTAGGAAACCCCATAAACTATCAATAGGGAAATAATTCCACAAAATTCAAGCTTTAGAAACAATACTTTCCTGGCCAAATTCTCTCAGATGTAAAAATTGAAAGGAAAATATTTCTTCTACAGAGGGTATGCATTGCTTCTAGAAAGAGGGAGAAAGAAATGAGAAGGGTGCAATAATCATCATCCATTTTAATACTGTCATTCATTCGAGGTTGTTTTCCCAGTCTGGGATGAGGCTGCAGGAGGAGCCATGGCCTTCAGCTGTGGCCCAGAAGCTCCTGGGCAGGTGGGCAACTGCCTGGGGCAGGAGCCGCAGCCTTCCTCCCCGGGATTTGGAGGAGAATCAAGAGTTGTGTTTTGTTAATCTGGGTAACCTCATTTTCATCTCATTTAACTAGTCGAAGTTAATTGAACTACCTGCTGAGATCTCTGGCACATAGCTAAATAAGGTGAAATGAGGTTACAATGTTCCCTAACCCACTTTTGGCCCCATTTACCGTATGGGCTGGTTTTCAAAGAGGGTCAGAAAACACTTTGAAAACAGCAAATTGCATCCGACCACTTTGTAGCCACACCTATGCAGAGTCCTTATTGTCCTGCTCTCTAACTCCACCTCTCCCTGTTTCTGCCCTGTTTCTTCGCCTCCCTCTCACACAGATCCACTTCCCATTTTTTCAAGCCAATTATCAGCATATCCTTGGGACCTTCCCACCCATATTTCTATTGATGTTTCCACGACTGCTCTCTGCAGCTCTCTATCTCCCCACAGACCTCACTAATCCCTCTTTTAGCCTGAACAGACGATATTTATACAAGGTTAAAAGTTGCCCTGAAAAATAAAAGCCCAACCCACCAACTGCTTAAATTCTTTTAAAATATCAAACAGTTTGATATTTTAGCAGTGCTATGACTGCATTAATTAATTATTTGGGCTTAAGTAGAAACAGATATGTTATTTCTGACCCAGAAAAAATATAGTTGGTGGCAAAAAAACAAAAGTTTGAATAAAGTACTGTATGTTTCTGCATTGTTTTCTCTCAGGACAGTGCCAATGGAGTATTTATTTCAGTGATTCAGTATGTCCTTAGAAATGTATAGTTTTCTTTTACCAGCCAAATAATATATGTTTATTATAGAAAAATTTTTAGAATTCAAAAAGAACCTACTCACTATCTTTGCTCTCGTCCTAAACCCACACATAAATTATTGATATCATTTAAAAATAAGGCAAATAGCCATTTTATACCTTATTTTACCTGTGTAATTCTGAATTTGACGCCAAAGTGTCTGAATGAGTAATATATACTAATTGCCATAAATTTCCACTTCGCCTTGTAAGAATTCACTAAGTATTTTTCCTTTACTTTTAACCTATGTTTCCATACTATCAGTGCTTTATGGTAGAATAATAGTAATTATAAAACCATTAAAATATATCACAGCATAAATACATCTTTGCTTTGTACTTAAGAACACAGGAGACATTAGCTAGGGTTCTGTTTGTAGATGTGATATAAATTCCTTCTTATAGGTTATCATTTTAAGTCTTACACCTTCATTATACAGTATATATTCTTACATTTTACATTGTATTATATATTGTACATATATAATGTACATTATATGAGATATAACCTTACACTTTACAGTAAGTACATGGAAACTTAATATATGCACCACTCAATTTTACTTAAAGTGTTCACCATCTCTTCCTTGACTCCTACTCTCTAATCTATTTCTGTATGAATTGAGTCAAGTTTGGGGGGTCATTTTCTTATTTAGTTCATCCCTAAACTTATGATAGAAAGTGGACTACCACATGACACCATGAAGGGTGAACTCACCAATAAAGCACTCTTTGTTGAGTTGTTTTATGAAACTTGAACCCCAATCTAATTTGAATGTCACAGGGCTGTTTCTGAAACTATATTCTTATGTAACTTCCAATGGACACTTTTTAAAACTTTAAGCTCAAGTTTGGAGTGATAACTGTCTTTCATATGAATCTTACTTAAGCCCATTAAAAAAAAATTCATGGTTGTTATGTCCTAACAAGATAAGAGAGATGAACTAGTCAAGATGAAAAAATGAAGCAGTCAAGATGAATGCTCAAGCACCTTTGTGCATTTAGCGAAATAGAAATGTATTTCCAAATAATGGAATATTCCTGGGGTAAGTGAGAAAAAGAGAACAGAATAGTGAATATATGAACCAATTCTTATCTGATAAATAGCTATTTCTATTTCAGGATAATTCATTCTTTCAATAATAGCACTACATAAAACCTCAAACTGCATAGGGATATATATAAATATATATGTATATAAAATTCCCCCAGAAGCAATTAAAAATGATTTAGCAATGTATAAACAGAATCAAGAAGCCAGGCATGGTATGAAGTCTTACCCACATTTCTGAATACTTCCAGTCACAGAATGATTAGATTATAAAATGGGAGAGATATTGACCAGGTTATTTTTTACGTTGAATGTGACTTGATGTTTGAGCTTAAACAAGGTGTTTTTAAGTGTGTTTCCTTTCATAAAACTTTTAATAGACATGTGGAAATGGAAGACACATGTTTAACAATTATAAGATAAGCTCATTTGAAACTCTCCTAAGATTGAACATTCTCTAAATCATGGTGTCTCTGATTTTCAAAAGACTAAATCAAATCCCCAAATGAAAGCAATTGTGATGGAATTAATTAAGACAACTTTGTGGCTATATTTGATCATTTTTAAAGGGTGTCCATTTCTAAAGGGTATAGGTTTTCATGTTTTCAATTGTATATCTTCAATATAAAGAAACCAGCCCCCTCACCAGATGTATATGTATACCTGCTGAGAGCTACTTAAACACACATAATGTGAGAGAGTAAATCCCCTGTTGATCTGGCTTTTAGAAATCAAAATTTAAGAATGAAATTCAAAGATTAATGGATCAAAATCCCACAATAAATTTTTAAAAGTCTACAATTTTCTTTTTAAATCTAATTACTTAAAGAGTACATTCTTAAATCTTAGTATCTTTTCTAGTTCAAACAACTGATTGGACTAAAGAGGAAAAAAACAGCTTGTCCATGTTAACAGATCATTTTATTTGGGCTCCAGGTTTCTGAATGAACTTCAACACAAACCCTTGTAGACATCTGAACTCCATAAATCCACAGGTGTTTAAGTAGCCCTGAAGGCTGGGTCAGATAGCAAACTTGTTCCAGTATGACTTTACAAGGATTTCGTACTGTGTAAACAACACTTGCAAGGATTTCTCTTTACTGCTGAGTAAAACCAGTAGCAGAAAGAGATACTTTTAGTTTTCTTCCCTAAACTATGATGTGGTTGAGTTTTAGTTATGAGCTGTGTATATTAGGTTTTCAGTTATGAGCTGTGTATATTAGGTTTTCTTGTATAGAATGAAGGTAGCATTTTAGTTATTTGCTTCATGAGCAGAACAACTTGGCACAAAGCATAGCCTCTTAAGTGACAAAAATAGTCATCTTAGAAGGGAAAATGTATTCTATTGCAATGATTTTCCGTCGTTCCATATACTATACTAAGAAAAGTTTGAAATGTCTAAATATCCTTTATTTGTCCTTTGAACCTAGAGGGTTTGCATATCTCAAGTCCCTTTCCCATAAGGGAAATTTGAGTGAAATTAGTATAAGCAAATGAGAAGTTCTCCCATAAAATGTCTAGAAAATCTAATTTTGTTTTCATGTTGCTTCTTTTGTTTTGTTTTAGTTATTGAGCCAGTAACCAGATGCAAAAGGCAAATTTAGAGGAAAGACTAAAAGTTTCATAGGATGATAAATATGCAGTATGCTTTGAATGCTTAGACAAACTGTGATATTCAAATGTCCCTCAATAGAACATTAGTTCAGCTTAGACTTGGAAATTAGGTCGAAAGGAGAAAAGCAAAGAATTGAAAAGTAAATAATATGTGTTTGAAGAGCAAAAATAAGGTTACCTGTCTGAGTGGTGTACAATCATTGTAAACAGGAAAAAGAAATCAAAATCATTAGGGAATTTTCAAGATTGGGGATTTTCATTGTAGAGAGAAAAATATAGAATTCTATGAGAGAAGATATCCTGCAAATGCTTAATTAATTCAGATAAAAAGCCTGGAGTCTCCATGTTGCTCCTGTTTTAAGATTTTGAGGGTACATTTTTATGATAAATTTTTCTGTCACATATTAAAATGGTATACTTTGAAGTGTATTTGATATTGAAGCAGAATAAAAACATGAATGGCAAAATGTTCTTTCGTATGGCCTAGAAGTATTTCTGTGCATTGGTTTAATATGCAATATTTTATTTCTTAAAAAGTGTTTCTAGGATGCCTCAAGAACAATGAACTCAAGTCTCTTAGTGAAATAATCATTTTTTAGACAGCACTGCTATGGGGCATTCACAGGTACCAAAGAGTCTGGTGACCTTTCTGCATTGAGAAGGTTGCTAAGGAACAGTGCCCCTGCCTACAAGATGAATAAACAAACAATTTGGGGAAGGAGAGAGCCAGATCCACTCAAGTAAACATTGATTAGCAGTCCAGTCTGATTCACCTATCAATGAATCATGTATAAATGATGAATCAAGTGAAGGACTGAGGATCAAAGACCATCAGCACGAAAAAGTAAAGACTCAGTGTTAACCTGCACATGAGCTCAGACGTCTACTGAGCTAACACCTCTGCCTTACATACAGCACCCTCCTCATGCTTTGTGTGCATTTATAGCTTCCGTAGTCTTTTTAATACTTCTCTAAACAAGCCACTGTGCTAGTTTTTTTTGTTTGTTTTTTTGTAAAAGCATGCCTAAATCTTTCCTTGAGTATTCTCAACCAGAAGAGACTAATTTGTAAGAGGAGTTTGGTTTTGAAAACATGCAAGAATTATTTGTAGCTTTGTTTAGCAAATCAGATGAGTAAACAAGCCAGACAATGCATGTGTGGTCAAAACCCATATGTGCAAATTCTTCTCTCTGGCCCTTGCTGTATTTTATTGATATCTTCTGTTTATAAGGATGATATTCCCACTTGACTACAAGCTCCTCAAGGTCAGGAGCCAACCTATTTTCATCTTTCTATTTTGACTCCTAGCATATTGTCCATTGTTGGAAAGAGCCAATATTTTTGTGTGGTTCATAAATTGTCTCTGACGGCAATCCAAAAGAAAATTGCAAAGCATCCACATCTTTCTACTAAGTATTACATACTTTGGAGAAAAAACATACACTTGCTGAAATTTTAAAAGCTAAATCCAATTATGTATAGGCCAATGCAGAGTATCTACTCCATACTTATACACCTTGAACAAAACATATAGTACTATTAGGTAGACAGGAATTATTTTAAATAAGTATTAAACTATACATCATTATTTCTGGTTTTCTCTCAGTGTGTCACATATGGATTCTGGATTTATCTCTTGCCTCCAAAGTATAGAAATCTTCTACTGTGCCCTTTGCTCATTTGGATAGCACATGGAGCTATATTAATGTTTCTCATGCTTTAGACATATGAGTTAGAAAACATGTCTCATGTTTTTCAGATTTCTAAATGATTAAGTCTTTTCACTTTTAATTCCAGTTTGTAATGATTGCTTCAACAGGGAAAAAATAAACTTAACAAAGTGCACACCTGTTTGAAAGTGTCTAAGATTTTACAGATATAGCAGGAAGTGATAAGACTATCAGATGGAAGTACAGATCAGGCCGTTGTATGAATTTATAACAAGGAAATATAAAAAAAAGGCCAAATCACACCTTAAGCTCAAGCAATATATAAACCTATTTAAAAATATATTAGAAAATGGGAGATATTGCTGAAGAACAAAGAAGCTGAAGTTACATATTCAGTAACACCATCAACTTACATAATGAGTTCAAGGTTATACTCAATGGAGACAGAGGTCATTTGAATACTCATTTTCTTGAAAAATGGACAGGCTGAGGAGGAGGTATAGAAATATGTACACATGTATCACTCTAAATTATGGTTTCCTTAAAACCTTATGGTTTCTTAGATACACATTAATATATTCAATTCAGTGATACAGTTAGTTTAGTAAAGAATATGTACATTGCACCCTGTGCTCCAAGTACCAGGGATCTGTGCTCTGATCACTGATTGCTGTTTCTAATGACAGACGTGTAGACAAGTGGTCATTATTGCTACACCCATTCCCCCTTAGCTGTAGTGACTTCTAGGAAACTTAAAGGGCCAGCGCCATTTTTTCCCCTTTAGTCTTTTTAGACTTTTTCCTGTTTTGGGAGTCAGATATTAAAATCTAGAACATTCAGAAGCAACTACATGTATGGGAAAAATTACAAAGTGACTGGAAATGTCCAAGAAAAGGTGCAAGCTCAGAAAAGACCCGAGAAGACCTTAAACTTATATCTCAGTCTGATCCTCGACACAGAGACAGCCTGTGACAATAAAAAAAAAAAAATCAACCAATAAAACCATTAACAAAAACACAGCAAACCTTGTGGAAAGGGAAGGATCTGATTTCCATAGTTATCATATTAGTAGATTCAAATGTCCAGTTTTCAATAAAAAATCATAAGGCATAAAAAGAAATAGGAAAGTATGGCCCATCAAAGGAAAAAGACCTGATAGACCTGATGGCAGATCTACTAGACAAAGACTTTAAAACAAGCTGTCTTAAAGTAATTCAAATAACTACAAAAAGTTAGGAAGAAAATTTTTTAAAAAAAGATGTATTATCAAAATGGAAATATCAATAAAGAGATAGAAAATTTAAAAAGAAGCTAAAAAAATTTCTGGAGCTAAAAAATACAGCAACTATAATGAAAAATTCATTAAAGGAATTCAAAGGCAAATTTGAGCAGTCAGAATAATCAGTAAACTTGAAGATAGATGACAGACATTATTAAAACTGAGGAATAAAAAGAAAAATGATTGAAGAGAAATGAATAGAGCCCAAGGGTCCTGTGGGACACCATCAAACAGACCAAAATATATACTGTGAGTGTCCCAGAAGTAAAAGAGAAAGCAAAGAGAAGAAAGAATATTTAAAGAAAGAATAGCTGAAAACATCCCAAATTAGATGGAAGATATCAATAGGAACATCCAAGAAACTCAAACTCCAAGTAGGATGAGATCAGACACTCACATCAAAACACATTATAATCAAACTTTTGAAAGACAAAGACTCTTGAAAGCAGCAAGAGAGAAATGACAAATGCTATATTCAGCAAAATTGTCCTTCAAAAGTAAGGAAGAAATTAAGACATTTCTAGAAAAACAAAAACTAAAGAAGTTTATTAACCCTGGAACTGCCTTCCAAGAAAGTCCTGAAGGGTGAAATGAAATGGCCCCATACAGCAATCCAAAGCCATAGGAAGAAATAAAGATCTCAATAAAGGTAAATGTAGGGGCAATTATAAAAACTAATATTAATATTATAGTAACAATGACTTGTAATTCCATTTTTTTGTTCTCTACATGATTTAAGAGACTTAATACATTTTTAAAAATTATTACAAAAAGGCAAGCAACCTGATAGAAAAATGAGCAAAAGACTAAATAGGCAATTTGCAAAACAGGATACAGGCATGTGAAATAGTCAACAGGCATGTAAAAATATTCACAATCTCATTAATCATCAAGAAACTGAAGATTAAAACTACAGTGGGATACTTCTAACACCCACAAAATGGTTTAAAGTTTTTTCTAATGACAATGTCAAGATGTATGAGGATGTGGAAGAACTGGAACTCTCACACATAGCTAGTAAAATCATATATTAATACAGTCATTTTAGAAAATGTTTTGGCAATATTTTCTAAAGTTGAATGTACTCAAAATTTTAGTCTTAGCTATATACTTTACCTAAATGCATACATATGCACATTAAAAGACATGTATAAAAATATAGAGAGCAATTTTATTCATAAGAACCCCAAATGGAAGCAACATAAATGTCCATCAACAATAAAATGGATAAAGAAAACAATCAGGTGTTCTAAAGTAGGTCACTATTGACATGTGGGCCAGACAATTTTTTGTTATGAGGGGCTGACCTGTACATTGTAGGATATTTAGGAGCACCCCTGACATCTACTCACTAGATATTGGTAGCACTCTCCTAGTTGTGACAACCAACAGACACTGCCAAATGTCTCTTTGGGCAATTAAATATACACCCCTCCTTGAGAATAACTGCTCTAATGCAATAAAAATAAACTTCTGCTACATGAAACATGGTAGACAAAAAAGTATATAATGTTCTGTGAAAACAGCTAGATGCAAGAGTACATGCTATATGATTTCATTTAAATAAAGTTCTAAAAGAGACTAAATAAATCTGTGATAGATGTTGAGATTTTTATTACTTTTGGGAGAGCAATAACTAGGAGGAGGCGTATGGAAAGTAGTCTCCTGGTGATATTCTCTATATATCCTAATCTGGGGAATGTTTACATGAATGTATTCACTTTGTGAAAATTAATCAAGCTATACCCTTATGATTTTGCTGTATATATTCTGCTTCAAAAGAAAGTTATTCAAGAATATATATTTGTGTACCTGGAGATGAAGAGAGGTCTAATTCTAGAACTGTGGTCCCCAACCCCTGGGCCTGAGACCAGTACCAGTCTGAGCTGCCCCTGCAGGAGGTGAGCAGAGGGGGAACAAGTGAAGCTTCATCTGTGTTTACAGCCACTCCCTGTTACTCACCATCCCTCTCCAGTCCCCAGGTCAGAGGAAGAATTGTCTTCCATGAAACCAGTCCCTGGTGCCAAAAAGGTTGGGGACTGCTGTTCCAGAATATGAAGCAAATGTTAAAAACAGCTACTTTAAAAACACAAACAAAAGGCAATCCAACATCTCAAATTGGAAGAGATAGAAAAACTGAGCTTTGTTAGAACAAAAGATGACAGAAAGAGAAATGGCCAAGCTGAGTAAAAAGAAAGAAGTGAAGTCTTATTTCCACAAAGAACAGGAAGAGAGCTAAGAGAGAAAATTTAACCCATGATTAGAAGGTAGAAGGATTTCTACTGTGGTGGGAACTGCTAGTTACATACTTGTTAACCCTTCCTCTCATTCTTCCTTAACTAACAGAACCCCAGATTTATTCTGTCCAGCAGTGTGTCCACAAAATGCTACATTTTCCAGCTCCCCTTGTAGATAAAGTTGTCTGCGGCAATGAGGATATGAAAGCTGGTGCTGCAGCAGACATAATATGACACGGGGTGACCTTGAGGGTGGAGAACAGCACTAAGACATAGTGGAACACAAAGAAGGAAACTGAGTCCCTGATGACCACAGACCCCACCTCCACCCTGCACTGACTGCTTCTGGCATTTTGCATGAAAGAAAAGAAAACTCTCTTATAATTAAAAAAGAAAAAGAATATGTGCATTAATCATAACCCGTTTGTTTCTTTCTAGTTGGAAATAAAAACTGCCAATTCTCTGGAAATATTCCTTTCATCCTTTTTTCAATCTAATATTTTCATTATGTTCAACCTAATATGTAGAAAACTCTTATAACTCTGCATATGTGGTTCAAATTAATAAAAAAGAAGAAGAAAAAAGGAAAAGCAAGAGGTAAATGTTGAACATACATAGGTGTTTTTACATATTTTTGCAAAATAACCAAACAAGTGAAGAACACTTTAAATTCTATTCACTCTTTAAGTATCGATTTTAAAGTAGTTTTTCATGTTTCATAAATTCACAATTTATTTAAATGAAAAGAACTTTATTCTGATAATGACAGTCTATTGACCAAGATCACATGGGAAGGAGAAATGTAATAAAATACATTATAGAAATACATAAATTACCACTAGAAAAAAGTATGTTGTAAAGGAGAAATACTTGGGCCTAGATATACTAAAGTATAAATGTGTTTCTAATTGTTGGAAATCACCACTGTGCAATATTTAAACTTAAACTAAGAATGTTTCATTTCTAAAGTTGGAAAAACTGATTTCAAATGAACAAAATCATCCTCAAAATTGGACATGATGCTCAATATTCTGACTTCTGAAAGAAGTTTTAAACAGCAAGACATTTAATATTGCCATCCAGATACTATTCTGATCTGCTGATGCAGAGTATACTACTGACGTCAATCAGAAATTTGCCTATGTAGGGACTGATGAATACTGTATGCTTCCTTTCTGGATTTCTTCCTCTAGCCAGAAACAGAACAGGAAGTTCATTTGTTTTGGAAATAGAAGAGTATGTGAGTAGTATAAAATGACCTTGGATTATGACTTCTTCTGACATCTAATATATATTTAATCTAGGAATAAATATATAAAGGTATATGTAAGTAATAGACAAAACCTGCAAAAAGGAACAAAACCACTTTAAAAAAAACAATAATCTAATCTTAGTACTCGTGAGAAATACTTGCATCTACATGTTATACAGCTCTAGCCATTATAAGAGGCAGGGTCGTTCAACCTCGAGAAGGTTTGTGAAATATATTTCAGAAGCAAACAAATTAACAAACAAATGAAAAAATCCTAAAAAACTAAGTGCAATAGCATGGTAGCTCAGCAGATGCAATATCAGGTTGCCCTGAACATCACAAGTATAAGACAATGTATTATAGTAGCCAAAAGCCAAAATTCTAGGGAAAGAATATTTGCTGTCCATCAAACATAGTCCTATGGTTGCAAGGGACAATATTTCTCTCTATATATCACTGGCTACATGCCTATCTTTAATTTAGGCCCTTGAATTTTTATCTCATGAAATATTAAGATATGCTTGTGCTTTCCTATTTTTAGTCCTGTTTCTCAAAAGTGATCTATTTGTATAATACATCATAAAAGAGGACAGAATGGCTGTATCTTTCTTCCCTTTGTTGGACTATGTGGAAGGAAGGGAGTAGAGGTTATTTTGGGCAAGCGTTTGTCTTTGGTCAGCTGAAACACATCAGTGAAGTAATTTCTATTTAAGTTTTGGCTTTATCACTCAGTGTGTAATAAGCCAGAACTATCAAACAGAAATCAGAACACAAATCAGTAACAGTTGCCAGAAAAAATGAACAGAATAAGGAAAATTACATTTTTCAGGCAGGAGGGAGTGGTCAGTGGTCATTCACAGCAGAAGCCAACAGTTTCATCAGAAGTCTGGGTCAGTAGATGCTATGCCCTTGTTCAAAAATTCCATAGCTTACTTGAGGCGAAGACTTCCGCTGTTTAAAACGTGGGGGCAGCTGTGTTGTTCTCAGTCTGATTCTCGATGCAGAGAAAATAAGAGTTGTTGGGTGAGTAGGACAAGATAGAAGCACTTTCTGAAACAATTTTAGCATTGATAGCTCGCTTCACTTTGAAATCAGCTGAATACCAGAGTGTCAACATTCACAAACTTATGTCTCCTTCATGTTTTGACAATGTTCAGTGATCTAATAGCACCAAGTTTTGCAAATTCTCTTGCCTAAATGCCAATTCTGCATATTAAGTTAGCTCTATCTTGCTAGGGGTGTCAGAATCTAGCTGATTTTCACTCACTGAAGTGTAAGACTTGCTTTAATCAATCAGCAATATTCTTAGCAATTTATCCATTACATGTAAACTGAAACAAGATATGTTGCCCCATTTCTTAAATCTGGTCTATACTCATCATTTTTAAAAGTGTAATCTGGAGTTTCTGAGTCCTTCTTCTGAGGATAGTTTATTTTGGAATGGCTTTTCCCCGGGCAAGATCAAATGCCCATGCTAAAGCCAAACCATAAGGCAACTTTCCCATCATCTCCAATCTGTTTCATGAGAATAAATAATACAGTCGCACAATTTTGCTTGTGGAGAAACCTCAACGATCACCTATGACATTCATTTCACATTACCAGTGAGAAAACAGAGCTCTGAGAAATTAACTTTTCCAAGAGCGCACAGTGCTTTGGTGCTAGAGTATGGGCTGACACCCCAAAGTCTTAATTACTAGCCCACCATTCTTGTCAGGACACCTACAAACGTTACTGGAAAAAAATGTACATTGACACTTCTTTTTTACAAATTCACTCTCTTTCCAATTTTACTTTTTCTTCACCTTGGGATATTTTGTTTTAATACAGCAGTTACCTTTTTTTTGTTTGTTTTTCAATGTCTGTGCTCAAGGCCATTAATAAAAAATGTGTTCAGAGCTGACACATTCCAAATAATGAAGCTGCTAGCCTACATTACCATCTTTTACTTAATAAAATTAATCTGCCCACATAAACTCTGGGTAAGCAAGTTTGCACTTAGAATGCATCAGAGAACCACATTTGTGATATAGATAGATAACTATTAACTCCTTTTAAGCTTTCAAATGCCTCAGAATGTCAGAGTAAAGAATCTGAAAACTGCAGATCTAATTCAAATGAATCAGGATAGAGCAGATGGTTGAAGAAGTCACACAAGCAAGAAGGAAATCTCCTGTTCTCCCTTTCTGATTACTTTACCCACAGAGGAATAACGATTCAAAGAAAATCAGTAATCATGGTGGATGTCATTAGCATATTCCCAATAAGGGAGCTTACATAAAAATTCCCAGAGAAAATGAATGACTGCTTGAAGATCAATGTGCAAAAAGAGCACATTTCCAGCTGCCTCCCTTCTCCCCAAATGTGAGAGATTTAACATTTTTAAAAATTAAAATTCGTGAAAGACATGGGCAAAAACTAAGGGTTGTTTAAGTTAGTAATAGTAATGATGATTATTACAAGCCAAACAAAAAAGGTGTATTTGCAAGTTTGTCAATAATTAGAATTAGTACCCGATGTTTCACACTTCTAATTTAATTCCATTTGGGCTGCAACAAAATCCAAAGACTTATTAAAATATTGAATATCCCTCTTCCTCTCACCCCTTGGTGATGAAAAATGAAGAAAGCATTGCTTTATTGCGAATCCATGTGGTAAAGTGTGTTTTTCCCCCTCTTAATTGACGAACAGAAATCAATGAAATAGCACATCACCGCTAAAGAAAAATTTGCATGAAACAATTTTTAAAATTCTAACTCAAGTAACTATGACTTTAACATGCTGATGTCGAGAAAATGTTTTGGAAGGTGTGCTTTTAGTTAAATGCTATACAAGAAAATAAAAGATGATTGCTTAAAGTCTTACATACCACACCTGATGAGTTTGTCATTGGTATACATTTCTCATTGCTTCCTTGTACGGTTTCTAGATTTGTAGTTATTGAGGGGATACAAACATCTATTGTTGTTTGTCAAGTTGAATACTTAACCCTCAACAACAAGAGATGAAAGGAATCCCTTCCCTTTTATAGGAAGAACAGCAGTCACCAAATATGCAAACACCTTTATCAATAATGACTCTCCCTCATAAATTAACCATAGGCCACAATATTGGCAGGTCTTGTTAAATAGAGAAGACCTAGGTAACGCTATCATTGATTAGACCAGTAGAAAGCAGATGGTTAAATAACACAATAGAAAATGTCACAATCGTTTTAACTTGATTATTGAAACCCAAACTTTCAGTGGCGGTAGACAGATTGCCTTCATTTTTCATCCATAAAACAACCATCTTGAACATTTCATCAAAAAGAACTTTTTCTTACACTGGCATTGCAACCAATAAAACCTTTTATGCATGGCAAGTTGGCAGAAACTATTAATAAAATGTCTGTCAACTGTACATCACTCTTTTTTTCTTAAGCAAAAAAAAAGAGGGGGAAATCATTAATTACAGTTTCTGTCACGCACAAAAGACACAATGATTGTTCTGGTTTCTTAACAGCCTTAATTCACCTAGTGACCACCTCTTCTGTTGGATTTGAAAAGGGATGGGTCCTTATCGATCTAAACAAAAAGCTACAGAGCTTTCCGAACACATTGCCTGTGTCTGCCTGGGCAACAAATGTGGTATTTTAGGTTGACTCTGAAAGAGGATTATGAATATGGATAGAATGCAAATACTTCATCTATCTTAATCAGAATACAGGAATTCAAGCTGTTGAGGAAAAAAAAGACCTCAGAATTCCCATACAAGGAAAGAAATTTTATAGTGCTTATTGAATTTAAAAGACAGAGATTAGAAATGAACTTAATGAATCTGTTCATCAGAAGACAAGCAACAGACTTAGCAACAAGTGTAGATCAATTACCCTGATGACAAATAAATATAATGAACCTTCAGAGCTAGAAACAACTGTTTAACACAATTTAAAAAGAAAACAATATTTTTTCTTTTATGAATTTACTTTGTCCTTTCCTTTCTACCTGATTTTTTTTTTCTTTTATAAACAATTTTAAAAACCCTCTTAGACCTCCTAAAAACGACCTTTCTTCACATATGCTCCACGTGGTAGAAAAGAAAGAGCACGAACACATAATTTCTTTAACCAAATATGAAGAAGAACTAAAGGCCAGGAATGACTTGTATACATTCCTTCTGAATCTGCAACAAGGTTTTAGCAATAGCACTGAGTAGGAAGCTGCCAGTTTTCTTTATTATTTCAATTTATCTGCTCTGAGTAAGTCAACAAAAAGGTCCAGGTAACTAGGTTCACCTGTCTGGGTTCCCCACGCCCTTTTACTCTTAATGAATTCATTGGCTCCAGGTGCTAGAGTATTGAAATGCAAGAGGTTTCTCTGGGTATTTAAAGACACTTTTCAATTTAGTTTACTTCTTAAAATGAACACTAATAATTATAAGTCCATGATGCTATGAGTTGTTTTTAATATGGCCTATAATTATTTTACGAGGTTCATTCAAGGATTTCTTTATCTATGCAGGGCGGGAAATTTCAGGAGATGAAATAAGTCTAATCTTACAGAACAGAAAGGCTTTATAAAAATCTATAACTCTAAGAAGATAAGAATAGTTATAGGTTCTTAATCTAAAGTTTATTACAAGTTTGTGTTGTAATATATCTAGATTCAAATCCTAGCTCTACATGTTATTAGCTGTGGGATTTTAAGCAAGTTGTTTAACCTTTCTATACCTCAGTTTTCTCATCTGCAATAGGAGGAAAATACCAGTAGTTACTTCATATAAGGAATTAAATGATGTAAAGCACATGAAATACCTAGAATACTACTTGGACACAGGAAGTACTAAATAATTGTTGGCCGTTATTATTAATTGGTCTGTTTTTATTTGATCTGAAGCCAAAAGTGAAAAGATGTGAACTAAGTTTAAAAATTAAAAGGTTAAAGCATACACTAATTCATTACTTGAGCTTGACTACTGATAGAATAGGCACAGTAAAAGTTTTAATAAGCATTTTACAAAATGAAAGTGAGGACCCTCATTATGAAGGTGAGCAACTATTCCATTGATAGATTGATGACAATAGAAGACAATCATATTGGAAATGTTCAAGTATGTGTTGTCTCCTCTCAGAACAAATGACTACACAAATCTAACAAGTACCATGAGTGATGTTATTATATCTTTTTATAAAGTTTGAATGCAAGGTAAGAAGTGACCACGCTCTTTCTTACTGTATCTAACACATGCATACAAACACATTATGTATACATACATATATATGGTATCTTTACAATCTTTTTTTAAAACCTCTATTGAATGGACTTTTTATTACCACTGGTTAAAAATGCCATATCATCAGAATCTGGCAAGCATTCAGAATCATTTAATCTTTCATCAAGGTTTAATCAGAAGAGGTTTATATCTCTTTTGTGCATTGTCAAGTGCCCGCCACAATTTGTCTCCCCCATACTGGACTGACAGATTGAGCGAATAAGCAAAGAGCCAGAACATTTGAGTGTAATTGCAGTGTCAGCACTGTTAACTGTATTTATGAGAAGAGAGTTAACACTATGACATTAATAATTTCATCAGATTACACATGTTTGCTTGACAAACAAGCCAGCTATTCTCTTTAAATTATCTGTGACTAGTGCCATTTTCAGCTGGAGAACAGCCATGAATTCCAGTTAGAAAAGAAAAATAAACTCACCAAAACACTATTCAACTTATGTTGTTATGTTTGGGGGAGGGAAAAAAATTAAGTCTTTAAATATTTGCATTGAGCCAGACTTTATAAATCCTGGTTTCCTGTCAATAAGAAAGAAAAAAAAATTGGTTAGGAACTTACAATAAAAAAGCAAGGGCCAGGAAGCATAATCATTGTGTCTCACTGTACTGTAGTTCAAAAATAGCTTCAGGCAGAGACATGAAGTCTTTTAGTTTGCCTTGAGTTTTTAAACCACTAGATGCTCACCTGCAGTGGTTTCTGTGATTTGTGGCTGCTTACCAAAGGCACAGGATAATAAAGACAGTTTGTTACCCTCTAATTTTGGAGGGGCATAACACATGAAGCTTGTACAGCAATCTCTCACCTACATATTTCACTCCATAAGGGGAAACAATAAGAGAGAACATGACATGTATTAGAGAAGTAAATTACAATGTTATACTCTTTGGTCCAATAAACCATTGTGGGCTGTCACGCTCCTGACTACTGAAGTGTTGTTTTATGCTACAGCTTAATCAGCCGGGGCTGGGCTCTGCTGTAGTAGGCCAGAGCCTTAGGCAGCATAAATGCTGTGATTCACACACATGATCACAGAAGCCTGTGTGGTGAGGTCTACATAATCTGCCATGTAAGTTATTGGACTGGATGATGGATCTCCTTGCAGTTAATTTAGAAGAGGGAATGGGACTTGAACCCAATTGTTAAAATTATCACAAAACATTGAGCCACCTGTTTGTCTTATTTAATAGGAGCATCTTGCTGGGGTTGGATCTAACAAAGGTAATGTTTCATCATTTGAGCCTAGAATCTATGTCCTTGCAAGAACCCCACAGGCAGGAAGCGTCTGTATTTATTACGCTTACGTGAGGCGGCATGTTGTAAACCTGAATGCAAAAAGTTAAAAGAAGATATATTGATTCCATCGCTAGTAAACTCCAAAACAAAAGCCCACCACTGTTATAAATACATACAAAATTTGGTGTCAAAAGAACGTATTTGGCCTACCTTTTTTATAATTCAGATAGTAGTTTTATCTTCACTTTCATTACTCTTGTGACAGTAGGAATTGTTAATAAAACAAAATAAAGAGAATAATAGTAATAGATTTTATATATATGTATTTATATGTACACACACATAATCTCCACTTGTAAATACATAGAATATTATTGTGTTTTCTTGAAAAACTAATAGATGGGTTAGAATGAAAGAATAATATATTCTTAGACTAAAAAAGAATCTCAACTTATTATCAGTCACTTAGAAATCATACTGCCAGAGTTTTATACAGAATAAAGAGGAAAAAATACCTATGAAACCAAACAAATAAATTTTCCCACTAGGATGGCTATTATTAAAACAGAAAACAAGTGTTGGTAAGGATATAGAGAAATTGGAACCCTTATACATTGCTGGTAAAAAGGTAAAATGGTACAGCTACTGTGGAAAACAGCGTGGTGGTGGTACTCAAAAAATTAAACATAGAATTATCTATCATATGATCCAGCAATTCTACTTTACTTCTCAGTATATACCCAAAAGAATTAAAAGCAGGGACTTGAACAGATATCTGTACACCCATGTTAACAATAGCATTATTCATAATAGCCAAAATGTACAAACAACCCAAATGTCCATCTATAAATGAATGGATAAATACAATGTGGTATATAGATGCAGTGGAATACTATTCAGCCTTCAAAAGAAATAAAACTCTGATACATGCTACAATATGGATGAACCTTGATGACATGCTAAGTGAAATAAGCCAGACCCAAAGGTACCTGGAATATTCAAATTCATAAAGAGGAAAAGCAGAGAAGTGTTTGTCAGGGACTGGGAAGAGAGGATGGTGAGGGGTTATTTTTTAATGGCTGCAGAGTTTCAGTTTGGTCTAATGACATAGTTCTGGAAACAGATAGTGGTCATGGTGTACAACAATGTGAATGTACTTATTGCTACTGAATTGTACACTTAAAAATGCTTAAAATGGTAAATTTTATGTTATGTATATTTCACCACAATTTAAAAAATGAAGCAAATTTCTTAAAGAAAAATAGAGCCACCTCCTCAAAAAAACCATTTGATATCCAGGACTAATAATTAAACTCTATCAAAAGAGAACTGATGTAAACAAAGAAACTTTAATTAGAGTAAAATCTCAAAGTTGTGGCTCTTGAATTGAATGGTAATATGTTCAAGCCAAGCTAAAAGTGCCTGTGTTCTGGATTCATACCCCTTGCCTATTCCTAGAGACCAGAAGTACTCATTAGTACCATTGAGATAACTGCAGCTTCACGAGCAAAGTTTACTACTGCTGCATGTTATTAATAATTGTTTAAGGATAGATTTGTTGCCCCTATTAGAGAAATGCAAGTATAAAAGCACTGGGTTTATAAAACTTATTCGGTTCACTTCTATACACAACATAGTATTTTAGCTCTGAAACCATGAGCAAATTTTTATGGGTTTTACCAAGGACATCTGAAGCTTTGTCTAGAAGTGCCTCCCAACAACTGATTGGTACACTATTCTACAATATTTCTGCTATGTAATTTTACTAGCTCTCTGGGTCAGCGCCTATGTGTGCTGGGAGTTCAATGTAAGTTATTTCTGCTTAGGGCTGCTGGAACTTGAAATTCCGTTTCAGTAATAGCTCACATTCTGTTGTGGAAATGTGCTGTATGCCTTATAATATTTGTTTTCTGGTTCACCCATCAAGGTACAGAACGTGTCTCTTTGTTTCTACATTGACATCATTTATAATAGCAGGACCCTGAAACCTAGAATTACTAAAGTCTGAGCTTTTATTTTGTTTCGTTTTTACGTTCTTACATCTATCTCAACTTTTGTTCTTTAAAATGAGATCAATGTCATTACATCATTTTCATTAAAATCATTTAGAAAGTACCATATTGTACACAAGATGAACCTAAATATTGTGCAAAAATCATTGGATCCTTTCCTTCTAAAAGCTGTAGGAGTTCCTGTTTATGCTCTGAAAAAGACAGATAGTGAACATGCAAAATTATAAGAAACACAGAGAACAAGATGGGCAGAGCAACAAAAACTGGTGTTTACATCAAATGCAGGTCAAAAGTAAACTTATTTTAGTATGAAATTCAAGAACATGATGAGACTAGAAAGAGCAACACAGGGTGGTAGCACCTTTCTAATCAGCCCAAGAAAGGATGCTTCATAAAATATTCAAAACTTGAAGGGAAGAGTTGGATTTACTCTGATAAAAGGTTCATTTAAAATTCTGTGAGGTCAATAAATTACCACTTAAGATGACATTTTCCAAAATGTGTTCCAAAGAAAACTTGTTCTAAATGGGGGGAAAAAATGAGTTCCTTGGTGCAATTGGCTAGTGTGCTATGTCTCTGTTGGAAATTTACAATGAACATTGAGCTATCAAAGTTTTGGTGAAGTCCTGCAATAAACAAGATTGTTGAGTTTTGTTTAATCCAGTGTTTCCCAAACTTGTTTGACCTTTAACCTCTCCCCCCATACATTTGTCCCTATAACAAATGCTTACAGAGGGTCTCCTCCAGACCAGTCATTGTTCTAGACCCCGGGGATACAGTAGTGAACCAAAAAACTCTGCCTTGGTGAACCATATTATTTGGAGGAGACAGAAAATAAACCAATAAACAATTCAAGTACTGTATTAAACATGTCAGGAAGAGCAAAGTGCAATGGTGAAAAAATTTTTTCAAATAAAAATTTTTAGAGAATGTTTTAGAGAGAGTAGTCAGGGAAGACTTCTCTAACAGGATGATACTTGAGGCACAGGTGAGATATGCTGATTTGATCAATTGCTGGGAAACCAATGGAAGCCCCAGGAGAATATGAGAACAAACACTCCCCGAGGGAGTGAGCCCCTCTGCACTTTCACCCTCACAGAAGGAGACTTAATATTGACAGAAAGTTCTACATGGTGACACTGGCATTAAACAATTCTAATAAGGAATTGATTTTACCAGTGCGGATGGGAAAATTGCTCATCTTCTAAAAGCAAATTAACTCTTTGGGGCCCCTAGGGTATTGTTCATTTACTAATTCATTTACAAATTGTTTGCTCCTTGGCCTCTAATTAGTGACATTCTCCTTGGTGAGCACATGTTTTGGAAGTGTGGTACTCTCAAGTCCTCCATTTCACATTAGATAATGGCCGTTTATCTTGCTCCTCAAGAGGGAGGCAGCACGTGGGAACAGCTGGTCATACATCATTTGTCGTGACCAGAAAGGGATTCATCAAGTTGCTGCTCAGCTCTGTTGAGTGGCACAATGATAGGAGACTGATATGTTTGCTGCCTGATTCAGTTCTTGATATCATACAAAGGGCTTCATTTAATATAGCTGTAATTGAGACATCAAAGATAGAATGATTTAGAAAAGCTGGCAAGTTTATGCTACCTTGTGTTACCTGGGGACATGTTACATTTTCCATTCTCCCGGTAGAAATGTTTCCCACTTTCAGAGACAGCTATGTAGTTTGTTGGGTTCAGTACATAATCAACATGTGGGACCCCTTGTTCAAAAGCAGGAAAAAGATAGTGTTAAAAGTCCTAAAATATAGAGCTTTTCTTTTTTCTCTCCTCCACAATCTCTTTATTTTGACTTGGTATGGTGTTTATTTGCTATTTAATGCCATTCTAAGATAAAATTTAAATCATCAGCATGAATTTTACCATTCAATTTTATACTGTGCAATGCCAATTTTAAATGCAATTATGAGGGTGGAAGTATGAGGACATATTGGTTAACCACTTCGGTACCGTGCTCACTGGCCACGAGACCTTGCCCACAACCAGCACTCATTGTCCGCACGACAGTTTGTGCTGTGCATTGACGACGAATCCGTTTTGCTCTTGTGTGATGAGGAAAGCTTTAAAGCACTGAAAGCTTGTTTTATTTTACAGGCAGCTTTAGGAAAATAACTATAATAACTCTTGCTAAGGACTTGTTAAAAGGTCACAGGCTCATAGTAACTTATTAGCTGAACGTACACACTGCAACTGCAGAGATAAAAGCTGTAAAAGTAAAAGCTTTTGGCTGTCCACTAAAGTCGACGCTCGGCTGTGCGCGTTCATCTGTGGCTGTCGGCTATAGTCGACGCTGGTAAGGAAGTGGTTAAAGGGTACAAATTTTCAGTTAGTCAGGATGAATAAGTTTTGGAGATCTAGTGTAAAGCATAGTGACTATAGTTAATAATATTGCACTGTATACTTAAAATTTGTTAAGAGAGTAAATCTGAAATTTTCTCACCACACAAAAAAAAACTATGTGAAGTGATGGATATGTTAATTAACTTGATTATGATAATCATTTCACAATGTATATGCATATCAAAACATCATACTAAATACCATAAATATATACAATTTTTATTTGTCAAGTATACCTCAATAAAGCTGGGGAAAAAAATTAAAAAAAAAATAAATGCAAATACAAGCATTTAGATCAAGCGAAATCACTAAAATAACAGAATTCATATTTTGTAGCTTGTGTATGCATATGCATTTTATTCTTAACACAATAGTGGGAATGCTACACAAAACTTAAACTGTTTTTATTTCACTTTTTGATACATGACTGTTCTACCTTCACATTCTATCTTACTGCTGAGTAAGGAAGGCCAGAAAGGAAACAGAGCTACGTGTCACCTTGTATTTCTATGCTATCATCATCACCACTACCTCAGTCCCAGACATCACACGCTGACCTTGTACTTACTTTGAGACTCACTGACCTGCCACTCATGGATCCACCGGAATTCTGTGCTCATGAGGCGTCGCAAATGCTCTACAGGGATGGGGAGGAAAGGAGCAACAGACGCATATATGGCACGTATCTCCTCTGCTCATGTGCATGGCCGTCATACCATGAGACTTCATTAACAAAACACAAGTTCAAAGATAAAATAATTAAGAATTTTAAGACGTGACAGCAGAGCATCAAAGCAGGTGCAGGCCCTACTGGCATGAAGCCCTGTGCACAGGTGGCATGCTCGTGATCTAGCTCTGCCATCTTTCTACAGAACACACGGTAGGCAGTATGAGAACCACGAACGAGAGGATGCCATCGCACAAGGAATGGTACAAACGCTGCTTCTTCATTCATTTTCCAGATGTACCTGGAAATAATCTTTAGAGGTTTGAAATATTCATCAAGAATATGTATTATTAGTTGGAAAATAGCTTCGGGACTTGGTTCGAACAACTAACCTCCAAAAGCTCCCAGCCCATGTGCTCTTTTTTTTTTTAGGCTCAATTCAAGAAACTGTTGATCCACTAAGAGAAAGCTTCACCCGTCTTTTAATGTATGCAGTATCATAACTCCTCTTTCCCCCTTCTTACCCTAAAATCATGTTTTGATTAAAGTCCTCCTTTCTTTCAACCATTATCATATTCCCTGTGTATCAAATCCTGGTTTTTCAGGATGATTAAAATCTAGAGTAACGAAGCAGGGTACTTCCACTGCCAAAACGAGTTGGAGATCAATGCACAAAAACACGCAAGGCCAACAAGCCTGCTAGTAACTCTGACACCTCATTAACTGCATCTTAGGGTCTGGTGGCTTTTGCTTCTCTTGGCAACAATGTAGACCTCATTCTGCTCAAGGTATATTGTCTTCCTTTCATGGGAAATCACTTAGAATCACTCAGAAGAAATACATAAGGGACATGGCAAAGATGTTGCTTCCCAGCACATTCCTTTTACCACTCTATCTGCCATCAGACAGCGTATTGACCTTCTGCCCTATTCAGATCCATGTTTTGTAACTGATGTGGAATATACAGCATTTTGACAGACCATTCGTATGGATTTACTGTAAACCTGGTGCCTGCCTGCCTTGTGCTAGAAATCATATTACCAGATTCCTAACAAGAAGCATTATGATGTTAGAAACTGTTAAAAACGTGAATGAGAAAAGACCCCTTTACACAGAGCCTGAAGAACTAGATCAAGTAACAAAGCCCTGTTTTCCATCTTTTATGTAAAGCAAATGAATTAACAACAACTGGCACGAAGCTGAACCGACACCCTGACTCGCTGTGCGAGGCAGGCTCGCTGTTGCATTGTTTGCACCAGCCATTTCTTGTGTGCAAACAGGAGGAACTTGTTCAGGCAACAGCCACTCTGAATGGTATGCGAGGATTTAGTGAAATACATGCTCAGGACAGCTTTCTTAATCCTTGCAAGTCTGCCCAACACAGGGAATTCCAGGGTGACAGATGAATGAAGCATCCAAGTCTTTCACTGAATACAGTCAGGTCCAAAAAAGAAAGTTTGGGGAACTTTGTTATATATTTAATTTATATTTAGTTTAACACTGCTGTTAGGGGAAAAAGTTTAATGAATGATGATCATAAACAGGCTGGTACTACCCACTGATTAAAGTGTCATGATGCCTCTTTAGAAATCAAAGGAGTTATCTGGCTAATGAACTAAATTAGACTGAACTAACATTCATGTTAATAATTATTACTTACAGAGCTAGCTGTGTTAGGAGGGATAATGATAATGTGAAAGCTGAATATAATAATAATATTTCTAAGGTGTATATCCTCCATTTTAAAGCGGATTCGACAGGAACATGCAAGTGCCCTAGCGGTCCAATTTTGAGGACTAGAGGATATTTTTTCAGAGTAAGAATGGTAGATTAGGTCCTAGGTGAGTAATGAAAAGAAGGCTGAAAAATAAAATTCCTTATTAGAACCAGAAGTGTTAACCTGACATACACACTCATTCATACTCTTTAATACATGAAATACATATATTAAATACATATGGTACTCATTTTCCCTTAAAACGAGTCATGATAAAAAAAAAAACAAATTTATATTCTTAAGGTTAGAAATAGAGAAGATATGCATTGGCGATAATATTGATTTTTTTTTTAAATCTACTGAAAGGCTGTTATTAGACATAAGTTATAGTTACAGTGAAAACTGAGAGCTGCTTTTAATCCCCTTGGGGGGTGGGAAGTTATGTTGGGTCATTTTTGTCATTGTCAAGGTGTAGAAAGAATGAAAAATACTTCAATGTATTTCATTATTAGTACACATGAATAGTTTGAACTCTCTATTATGGGGTTGTCTTTTTTCATAGCTGGTGCCTTTTTCAGGCTCCTTCTAAAAAAAAACTATTTGACAAGGAAAAAATAGCCTTCTTGGTTTGATATGTGAGTATATACAAGTGCACACAAGTTTTCACAAGAAAGTAAATGAAGAGTATGCCCTGCAAGCTTAATCATATTAACTCTGAATATAATCAAACCTTCAAATTTTAACTACATCTTAGAGTTGAATGTGAATGGTAAACAAAGACATTTCTTGGTCTTGGAGAAAAATATTTTTTAATAAATAAAATCTATCACTACCTCTCCAAGTAAAATTTATATTGTATCTTAAAAAATATGAAATGTCTTATTTAGCTACAGCCAGATACTGTTACTTGACCATTTTGAATGTAAAACAAAATCCTTCTGAAATAAATTATAGACAATCGAAATGCTATTGGTACCTTGGAAGATGTTGCCTTCCTCTCAGATAAAACCACAACTAACAAAGACTAAAGACTTTTCAATATACCAATGATTAGGAAGGTTTAGGATTGCTTCTTTAATATTGCAGCTCTCTAAAACCATCGCTGTTAATAATTATAGGTAATTCGTACCTTTATTTTCTTTGTGTAGGGGGAAGGAGGTGGCCAAAGAATTTTTTTTAAGTTACTAATATCACTTTTCCCACCAGAGTATAATTATTTGATATGATTATACTTTCCACAAGTTTCTTATGTGCTGCTTTGTCTTTTAAGGTAAGCAAGGTGAGTCAAAAAGAAAAACGTTTCATCTGAATATTTGACTGTGACACTATTTGGACTAAATTATAGAGAAAACAATGTTCCAGAAATTATTATTTTTCTTTAAACATTTATGAAGTGTCAAGATAGTCCTTAGTGACTCAAGCAAGCACATTTTTCAAATTATTTCAGTAAAGGGTGAGAAGTTGTAAAAACACCTTTTTGAATCTGAACATTTTATAATAGCTTATTCCATTTTTTTCAAAAAGGAATGCTATCTCTTTAATATCTGTGTGTTTGTCCATGATATATGTCTGTGCAAACTTAGTATGGGTTTTAACTCATCATGCTAAATGAGCAAATGAGGAGAGTTTAAACATGCCTACAATTTAATATGCGAGCCTCCAGCCTGCTGTGCACAGTCTTCTACAGTTTATAGTGTGATGCTTCACATCAATTAAAAAAAGATGAGAGAATGGGTTAGTTGAAGAGTTTGTTTCCTTGTAATCAACTGTAAAGAGACCAAGGTCATGTAACAGATTTCTTCTTTCTTTCTTAGCCAGGAAGACTATGTGAATGCAAATTGCTTTATTGGTGAAGGGAATTAAAATTATAAAAAAAAAACAGGCTTAAAGAAGTGCAAAATCAGGGCTGTGTCGGAGCAGGGACAATATAATTGTGGTATGGATTCCCATATGGGACTAAATTATCTAGATTTTAGTAATGTCAGCAGTTCTGCGTAGTTGCTGGAATGCAGCCAATGTGCCATATTTGCTTCATTTTTAAGATGGTTCTGATTCTACACAATGTTAAATATGCAGGAAGCTAAAATTGTTCGGGTATCCTGGTGGCACTTCTCAGATACATGTCTTTGCATGTCAGGAATTTTATTTGACTATTAAACAGGAAGTGACACTGATATGACTTTATTTTTCTAAGCAAAATGCCATTTATTATCATTTTTGCCTAGGCTATAAAATCTTCCCAGTAGGGGAAAAAAAATACCCTCTTCTGTGAGTACATATCAAGGTTGTCTTCCTTTACAGTGTACCATTCAGTAAGACTGTTTTGTAGCAACTCAATAAAGCTGATAGTTTTTCTGGGTAATTACCCACAGCCCCCTGCAGGACAAATTAGCATTCATGACCTGAATAATGCTTACTAGAAAGAGTTCAATGGAATTTACTTAATCAGAATCATTGCTTTCTCTTGGCTAATTTTTTTTTACCTAGTCCCCAATGCCTGCTAATAGCAAATATCTTTCAAGCCAGTGTTTGATACCTGATAGAGAAAAAGACATGAATCTTTAACTTTTGTAATGTATTTGAGGGTCTTGTAAAAACAAATATTTATTTTTTTATATCTAGTATGTGAAGAATTAAGGTATCCATCCTCCTTAAAATTTTCTAATTGGACTTACATGATTTTTTTTCTCTTTTTAATGCCTGTTGGTTTTAAAAAGAGAGATTTTTCATTTTCTAATTATCCCTCAATAGTTTTTCAATTTCTTGAGGACAAAGCTGGACAATTGGTCATGATTTAGGGATGGATGCTCTGTAATCACTCTGTATTCGTGGGCATCAGAAATTAGAGAACTTTGTAACAGACAATGGGTGTTGTTTTTGATGACTTGATTGATTTTTATTTTGTTTGGTTTTGATGATTTGTTTAATCATTTTATGATTTGAACCAAAATACCATGAAATGTAGTTATTACGATATTAGGACAAATGAGGAAGAGAAAGTAACATTCATTGAGCTTCTAAACTACTTGCGAAACACTCTGTCAGGTAAACAGTTTATTCTATTTCATAAATTCCTGAAATGGTTCAGTAAGGAATGTACTAGTATCTTCACATTTCCAAAGGAGCAAAATGCATTTCAGGATTTAAGGTACTTATCCCAGTTTATTCACCCAGTAAGAAACAGAACCAAGACGCAATCCTCAGACCGCCTGAATCATCAGAAGTTTACGTTTGTTTTTGTGTTTATGTGTAATGATTTTACGTTTTTAGAAAGGCAAGAAAAGGAGGTCCTAAACCAATTCCCTTGCCTGAAATCTCTAATTTGGAAAAGACTCCTAACCTGGGGGAAGAGATATTTCTAAACTGCAGCTGCAAATCAGTGTCTTTGAAGGACAACCCTTTAGATGATCTCCATAGATCAGAGGGCCATAGCAATGGGACTGTCCTCTAAAGTTTATTGTAGCCCATTTCTCTTCCTTCCTGTCATCTTCTGTGAATCTTCACAACCCAGCAGATTAAAAGGCAGGTGTGAATTGCTGAGACACAGGGTTCCACATTACTGAGAGTTGGAAAGCAGTCCAGTCAAATCAAGCTGAAGGACAAAGGTTGTGAGATAAGATCCAAAAATAACAAAGTAAAATCAGAGAGGTCCTTCTGTGTTTCTGTATAGTTAACTCAGTCAAGACACAGAATTTCTGTAGGAAGGGCAGATTTGTCTGGAGGCTTAGTTTGCATAGCAACCTCACAATTTTTACTAAGGTGGTGTGGTTGTTTAGGTTTGCATATGGTATTTGTTTAGAGTATATGTTTATTGGAGGTGACTGGGGGGGGAAGCTGATGGAGATTATGTGGGGTAGTTAGAACCCCAGAAAGAAACCTCTTGGCTCCTCCACTGATTAGAGTCTATACTTCAAAGGTGTTAAAGCAGCTCAACACAACTGAATAGGAGGATTCACTCATTCAGGACCTTGTGCCATGCCGCACTGAACTGAATTTGGTACTTAATTAAGTTTCCCGGGGTGCAAAATGGTTATTCCTCTTCTAAATCTAAATAAATCAAAATGTTTTTTCAACTTTGGGGGTTTCAGAACACCCACAACACATTTCTGCACAGATTTGCCTTCCAAACACTAGAATATTGCAAGGAAAATTCAATCCATATGTTTCAGATTTACTTACAGTTGTATCAAAATCTTGTGTTGCAATTGACATTTGATGTTCATGAAGTTTTCTGAAAGCTTTTTATTTGCCCTTAACTCAAGAACAGAAAGTTGATTTGTCAAGCTTATAAGTACCCAAACCCCAAAATATTAAATTTAGACTGAAGACAACAAACTTAAAATTCTGCATCAGGCATTAAATTTAATAAAGCATTTGTCCTGCCATCTCTACAATGTTATATGCTTGCAGATATGCTTATGCCTGGCAACGTGGGGTACATAGATACAGTATACTTTTGATATTGATATGATGAACAGAAAGTGAAACAATAAGAAAAAAACAGGGACAATTTTTTATCCTGGTATTCCTTCCTGATTTAAAATATTAACAGTGTATTGTTTATAATTTAATGCAAAAAATATGTGCAGTGACAGCCTATATCGTTTCTTCTTCCATCCTTCAACAATCTCTGTTCAGTCTCTGGCTGCCACCTAGCAGCTCTTCATTTCTTGCCAGTGTGCTGGAAATGATGTACCTTCTTCTGGATCCCTCCGAATCACCACACAGACAGCACTGGAAGGAGGAAAAGCAAGAATGAAAATAAGCCACTTAAACTGAAGTATGTGTGTCTTAGGGATGGTCATATAAAAGCATCTGCATTTGTTCCTATAAATGCTATTTTATGGGTTTCTAAAATGACTATTTCCCTTTATTCAAGGCTAATAACCTGGTTCTGCCTTTGCTTAGAACACAATAATAGTGCCTTCCAAACAGAATCATTTCAAAAAGATGGACATCACGTTCCTAAAGAGCTGAGAACTTCAGAAAAAAAAAAGTCTACTGTTAGCACAAATAACAGACTTCTGACATTTGTTGGTAACAGTTGTCTGTAGACAGTATAGAAGAGGGCCATTCACTTTGTTATGTGATTTGTATGTGCTTGATGTTTTATTCTTTTCATTATTTTTACTTTCAATGTTTCTTCTCTTAGAACAAAATGATATGTATTCATTGTACAAAAATAAGAAAATATTTGTAACCAAAAGAAGAAACAAATTTTTGAAAAATCACCTCCCAAAGAAAACTGCCATTTGCATTTATCATATGCCTCTCCATTGTATTTTCATACATAAACATTTATGCATTGTATTTTTTACAATAAAGACTCATACTGCCTTATTCACTGGCAATACAGAGCAATAGAAGATTATGCTATATTTTAGTTGGCTTATAGTATTTCATTGTTGGAATAATCTATTTAATCAAATATTCAAATATAATTATTCAAGGGGGTAGCATGGTATTTCATTGTTGGAATGAACTGTTTCATCATCCAAATACACAAATATAATTATTCAAATTTAATGATTCAAAATTTTAAGTTTTAGGTTGTCCCCATGTATTGGTTACAGAAACAATACTGCAAATAACATCTTTACTTTAAATCTTTGCCCATGTCAATAATTATGTCCTTAGGATAAATGTCCACAAGTGAAATAACTAGTCAAACTGTTAAAGCTTTGGAAGCATATATCTAAAAATAGAATGCATTTTATTA
Source organism: Cheirogaleus medius (assembly GCA_008086735.1). Classification (NCBI taxonomy): domain Eukaryota; kingdom Metazoa; phylum Chordata; class Mammalia; order Primates; family Cheirogaleidae; genus Cheirogaleus; species Cheirogaleus medius. Next base: position 60,731,029 of record VBSM01000529.1, read on the forward strand.
TTTTTTTCTTTCAGAATGACGATGGATTTATGCTTCTGTTTCCATGCCTTCACTTGATCCTTGTCAGGACATTTGCAGGAAGGGCAGAAGGTTGAGGATGCAGAATACGGTGGGCAGCCATGAAAGAAAATTAGACTAAGGAGTACAAAGGGGCTAAAATGCATGCCTTTTTCCAGGAGTCCTTGATATTTGGATTCCTGTGTTTCCTCCCTGCTTCTTCCTACTTCATCTTCCTGCATCTCACTCAAGACTCTTATCACTCCTCCAAAGTCTGTCCTGACCTTCAGGGTCTATTGTAGGACCACCCATGAGCCCCAAATGTTTTCACTAAATGCAGGCCAGTTTTATAGTGAGCCTTAATAGTTTGGTAAAATAACATTTGATTGTAAAAAATGTTTCCAGTTATCATGAAAATTCTTGTAAGTCGAACATGGGCCAACTTATATTAAATATTTGGAGGTATAGTCCTGCGTGGAATATACGGAAATAATGGGAGTAAGTAGGGAATATAGTCATTCTGTCTCTACTTAGGAGATAAGACAGGAAAGCTAAGTGGAAATATATACCTTTTGGAAACAGGCCAGAGTTTACACCCAACCCCTCCATTCACTTACTTTATGACTCTGAGCAAATGACTCAAGCTGTCTGAGCTCCATGGCCTCCTCTGTCAGGTGCTTATATCTTCTTCATGCCATCATACAAGAATTCAGTGGTGCTGATACAGCATCTTGCATGCAGTGGGTGCTTAATAAATGGTAGATACCTTAGATATTTTTAGACAGGGAAAGTGCAAAATACTCATTGAAGGCTATTTTAAATGCCTTTAGCCCATGTCAACCAGAGGTCGTGTTGTTTAGGAACTATATTCTGCTACAATAACAAAAAAAGAGTAGCCTAAATAAATAAGAGACTTATTTTATCCCCACATAATTCCACACCAGAAGTAGGCCTTGTTGGTGTGAAGTGGCTTAAGGATGTCAAACCAAGATGCTTGGGATTAATTTACCCTTTTCTCTCAGCTGTCAACATATGGCTACTGCCACTGCCTTAGTGCCATGTCCCCATGAGAAAAAGGAAGTGCCCCAAGAGAAATCCAGAGGGGACTGTGAATGTCGCATTGGTGATTCTCACCCCTCCCTGCAAAGGAGGCTTGGAGAGCTGGCACTTGCTTTCCTAAAGAAAACCAGAACGATACTCCATTTGCCAAAGATGCCTTTTTCCTTTCTTTTACCATACCTCGTTCCCTTATTTGCTTCCTGTCTGTGACAGAATAGGCTCAGTTGGCATGATTTGAGGGGTGTTGCAAATCCCACCCAATAATTCTTCCTCATCTACCACCAGTTTCTGTTAATGCCTAAAACTTTAGCATCAGTGAATCAATCTCCCACACACTATATGTTAAAATGCAAATATCTCTGAAAAGGAAGTTAGCACATTGCTTCATTTCCATTATTAACATCTTAGATAATCAATAAATTCATTGATTAGATTCGTTTAAAGAGGAAATTACTTGAGACTGGGTTTTCAGCAAGGAAGGACGGAGAGCTCGGTTCTGCATGACAGGCACTAGCCAGGGAGGCAGGAGCAGAAACACATGAAAGAAAATAAAGAACAAGAAGGGCAATGTGAAGATGCAGAGGAGTAGAGACTGTTATCAAATATTAGGTAAGCACATCAAAAATAAATGTCAGCTTCTTCACAACGTACCCTAGGAATAGCCCTGATCGCTCTCTTTTTTTAGTCTTCAACATGTCTGATCACACATATAACTTCATATTCACACACATATAACACTCCAAACCCCAAAAGAGAAAACTAGCCCAACTTGTGTCTGATATCCTATTAAATCTTGCTGCAAACTCCACATTATATGAAGCCCAATGTTGCTACATTCAGCACCCACTGTCCAGGGAAATGGGACGTGCAGGCTACACAGGCTACTTCTTAGGTAAGAGTCTTTTGACTTGATGGTAAGCTATTAGGAAAGAGATATTCATCCTAACATTTGACAAAACAAACAGTATAGCATTGTGGTTGAGCCCATGAGTCCCAGAACCAAAATGCATGGGTTTAAATCTACAAAGACTGTGGGAGAGGTACTTAACTTCTCTGTGCCTCAGTTTCTTCATCTGTAAAATGGCCATAATAATGGTATTTGTCTCCTTAGTTTGCTGTAAAGATTAAATGAGATAATATAATTAAGAACTAAGACCCATGTCTGGAACACAGAAGCATATGCTTTATTAAGTGGAAAGCATTCCTTTTTTTTCTATCTCAGTTCTTTTCCTTAGATACTAATTATATTTTATATGTCTATAGTTTTTTACAATTTCCAAAGCGTTTCCCTATATATTTACTCATTTCAGGTAGGCAAGTTTGTTTGATGCCCATTTTATAGGTGGTGAATGAAGTCAGAGAGATTATGCTCATGCCCAAGATCACACAAATAATAACAAGGCAGAGACCTAAACCCAGATTATTGAGGACAAAGTCTATGAACTTTCTATTATGCTTCATTGATTTCTATTTGGAAGAAAAAGTCTTGAAATCATAGAAAAGTGAACATGTCTCAGAATTGATTCTGTTTGCATGGATTCATGACTCCGAGAAGCTGAGTCTACTTTTAGGCATGTCTCAGGATACATGCCTCAAAAGTTGTAGGAAGTGTTTGACTTCCTGATTTATATGTAATTTCTGTGCTATCCCAGAATGATCACAATTTATCCATTAATAGTGAATGAACTAGTAATTATACTTCTAGGAATATACTCAAGAAAAGAATCCTAAGCAGTGAAAGAAAAAAAAGTTGTATAAAGAATATTAATTTTAGAGTTATAGATAGTAACCAAAACAACAAAAAATAATCTAAATGTCCTTGGTATAGGATCAGTTAAGCAAACTATTATACATCAACTTAATGAAATAATGACAGCCATAACAACTACTGTGTATTGATCATCCGGTGTGAGCAGTGCATTTTGCTGGCTCTTTTCAAATGGCATTGCTTTTGATTTCCTAAGAGTTAGATGTTAATGTCACCCCATTACACACGTAATGCTACAAAACCAAGGTTGTATGCTTAGGATGACAGGTGCAGCTAATGACTCATTCTTCATCCATTCTCGCTTCTTTACTGCTAAGGAGCTCTGATTTCACTGGAGAAGAAAGGTGCCCAGCCCTGGGAGATGGATCAAGAACAGTCTCCACTGATAAGAGCAGTTCCAATCGCCTTGCAGGTAGCAAGTCTAGGGATGGGCATGTGATATAATTCTTGTCAATGAGATTTGAGAATAAATTTTGGGGGGGCTTCTTAAAAATAGCTTCCTCCAGCCTTTTCTTCTTTTTTTCTACTTGCCTTTGAACATATTTATAAGAAAAGTTGATGCTGGAGGCTGAAGCAGACATTTGGGGATCATAAAGGGATTAGAAGCAAATGATGAGAATGATGAAGTAAACAAGGAAAATAACCTACGCCCCTGATTACTGCAGTGAGCCGACAGGCTACCCTGGTATTGCCTGTCTTTTAGGTTTTTTTGTTTTTGTTTTTTCACAGAAGCAATACATTGTTTTGGTATAAGTCACTATTTATCTGTTATTTGGTATTGAAAGAAATTATATTAGTTAGGATGAGGTAAAGCTTTAAGTGATTTAGAACGACCCCCTCCACCCCCAACCTTACTTGGATTTAAACACATTTTAAAGTCTCTCTCATAAAAGCCCATAATAGGCAGTCTGAGATAAATACAGCATTCCATAAAGTGCTCAGAGACCCAAGTTTTTCCAGCTTCCCATTCCCCCACCCCAGGAGTATGCCCTTGCCACTGGGGCCAATATGGCTGCTTGAGATCCAGCCTTTACGTATGCATTCCAGCCAACGGAAAGGAGGAAGGGACAAGGAAGAATATACTTTTAAGAGAAAGCCAAGAAGTTTCACACACCATTTCACTCACATCACATTGGCTAGAACTGCTTGCTGCAATAAAAGCAAGGAAATGTCATTTTCATTCTTGAAGGTCATGTACTCAGCTAAAAATCAGCAATTCAATCAGTAGAAAAAAATGAAGAACATACAGAGAGAAACACATGCAGTTGATGAATCCATATCTGTCAGACTCCAAAGCCATGTGCTTACTGCTGTATTCCACTGACTCTTGTTTCTAAATAGACTATATAATGATTGAACAATCTATTGTTTTATTTTTTTCCTTTATTTTAAAACTATTCACAATTAAAATATATTACAAAAAGAAAAATGCTTTTAATATGTTATACAGGATAAACTTATATATCTAATGTATACAGGTAAAATTAGGATTTTAAAAGAGTCGAAGGAGAGGTTGTATTTGCATTTAGGAACAAGAATGAATTGTGGATTTATTTCTACTTTTCTGTGTTTTTTACAGGTTCTTTAATAAGCAAGTAGTAATTTTATAATAAAAATATCTTATACTTACATATATATCATATTAATACCACATAAACCACCCAGTCATGGAACCTTTTTATACATAGCCACTAAGCAGAGTCTCTAAGTGGTAGATTTTATGTACAAGAAAAAGTGATAAATAGCATGTCATTTGATGCTTCATAATTTTTGGTTTTTAACTTTCTGGGTCACTGACTTCTCAAAGAGTTTTCATTCTTTCCGCACATTAGTTAAGTGATTGAGGAAGGTGTCAGGCTACTGAGACATGGGAAAAGATGATGTGGAGGAATTAAATTCTTCTTTTCTTTGGCTGAGTATACAAAACACACAGTATGATTTAGTAGTCTTTCCTTTATGTGTGTTAACCTCTGTCTGCTGTGGGCAGTGTTGAGAAGATATTGTCATTGGCATACAAATGAGATATATACTTATAAAGTATGTACTGATTTAATTAAATCAATGCTAAGAATTGATGGAATGTTTAGGACCAAGAAACTTGAGAAAAGAGAAAAAGGAATTGTAGTTGATTATGAATAAGGAATACTGATATAGGGATAATAAGAAACATTATTGGAGGAACATTATGAATAGAATATGTCAGTTCAAGAGAGCTCCACCTCCATGCAGCGAGTGCGCAGGTACAGGTTGCTTACATGGTATCAGGAGTGACCAGTAGCACATAACAAGGAGAAGTAGAACCCTAGGATTGTCCTGCGGTGTGAATGATGTATATCTTAAGAAACTATGTCCTGTATGTGATTTAAACTATATTTTTGCTTGCTGACTTTTTAAGAGGAAGAGGGATAAAAACTTAACATTGAAAATGATTTGATTTAAACCAGTGAAATAATATGTAGTTCTGACAAGACAGATAAAAATCTGTATTTTACCTTTTAAATTGTTAGAATGATAAAGCTAACTCTTGTTTGGTTAGTATTCATTTTCCAGTCCAATAAATTTAGTGTGTAACCCTTACTCTTATTCCAAAAGAACCCAAAGCTTATTTTCAGTAATTTATTTACATTCAAAGGTTCAGTAGGAACTTCATCTCTGAATATGTTCTAGAGATGATATCTTTCTTGTAGTTTCTGAATTATGTCACTTAAGAGCTATAAAGTGGTTGAAGATATAATTAAAGATATGGCTTCTCTTAAAGTTAACATAAAAAACAAAATACCTGGGAATAAATTTAACAAAAAATTGAGCAAATGGTATAGGATGAAAGTTTTAAAACTACTGAAGAGCAGAAATGACTTGAACAATTAGAGAAGATACATCATAAAGATTTCAATTATCTCTAAGTTTGCCTATAAATATTATGTCACTCTAATATAAAATATCAAAGTATTTTTGGAACAAGATAAGCTCATACCAAAGTTCATATGAAAAAATAAGCAACCAAATAGAGCCAGAAAAAGTCTTAAAAATAAAAGTTCCCTCCCCTTAGGGAGAGAACTAGACCTTCTAGTTATTAAAACATCTTATAAAGCTTCAATAATTAAAACTACATAATATTGGCATGCATACACACAGAGTTATAAATAGAACAATTTAACAAGTCCACAAAGACATATGATAATTCAATATGCAAAAATGGCACATTCAGTGAAGAAAAGATGAATTAGTTAATAAACAACATTTAAAAACTTAGGATAACCATCTGGAAAAAATAATTTGGATACATAACCTATCTATACCATCAACCAATCTTAAAAAATAAATAAAACATGAGTAAAGGAAATGTACAGATATCTCACAGAAAAGAAAATGAATTTTAAATAAAATAAAAGATGGTCTATCTCATTCATAGTCTGAAAAATAGAAATGAAAGTCATCCAGGCTGTGTTTCATGTATCAGATTAGCAAAGATCCAAAAGTTAGATAACATACTCTGTTGGTGAAGGTGTGGAGAAACTAGATCTCTTCCACTTCTATGGAAAGCAATTTGACAATGGTAAAAACATAGAAATTCAGAATTAAAATTTAAAGAAACATACAAACATGCAAACCCTTTGAGACTGAAATTACATTTCCAGAAATCAAGTTGCAATGTGTTTAGGACTACACACATACATGTGTAAAACTACACATACACAGAATGCCATAATAGGAACTTTGTGCATGTGTATATATGTATGTAAAATCAAAAGATAGGAAACAACTTAAATAAGTGCACATCAATAGGAGACAGTTTAAACATATAATGGCACAACCATGCAATGTAATATTTATGCAGATATAAAAGAGAATAAAGAAGCTTTTCATATTTAAATATAAAACATTTGTCAATGTATATTAACAACCAAAAAATAAGATGCAAAACAGTATGTATAGTATGCTACATTTATGTTTCAAAAATGGAGGGATGGGATATGTACATTTGCAAAGGATATCTTGGTGCAGATACACAAAAACTGACAAAGCTGTTTATCTCCAGGGAAGAAAACTTGGTTAGAGGACAAGGGCAAAAGAAAGACTTCTCACATCTTTTGTATCTTTTGAATCAGAATCTTTTGAGCTTATTACTATTCAAAAAATGAATTAAAATATAATAAAGTTTTGTAACTAACATTCATACCCCGTAAATATGGCTGGTTACAGGCACATATTTTCTAATTAAAGGACAATGGCTCTGTGTATGTTAGAGCCACCTCTCTTCAAACAAGTAGGCTTGAAATCTAAATACAAATCAGAAAGCATATACAAAGCACCCAGAAAGAGCATAACATTCTACACACATAAATATACCAATATTGACATTCTACGTGTACTTCTGACATAATTTGTAAAATATCCTCCTAACTCCACGTTCAGTGGCATTATGCTGGTAGCTTGAAATTGACTCTGGTGGGAATACTTACACTAAGGAAATCAGCAAATATTATACATCAGAACTTTATTAGGGTGGTCAGGGGCAAGGGCGGAACCAGTGCTTAGACACTTACCAGCACACCACTGGTTCAAATGTTCTAACTCTTACCCTAATTCTCTTTGCAACTTTCAAATTACTTGACACTGCTTTTCTGAAATATGGGTTGATATTTATTTGACAGTGAAGCATGATAAGAGAAGATAAGCATAATGTGAGTGGAATGCTAATAATTAAAAATATTTCCTCATCTTGGTGCACAACCAGTGAAACCCGTTGAGAAAAGTTGAGAACACGGAGATGCCACTTACTTTATCATCCCAGTTTTAGTGGACAAAGAATTTTCTGTTTCATTTTTAGACAATTACATAAAAGCTAGAGAAATAAAAGCAAGCAGATTTGCTAGCTTATTTTGTCTCCTTGTATCATATAGTGCATTTCATTTAATATTTGCCTTTTTATCAATAATTGAAAGCAACTTTGCAACACATAGGCATGCAGAATAACTTCTGAACCTATGGGAATTAATGTCTAGTGAGAATGGTCTAGAAATGATAAAAATTATGGTAATAAAAACCCTGATCAGCTATTTTGCACTTTATGTACTGTAGATATTTTCTTAACATTACCCCTCTTCACATGGAACTTGTATAGCAAATACATCTCAACATTGTAGCTTGATAGATATAAATAGTTATAAATAGTAACTACTTAAAATAGATATATAGCCATAAAATAAAGTTAACCTTTTAAAAAAATATGAAGAAAGAAAAAGCAGAATGTCATTATGCATCTTCAAAGAAAAATTACTTTGAATGTAGAGAAAAAGATATGTAATGTTTAACATCATTCTGTGTTAAACTTTTATAAGCCTCAATTAAGGCTCTCTTCTATTGAGGTTTTTGTCTATGTTTAAGAAGATTTTGTTCTTCAGGATTGCTTGTATTTTTCCTGTTTTTAAAACAGTTCCTACTTATGTAAATACACTACCTTGCCATTACCTATGTCAGTAATGCCCAAAGGAGAGTCTATTTCAAATATACAAAATCTCCATATTTGGGAAGTGAAAATTAAATCAGATATTTTTGTCTGGTTGTTATTAAAATTCTAGTGTAAGTTTGCCCAACAGCCAAGCTAACATAAGTACACCTACTTACACTGCTGCAATTCACTTATTTACTTTATTTGAGAGAGTTGTATTGATCACTTTGAGACACTTTTAGGTGCAGCATTTCTCTGGCTATCAGGTTAATGGATATGTTTTGGCAGTATTAAAATCAAAATGATCTTTAAATTGCATCTAGCTGTAAAAGGTGCAAGAGCAAAAAATAAAATCTACATGTGAAAATCAGAATATTTTTATTCTGAATAAATTCAAATTGAGCATTTAATCTTTTAGGTACTGTTAGGATCACCAATAAAATACCAACGTAGTTCTGCTTTTTAGGAATCACAAAGACAATGCAGATCATTTATCCACGGTATGAACTTAAGTCACATAGCCTCCCTACACTAGTTTCCTCATTTCAGTGTTGACAGTTACTGCTACAGTCTCAATGTTTGTCCCCCAAAATTCATATGTTAAAACTTACTCCCCAATGTGATGGCATTATCAGGTGTGGTCTTTGGGAGGTATTTAGGTCACCTCCTAAAAGAGCCCTCATGAAAGGGATTAGTGACCTTATAAAAAGGTTGAAGGGAGCTGCCTTGTTCTTTCTGCCATTTGAGGACAAACAAGAAGCCAACTTCTTGCAAGCAGAGAGAAAGCCCTTACCAGAAATCAAATCTTCTGGCACCTACATCTTGGATTTCCCAGGCTCCAGTATTGTGAGAAATAAACTTATCTTATTTAAAAATTAACTGGCCTTATATATTTTGTTATAGCAGCCCAAATAGACTAAGAGAGTTGCAGAAAAAAAGCAATATGCAATTGGTGCCCAAATAAGTGGTGCAGTGATTGCTATAGGAATTAGAAAGGGGGTACCTGAGACTCTTTAGCATAGAAACTGACTTTTATTCATGTTGGTAATCTGAACACCAAGCATAATGCCTGGCATATAGTACACATTCAATATTCATCTGTTATAGGATTAAAGTGAACAAGTGGTTCATTGTTGGCTGATGTAGAAGGAAAACCTTATGGATAAAATAGGATTTTAACTCTATCTTCAAGGATGGGCAAGATCGGTATTGATGGAGAGAAGAGGAAAAGATGTTATAAGTGGGGAAAATAGCAGAAGATAAACTCTTGGAGAGGAAATGAGAAGAGCATTTTTAGAGGACAATGAATAAGATTTCCAGACTAGAACTAAGAGCACATGGAGCCAAGAGTAAAAGCCAAATGTGGTTAGGAAAGGTGAAAAGAGATTTATGAAGAGTCTTAAAAACTAAGCTGAGGAGTGTGGACTTTATTAGGTAAGTAAATGAGCAGTGGAGGAAAGACATGATGAAAAATGCTGTTTTAAGGAGTTAACCTGGCAGCGGCGGGAGGATAGAATTCAAGGAGGTAAGTACGAGCTGTGACCTCACAAGGGGAGGTGGATGCAGCAAAGCAGCTGTTGCCACAGGGCAGAGGTGAAAGGCAGTGGCAAAACAGGAACAGACTTGGGGGAAATTCTAGAGTAAGAATCCAGAGCATTCAATGGCTTTTAATATGAAGCATGACAGTGAGAGGCCAGGAGAATAGAATAAAGTTGGTGCTAGTCATGGACGGCAGCAAGAATAAAAAGCATGTTTCAGATGGGCCCTGTGGCATTCTTCTGAGAAAAATTGTGTTATTTGTTGCAATGAATTATCCAATGAATATGGGGCACAATTAGGTATTTATTGAATGTTTATCTTTTGTCCAACTAGGTGCTATGGGAAATATAGAGAAAGTAAGTCGATGACGTGGATATCCTCAAGATGCTTACATTATTTTTTATTGTTGTTTTTATTTTTTATTTTCCTAATAATTTCTACCTATGGTTGGTTGAATCTGCAGATATGACCCTGCAGATGAGGAGGGCCAACTATACTACAATTTATCCTCAATTTACTTACACAAATACTGAGTCTTACAAGGGCAAATTAACTTGCCCAGTGTAACAAAGCCAGTACATAATAGACTCAGGAATAAAATCCCAGCAGTCTGACCCTAAAGCCCTCATTTTTCACCACTACAACATATATGACTTACATGTACAGAAATAGTTAATGCATAACATAAAACTAAACATTACTGAGGAACAAAATCTGTGGAATCATGAATTTTGTTTAAGGGCAGAAGAGAGAGATGTCGGGGGTGGGGGCAATTTCTTCTTACAAGAGAAATTGCAGATGCAATAATGTGCCCAAGAATGTGGAGGAAATCAGCCTCACTTTTCATGATGGGGAGAGAGGAAGGGAGAGGGCTAAGGTGGAAATCCTGGCCAGATGATAGCCACAGGGCTGAATGCCAGGAATAGAGTTGTCACTCAGTATGCAGTGGGATCGATCAATTAATAAATCCTCATTGATCACCAATCATCCTTCCAGTAGTGGCAGGGCCAGGAGTTCAAGAGAAATGCACTCTTCTCCCGCATGTTCCAGGCTTTAGTTTTTTCTTCACAGCAGTACAGGGCCAGGAGACAGTCCATCCAGGCATTCATCATATTTCACATCAATTCAAGCTGCTCATTCCTCAGGATGGCACAAATTCAAAAACATTCCTGTGATCTTCTTTATCATACTCAGTTTCATCATGTTCAGCCTTATTATTCCAGGACAAAGCCTCTAGAGGCTCCAAGTGACATGAAGAAAGTAATATTTTTAGTATACAGGATGGGCTGGGTAAGAAATAGAACAGAGTTTAGAAAGATAAATACCTAGCACTCTATCTGATGCATACCTGGTATGCAACGAATACTTGTCAAAAGAAGGAAGAACCCTTAAAGAAGATATTCTAATAATCCACATTTGAGGAGAGAAGGAGTTTTGCTAGTAGAAAAGGAGAATTAGGGATGAAGCAAAAGACATTTCACAGGAAACAATCAACATAATAGATGGGGTGTGTGGTGACGGAAAGAGAGAAGTCATGGACCGCATCAAGTTTTTGAACCTGTATACGGTATTTGATAGGAGGTGATATAGCTGACACAAATTCCAAGAATTAGAAGTTTCCTTAGGGTAGAAATAATCTCTCTGATTCTCTGTTGTAATCCAGAAAGTAGCCACATGCTTGGTGCATAATAGATAGACAATAAATAATTAGGGTATTGAATAAATAATGTATTCATTTTAAGAAGAAACCCAAACTCTCATATCTTCAAGCTGTGTCTTAACTCGGAGCAATGACATTTACTGCTGGGAACCCATGCCTTAATGAGCTCCTGTTATAGGAGGAACTTTGTTATATCCTTTAATAAGTTAAAGCAGGGGGGAAAAAAGCAGAGGGAAAAAAAAGTTTGAGGACCACTGTCCTAATACAAATATCTACTGGCATTCTTGATTTCAGGTCAGGGCTAAAATCATGTCTACAATGAAGGGCCTAGGTTAGTTATTGGCTAAATTTCTGAAAACAATTCCAAAATAAATTTATCAGGAAGGTCAATGCACCCCTCATTTGCATGGGCCCCTAAATTTCTTAAATTTTTATATGCTTCAGAGCCAAACCTGAACCCATCACTGAACCACAGATCATATACATTAGGTCCAGCTGGACCTACCAAAAAGCTATTTTAATTTCCCTCTTGCCCTTTTATCATCCCAGATAATTGAACTTTGCATCCTAGACTTTGAGTTAAAACTCAGTTTGAATTCCAGTTATGACATTTACAAGCTCCATGGCTTTGATCCACCATTTAATTTCTTTGAGCACTAGTTTCCTCATCAGCAAAATGGGAATATTAATAACTACCCTTTGGTGTTATTATAACCTTAGTACATAAGACTTCAATAAATTGTAGCTGTATTATTGTTCCTAATTAGTCCAATGATTCTTCTACTAATCTTTCATGTTTAAAATGTCATACATGCCAGGTGCAGTATCTCACGCCTATAATCTTAGCACTTTGAGAGGCTGAGGCAGGAGGATTGCTTGAAACCAGGAGTTCAAGACCAGCCTGCACAACATAGTAAGACCCTGTCTCTACAAAAAATTTTAAAAATTAGCTGTGTGGTTGCACATGCCTGTAGTCCCAGCTACTCAAGAGGCTGAGGCAGGAGGATCGCTTGACCCAGGAGTTTGAGGTTGCTATGAGCTATGATGATGCCACTGCATTCTAGCCCAGGCAACAGAGCGAGACCCAGTCTCAAATATAAAAAATTTTTATACATAATTGACATTTTGTTATAAATCCTCAGAAGCCCAATAAATAAGATTACCCCAACTTTTCCTTTACTTTTTAAGCTCTTCTGCTAGGAGAATTCCTGGATATGCTGATTGGCATGAGTTATGTACCAGATTCAGAACATATATTTTCTTGCTTTAAATTTTTGCACTCTCAACATCCATTGAATACAAGTCTAAATGTAAGCATTAAACTTTTGTGAATAATAATCTGAGCTATAGAGATTACCAAATTATTCCAAGAAATTTTTCAGATTGAATGAAAACCAAATTCATAAAATAATTAGTGGTCATTTTTTATCATCTGGAAACCAAAAACAGCCATGACAACCAATAAATAAATGAGCATAGTTTATATTGTAACAATCACCAACTAAAGAGCAATTAGATTTTTATTATTTTATAATCATCTTTTTAAAAAAAAAATAGGCTCTCATATACTTTTTATTGAATTGGGACGGGCTCTCACATACTTTTGCTCTTAAATATGTTCCCCTGAATTTATCTTCCAATTTACCTCTTCATTATATCATTCTAGAATAGGAAGAAAGAAATTAGCCAAAAATCTCTTAAATTTTTAAAGGCTGAGGGCTTCTTTTCCGAATAGTTATGTTTTAAATGTCCTTTAATTTTAAAGAAAATAATGTATCAAAAGCTACTCTGAATTCCAGAATGCATTTAGATTAATTTTATGTGAACAATCTTAATAGCAGCTACATGCATTGGAAGCATAGTAATACAAATGTGTGTAAACTATATAATTTATTCTATTACAGAGCTTAGTGTTCATTCTTCTGGAAATAACTCCATCTCCAACTCCTTCCTCCCACCTCCAACCTCACACTAGGAGTTCAGGGAACACTAGCTGGGAATCCTTGTTTTAGGCACTTCAGAATCAGTGGGTAGAATGTCTTTGCGCATTCCTGTGAGTCTTGACTCCTTCCTAGCCTAAGAGAAAATCATATATGAAGAAAGAAAAGAAGGGGAGCCCATGGGCTGCTGTCAGATCATGGGCTCCCCAGACAAAGCCTCATCATGAAAATGTGAGGAAAATCTCCTTTTACAGACAAATTCTAATTCTGGTTCTACCATTCATTAAAATGTGGGTGTCACCTAATCATAATGAGCTTCATTTTCCTTATCTACTGATTACAAGTTATATTGAAAGATAATATCTTTCATCTGCATCATGCTTTACCAGGGTCAAATCACTTTCACATGTATTATCTCATTTGATCTGCACAACAATATTGAGCTAAGACAAGGCAAATAATACTGTTCCCATTTTTCAGATAAAGGCATTGAGTCTCAGAGATTACAAGGCTTGTCCAGGTTAGATTTAATCAGTATTGGAGGCGGATGTCTATCAAAGTCTTCTGATTCTTGAACTAGTTAGTTTCTGACCACCTCTCACTGACCCTTCCACTTCTATACATTTATGATTCTAAGAATCATGTCCCATCTCAGAGACACTTTGCATGGTTTATGCCTGAGAATATTCGGCTACTGATAAGAACAGAATAATACCATCATTCTTCAAAGCTTTTTCAAAGGTTACAGAATCAAATGCAAGTTATTTTTAAAGATTCTTTGTTAATTCAAATACTGGGTGAATATTGTGATTTTTATTTCGATGACAAGAGCATACATTTAAGTGCATTCCCTCTCTTTCCCCTTCTTTTTTTAAGCCACAATCAGGGCTTGCTGTTTCTAAGCTTTTTGGCATCTCTGGATGAATCTCGTATGATTTGAAATAGCTGCTACTGAGCTGTTGTTTAGTACTTTAGTCCAAGCCTGCTTTAAGTGTGTGCGACGTAGAAAGAGTTCTTTTCTGAGGACTGAGACTCTACGCTTCAAGAAATGTTGAAGGGTTTTGTTTTCCCAGAGCTGTCAAGTTTCTTTGAAAGAACTGAAAAGAAGCAACAAAGGAAGATGTGAGAGTGATGTAAAAATTTTTTAAATATCTCTTTGGTTTTCCAATCTTTTTCAAATTAAAGTTCTGGTATTAACCATTCCATAGGTAAATGCCTCTATCTATGGATTGTTGTTTCGTAGCGAGATGGCCCTTCTTTATCTCCTGTGTGTATGTGTGTGGGTGTGGGGGTGTGTGTGTGTAAGAGTATGTGTGTGTTCTTTTCTTTCTTTCAGTTTTTCTGTGAATGGTAAAGGTTTATCAGAGACTGAAAACTTATTATCTTTTCAAAGAATTGAATTTGTAGTAAAAGTGGTTTGATCTAGAAATAAAAAAGGAGGGAAAGTGGAAACAAAAGTAACATTGGAAGAATAATAAGGGAAAAGAAGCAGACAACAGACCCAAATTTTACAGCACACCATGTTTAAGTGATTTACTTGGGGTTATGTGTTTTTAAAAGTAACATATAAATGCATAGCAGGATTTTGGCAGATGAAATTGTGTTGTGTTTACTTTAATGCACTCAGTGATGATAAACAGTTATTTAGTACAAGTAGTATGCCCAGTGGTACAAAGAACACAGAATTAGACACAGTTCCTGCAAAGCAGGTTCAAAATCTAAAAACAAATTAGAGAGGCAGAGCATAAAACACTCGGAAAAAGCCTAACATTTAAACATGTAAAAATGTCATCATGGGCATTCTAAGTATACTTTCAGACATAATTTGCAAAATTTCCTAACTGCACATACAAACATTGTAAATAAAGTCATATTTACACAGACTCAATATGTGCACGAATGAAAGCACATGAATGTCAGATGTGCGATTTAAAGGTGATGTACTTAACTGCTAAATATGGGCATCCACCTAAAAATTGCTGTTTTTACTATTTATCTCCCTTACATTTTTAATTACTTCCAACTTCCTTTTAGATTACAAGTTAGAATAAACATGCAAACATTTGTTTTTTTCTGAAGACTATGTAATATATATTTGAGCGAAATTTCCTCTAAATTTTAAAAATTTTTTATTTGGCCTCTGCAGTTGCTGTTTGCTCACCTTATGAAAATATTTTACTATTTTTTTAATATGGGCAAAATGGAAAATTGAAGAGCCGTTGAGAAAAAGCCAATTCTTCATGCGACAAACAATCATTTCACATTGATGTCTTAAAACAAGAAAGATTTCTCCTATTTATTTACCAGAGATGAGTACAGATAATTTCATTGTGCATCGATTTCCTCTGAGGAGGGAGGAAGTGTGGTCAGCTAAAACGAAGCACTGAAATGGGGAATCGGCAGCCACAACTTCTATTCTCATCTTTATCTTCTGAATTTGCTCTGACTTTAGAAACTCACTTGGTTTCCAGGTCCCAGTTTTTTTGGAGTTTTTTTTGGTTTTGTTGTTTTGTTTCTTTGTTTTATTCTTTTGGTGGTGGTTTGGTTTTGTTAATGAACATAATCAGACTCATAGATAGTTTTTTGAACTCTTTTATTAAGATATTTTAATTGGCCTGGTCTATAAACACAATATGTTGATAAAATGGTAGCCAATACAATTGTGCACCATTCAGAAACATAATCAACATTCATGTAGTCAAACTTTTAGTGAGAGCCTACTGTGTGCAAGGCACTGAGCCAGGCACTACATAACTACATTTGGTGTTTAAATCACAACATTATTTATGTAACTGTCATTGTGTGAAAATACACAAGCTTCCCAGTAGGCTAATACTATATGAAGTAAGGATAATTATCCAAAAAAAAAAAAGATTGCTATGGGTTTTAAATATAAAGAACTCCTTTATTTTTGAGAAGAATTTGTTAAATACATGAAATATTTCAAATCCTTTGACCTGTTTTTATTTTATTTTTAAATTACTGTTTTTAAATTTATGGAATATGTCCGTTATATACATTATGAAAGTTGGCATGAATTGGTATATTTATATATACATATATATTTTACACAGGTACATAAGTAGGAAAAAGCATCATGCTTATGCCCGAAAAACATAAATCTGTGTCTCTTAAAATTATGAATTAGAACTTACAGTATCACTATTTCTAATTAAAAGTATTTTATCCTTACTAGGAGTGAACCTGCTATTTTTTCTATTGCCAAGTTTTTAATGCCAGTTCTGTTTTCTTGGACACAGGAAAGAAAGAAAAATAATAAAATATCCTTTTCAAATTGCTGATTTTTTAAAAATGCTATTTTTTCATTTATCATTGAAAACATTTTAAGCTTGCATATTTAACAAGAAATTCTGAGACTTGGTACTAGTTTTTTTTTATATTTTGCTCTTCCCATCTATATTAGGTAGGAATCTAATTAGACTGCTATGACAAAGACACCCCTAACATAGTGGCTCAAACAAAATAAACGTTTATTCCCTCTCATACAACAGTTTGGACAGGCAGGATTGTTGGTGTTCAGCAGCTGTCCTATAGCAGAGACACAGGCTCTCTCTGTGGAATTGCTCTGCCATCTTCCACTGTGGCTTCCATCTCTTGGCCCAACATGGCTGTGCCAGCTCCAGGCATCATGTTTGCCTTTAGCCAGCAGGAAAAGGAAAAAAGCATAGGGGAATACATGCTTCTTTCTTTCAAAGACATAATCTGAAATTTGCACGTATAACTTCTGAAATGATTTGTGCTAGATGCTCTGTTACAACCCCACTAGAAGACATAATGAAGTAGTAAGATGCTTGCATCTAGACACAGAATCTATGTGAATACAGCAGACACAAATGCAGCCTCCTACAAAAGTATTATGTTGATGACTCATTACAGACAGCATTACTGTGGGTAACTTTCTGAAATGGTATACAACTCTTAGTAAAGTTTAGAATAAGTCAACATGAAAGTTTCCCTTAACCTATAATACATGATACTTACATTTCTGGAAAAATCAGTGTGTTAAAATAATGCAAAATAAAATCTTTGTGTTGGATATGAGACAGAATTAGGCTTGGATATTTATAAACTACCCTGGTTTTTACCTACATAAATGTCCAGCAGAGTGTTTGGAAGCTATGAAGGATGTAGACCAATTCTTTGTTGTGTGGGATTACGTCCTGCACTTTGTAGGACAATTACTAGCTCTGGTTTTGCCCAATGAATTCCTTCCTTCAATTATTATGTCAACCAAAAACAACTCCACAAATTTCTAAAATGCCTCCCACCCAGACCCCAGGACTCTAAAACTTATATTGACAGCTCTAGAGTTACAAGGTATGTTGGCACCTAGTCTAACTTCCAATATATCACAAATAACATCACCAGACATTTTACAATGGTCTCATATAGGTCTCAAATTTCCAGCCATTAATATCCACATCACTGCCACCCATGACCTGATGCTGCACCTTCTAGACTTTTCTTAGGACAACATTTCACTTCTAGGTACCAAATCATATACTTGTTATGAGTTTAGGCCCCAATAATAAAGGAACCCAAAACTGAACAGGCATTTATTTCCTTCTTACATAAAAGTTCTCCCAGGCATTCCAAAACTGAGAAGGCAGACTGACAATGTGGAAACCCTGGCTGCTACTCTCCATTCTCAGTGCATACGGTTTCTATTTCATGGATCCAACATGACTGCTCTAGCTCTAGCCATCACATCACATATTCCAGCAGTGAAAAGAGAAAAGATAAAAGAAAAAGGCATACTCTTGTTTAAAAGCAAATCTCATAAGCTGTGCAGAAAACTTCTGTTACATTCCTTTCTCTAGAACTCAGCGTTTCTATTTTTGAGATTCTAAAACTAGAGATTTGACTCTGAGCATCTAGCAGGTATTGTTCTACCAAACAGGTGGCCTAGCGAAATGAACCCAAACTAGAAATTCTAGTTCTGGCTGTGTTGCTAAATAGCCTTGAGATCCCGGGCAGATCGTTTAACTTCTCTGATTCTGTTTCTCCATTTGTACAATGAGAAAAGGGGAGTTCAAGAGGTTATTTCAAATTTCCCAATTCCAGAGTATATTACAATACCCAGGATGTCTTATGACAAGACCAAATTTTAAAATCTTTTTTTTCCAAAAATTTTCCAGTCTGTTCATTGTAGATGATTGATTTTTATTTTAGGAACTCATTTCAATGTTACAAAGTAAGTTAGGAACATAGAATTTAATGAAAGATTTTTTACTTGGTCTTTGTTATAATTCTTTTAAACAAATATGTATCGAACACTTACCACATGCCAGACACTGAATTAGACACTGGAGATGTAAGCAAGATTGGCACAGTTTCTTCCATCATGGAGAATAAAGACAAATAGAGAGAAAATAATTGCAATTTATAGCAAGTGCTGTGAAAGAAATGTATGAATATCTAAACAAGAGACTAACAGAGGTGACCAGCTTTAGATGCTGTGATCACAAAAGGCTAAATAGGGACTGTTAGAAGAGAATGAGCTGGTTGTACAAACTGTGGTGAGAGGCGGAACATTCCAGGCAGAAAGCAAAGCCTGCACAAAGGCCCTAAGAACCCAAAAAGACAATGGAACAATAAATAGGGGCTAGATCACTCAGGTACTGAAAGGCCCTGGTAAGAAATGTGGATATATTCAGATTTATTCTCAGGAAGAGGGAAAGATATTGAAGAGTTTCAAACAGGGTAATTATGGAAATCCATATTCAGTATAACATCACTTTTGCTTTTGTTGGAAGGCAATAAAAGAGAAAGCAGAGAGACCAGTAAACCAGGAAGAAATGGTGGCAGGTGAGACAAAGAGGTGGCAACAAGAGAGGAAAATTATGGCTTCTAAAGTACAATTTTTCAAAGCTAAATTTTTATACCTAATATTATATACAATGTATCAATGAACAATCACATTCCGAGGTCCTACCATATGTCCAGCATGGGAGTGTAAAGGTGATTGATATAGTCCCTGTCCTATAGGAACTTACCCTTTCTATGGGGGAGCAATCAACATAGGGGAAACCATATCAATAATCTCATACAGGACCTTTTCTGACACCTTATAAAAGGTCATTTATTTCTTTGGGTTAACGGGAATATGTGGAAATCTGAAAATAGTATTTTTGTGTTGTATCATTGCTGTTGCTTATTATTATATTTACAGATTAATTTTCCTGTGCCACTAACCAGAATGTGACCAATGTCCAAATAGGTATTTCTTTTCTGCGTATCCTATTTTTCCTTATTTAGGCCAGATCTTGAGTGTGGAGTAGGCACCAAATTGCAGCTGGTGGTGGGAAGGTTAAAAGAACACTCAATTTAGACTTCCCCAGTGTATTCAAGATCTCATCTGGCCTGCCTAGAGAGATCCCGAACTCTGGTCTCTTCACACAACCACCTAGGCAAATGCTTCAGCCTAAGGAAGAGACAAACTCACAGATGGCAAACACAGGCTATTTGCTTTCCAGAAATTATAAGAAACCGATTTAATTGCAAATAAGAAAAGACCAAATGTAGCAAATAGTCTCATTTAAAATAATCAGTGCACTATATTAGGAATATCTTTTCAAAACATATCTTGGAATAAACTAAGAGTAACTTGCCTCAGACTTAAAGGTCCTAGATGAAAGGGACCATACTTTTGCTATTCAAATTATCCTTTGAGGTAAATTTTCAAAAACTATCAACGTCAAAGAACTTCTTGCAACAGTCCCATGCCGATGGCCCCAGACCACAGGTTTGAAAAGTACCGGCCTTTCACATTCATAAGAGTAACCCCAGTGCTTATGGACGGCAATGTGTTAGAGCCTTCCGAATCTCTCAAAAACAGCAGAAATGAGGAAAGTAAAAGGATGCCAGCGGCCTAGCACTTGTGGCCATTCCCATTCCCAGAGTGCCTTTTGCAGGAGTAGGGAATGGTAATTCTGATATCCTGGACACATTTTAAATTGAGTAATAACACTTTGCCTACTTAAATGCCCCCTGTAGTTTCAATTAACTGGGCATGCTTCTGAACATTCTTTTGCTGTTAGGCGAGGCATGGTTATAGCCGGCACGCATTGCTTCGGTGGTGAATAAAAGTGTGTTCTCATCTAGAACCAACTTTTCAAACCTGTGCAAGAGGAAGAATATAATTTAAGCATTTAGGCCAGAATTTGCAAGACATTTTCAGAATAGTAAGGTCAATAACCATTGTATAACATTTCCACTCTGGGAAGAGGCATAAAATCCAAGAATACAGTTGCCTGTTACTTTGATTATCAATGCAATAAACAGAATCATGACATTATTGCTATTGAATGCCTAGTTAATAGCCACATAAGAATACTCTAAAGTTCAATAGAAATATAAAAGATATTTATAATTCAGCAATGGATTATTCAGATTTCACAATCGTTATTTCTCAGCAAATGATGCTGCTTATAAAACACATAATCCTCTATCTCGACATTTCTTTCGCTATTCCATGGAAAAACAAGCATTCTTGGAAATCTTAACAGATGTCTGTCAACAATAGTTTATGTTATCTGACAAGTTTGGAATATGCTGGGTTAAAAAAAGTTAAAACCTTTTTATTTTGGTTTTGAGTGTGCTGTTTTCGCAAAGCTTTAATAATCTGCGAATGCTTACTTTGACCTTCAAGAAAGGGGATATAGTACGTAGGACTGTATTTCCCCAATTCATGTACTGTAGACTGTGGAACATATATACTACAGTCTGAATGTGTCCCCCCAAAATTCATACGTTGAAATCTTAACCCCCAAAGGAATGGTACTAGGGTGTGAGGCCTTTGGTAGGTGATTAGAGCATAAGCCCAGAGCCCTCATGAATAGGATTAGTGCCCTTAGCAAAGAGGCCCAAAGGAGTTCCTTTGCCCCTTCCATCGTGTAAGGACACAGGGAGAAGGCACAATCTGAAGAAGTGGGCCCTTGCTAGACACCAGATCTGCTGGAGCTTTGATCTTGGACTTCCCAGCCCCCACAATATGAGAAATAAATTGTTGTTGTTTATAAGCCACCCATGTGTAACATTCTGTAACACAAACGAACTAAGATAGTGTATTATCATATTTTTTTCTATTTAAAATGCACATTTATTTCTGATCACTTCTCACCCTCTTCCCTACTGCTACCCTAACTAGAATCAGCATCATCTTTCACTGGATTACTGCGATAGCCTCCCTAATTCAATTCATCTCTATGCCTCTGGCCCTGACCCCATACAATCTATTTTTAAAATGCAGTCAACAATATCCTTTAAAAATCTACAAGGAACCCTATGATGGTTTCCTATTTCCCTCCCAAGAAAAGCCAAAGTCCTCACAGTGCCCTGCAAAGCCCTGGGTTGCCTCATCTCTCCTTCCCCTCCAGCCTTTCTAGACTCATCTCCTTTTGCCTGCTCAGCTTTAACTTCACAAGTCTGTTGAATGTTTCTCTATACATCAGGAATGCTTCTGTCAAAGCATATTATGTTGGCTGCTCTTTGCTTGGAAGGGTCTCCCTTAGAGAACCACCGGCTCATTCCCTCACGTCCTTCAAGTCACTAGCTCAAATGGCTTCTGTTCCGTGGGACCTACTCTCACCAACTACCTGTTTCAAATGCCAATCTCTACCCTGATCCATCTGGCAACCCTGATTCACCTTACCCCACTTTACCTTGTATCCATTGCATTTATCATCTATGAGCATGCTATATCATTAAGTAATTTATTATGTTTATTTTCTGGCTCCTTCAACTAGAAAACAAGGTGTAGACAGTCAGGGATTTTATTTTACTCAGATGCATCTCCAGTTTCTAGAACAGTGCCTAGCATATATTAGCTTCTCAATAAATATTTATTGAAAAAACATAAAAGAGAGAACATTCTCCATATATCAAAATCAAAATGTGTCATATAAATATGTTTCCTTTTTTCCTATAAGAAAATGTATGATGTTTGTTATAATTACTTATGTCTTAGAATCTAGGAAATATAAATCAGGGGACACTTGCACTTTTCCAAACTCACTGCTGCCAGAGTTAATTTAATATCTGGTAAAAAGAAAGAGCTTAATGTCATCGGTGACTTCTCTTTTTCTAATTTTATCACGCCCCTCCCTCTACCTGAAATTAATTTTTTGCCAAGTTGCCAAGCCCTGCCAACTCTATTCCAGTACTAACTTCCTCATTAATTTTCTTCCCTCCTTCCCCATTAGGAAGGGGACACACAGGGAGACAACTGCCAATAATCCTAGATGGGGGCCAGAACCCTATCATAGGTGGCCTTGGAGGCAATTAGACATTTTGTGGGGAGCAAGAGTGAGCCACTGTATTTTTCTAGCAAGATCAGAATTTTTAGAAAGGTAACTGTGACAGTGATGTATCAGATGGCCTGGAGGTCAGCAGGACTCTCATTTCTAATTCTGCACTAACTCTTGATTTCCCCTCATGTGATGCTCTTTCCATCACTTTTTCATCTGCTTTCTCTCTGGCCACCTACTCCCATTTGAGACTTGCTCGTTCCCAAAGAGTCTGGACATGCAACAAAGACACAGGCCAAAGAACATCCTTGGTTCCATCTCCTTTGACATCTTTCTGGCCTTCTTGCATACAGTGACCAGAAGAGAAGATCAAAGGGAGAAAGGAGAGAAAGAGAAGAGTTTGGCATGTATTTGTTATAATGTCTAAATAATCTCATATAACATGAGTTAGTCCCACTTTACAAATGAGAGAATTGGCTGGGAGTGGGGGCTCATGCCTGTAATTCCAGGGCTTTGGGAGGCCAAGGCTGGAGGACTTCTTGAGGCCAAGAGTTCAATACTCACCTGGGCAACACAGTGAGACTCTGTCTTTACAACAAATGAGAAAAAAAAATATCTGGGCATGGTGGCATGCACCTGTGGCCCCAGCTACTCGGGTGGCTGATGCAAGAGGATTACTTGAGCCCAGTAATCTATGATCCAAATACTGCACTCCAGCCTGGGCAACAGAGGGAGACCCTGTCTCAAAAAATAATGATAAAATTTTAAAACATAAAACAAATGAGGTAATTGAGGTTCAAAAAACTCAAACATTTTACCAAACATCATGTAGGTAATGGGATTCAAGCCCAAAGCTGCCCAAAAGGATAAAAGAGTAAGACTGGCTGGCTCCTAGCAAATTTCTAAGTTCTAGATACTGAAATACATCCTTTACATGAGTTATTTAAATTCCAACAGCCTTATGAGAAGCTTCAATTTTTATCCTCATTTTACAGAACAGGAGACTAAACGTAGAAAGATTCAATAATTTGCCCAAGTTCACATAGCTAGTAAATGTTGATTCTAGGACTAGAGCCCAGTTTCTTCTAACTGGGGTGAGAGGTCCAACCCCCACACACAATAAACTCCAGTGCTTTCCACTATGATCCACAAGGACACACACTGGCCTGGCCCTGACCACCACTATGTGATGGGCTGTCAGCCTTGGGCTGCAGGGAGCCCACTGCTGTGGCCGCTGTCAGCGTGCCTGCAACAGCCATTTATCCTGTCTCCGTTTGTGGGGAAGAAGGGATATCTCTGGGCAGATCAGTGCCCCTAAAAATAGAAGATCCCTTTTTCTGTATCATTTCCTCTTTTAACAATTATATTCTGTTCACCACTTTCCCCTATAATTGTGAGGAAGAGGAAAAACTCTAAAGCTTAAGATGCAACAATTATAATTGAATTTTAACTGTGACTATAAAAGCAGAAAAGTCCTGTGTAAACTTTAAGATTTTACCATTGTTTTCCCACTCAGCACTATGGTTACACATGGACTTGACAGCATTTTATTCAAAAATTCACAGGCTGGCTTACCCCTTTTTTTCTCTTTTAATACTCAATTAAGGTTGGTTCAACACTAGAGGTTCTTGGGTAGAAATTTTTTAATTAGATAGCTGTTCATTTGTAGCCAAGGAGTTATTACTGAAAATACTCAATAATATAAAGACTGGTGCAAATAAAGATGTAGAAAAATTTAATTCCCATAGATATGGCATAATAATAATGATAAATTAGAAGCACCAAAAATGTACTTACAACATGCTTGGATGTGCAAACAAATGGAGTTTATTTCTTTTTAACTGATTAGGCCTTCTTCACAATCCCACATGCACCAGGTAGTGTTGAAAGTTATTTCAGTTAAGTTAATTCAGCCCATCTCTTTATGTAACTCAGTTTCTGTTTCTATGAGTCAGAGAAATGCTTGTGAGATCTCTGCCCTCTCCACCTGGATTTACAGGGAATGAGTGAGGTGTAAGTCATCTTGGATGAGGTGGAGTCCTGTAGTCCATGAGATGTCCTCTAAGCTCTCCTGGTCTGGCCTCCTCCCGGAGCTGGTAAACTCAGAAGCAACCCCTCCATCCGAGAGGCATTCTGAAGCCTCCATTGCCATCAATACCTTCAGTGATATTCATCTCATGTTTTGTTTACTCAGTTCTTACAATGCTCCAATGCCCCTACAGCTGCCTCTCCTTGCTTAGGAGCCCCCATCTCCACTTCTGCCACAATAATGTATCTCTTGACACGTGACTGAGACTCCCAGTTGGATCTCTGTCTACAGAGGATGGCTTCTTTCCCTTTAGGCAACCTCCTTTGGCAAAGTTTCAGGCAAGTCCTTCACCTACTTACCACCAGATCCTTCTGGTTTATTCCATAGGACACCCGGGAACTTCTAGATAGCCACCACACCAAACAAGAGCTGAGGGAGAGTTTGAGGGGTTTAAACTCAGATCTTTCTGTACAAAACCACATTAAGCCACTGAATTTAATTTGCTGTAACAGCCTCCAAGGTTAAGCAGAAGAAACCTTTAAGGTGATAGCTTCCAAGTCCTCTCGGAGGGGCAGAAGGCCATTTCCCCTCAATATTCCCCTCAAACTCTTCAGAACATCTCTATACTACTCTCCCGCTCAAGCCTCACCACCAGGAATTGGTGAAAAGTAGAGAAACTGGAGCCTGTCTTCTACCCAGAATCCAATGGGAACTGAGGGGACAGTCATTTCCCAGCTTCTTCCTAACCTACCCTGAACCCACTCTCTAGCATTTCAGACTCTCCAGTATTGTTTGTCTGGCCCGCTTCTCAATAGTTAAAGAAGAAATAAAGGAATTTAGAAAATCCTTTTGTTTCTTACAAACCAAATTTCATGACTATTGTCTTGGCCAAGAAGTCAAAAGAGCCAGCTTTTGAGATTCAAAGCTGATCAATGGCTTCTTTGTTCTAATCTTGGGAATGCCCAGCTTTGCCTTCCCAGGGGCTATGTGCTTGGGAGGTAGAAGTTTGCAAGGAGGGAACTTGATTTAAGGGATAAGTGTCAGTACTTTGATTTATTATATCAAACGATTTCAAGTAATTCTCATTATAACACCACAATAACAACAATATTAGGTTCTTACTATGTCAGACACTGTATACCAATGTTATTTTATTTTTTACTTAATTCTTACAACCACTCTATTATGAAAGTCTTATTACACACATTTTCAGAGAAGGAAATCAAGTCTCAGAATGATTCACACAGCTGGGAAGGGGTTCTTTCTATTATCCACTGCAGTTTCAAATAGTGTTTCTCAGTTTGACTACAATCCACCTGAGAAATACAATTTACATCACAATCCAAATACACACATAACTGAAAAAAGAGTTTCACATAACAATACTTGCACTCAGTTTCTTATATTCTATGCAATTCTCTCCTTTTCTTCTTTTTTTTTTATTTTAATGCCAATCACAATCAACTAAATTGATTTCATGACCTACTAAAGGGTCATAATTGACAGTTGAAAAACACTGTTCCAGCACCCGCAGCATCAATATCACAGAATTCTAGCAGAAATTACATCAAACTATTTAGCCATTTGGAAATCAGGCTAAGGCAATTTTTCATGTACAAGTTGTAATTGGGAGAGCTTAAGTATGAAAGACTTGAAGCAAGTAAAATAATGAGTAAAATGTCAATTAAATACCGTTAAGTAGCTTTAAAACTACTTAGCAAGAGGAAATCCGGAAGCTGAACAAACATAGATTTGTGATTGACTTGCCGTTTTTTAGTTTCACGAAGTTTTCTTTGGTTTAACTTCTCAGATCTTGTATCTAGATATTTCCACCCTTAATTTTGATCTTCAGTGCTCAATTGTATCTCAGGATTTTTACTTTTTCTCAAGGATTTAGATAAAAATGAAGCATTGGTTCTGTCAGGTTTTAGTCTGAAATGTCCAGACACACCAAAGGAAGGCAAGCCCGAAAATGAGGTTTATTGAGGAGAGAATGATAGGATTATTGGGCAAGAGCAAGATATAGGTTTACAGAGCATGGTACATACGGCACAGATGATGACTGGACCCATTGTCACAGCAAAGGGAGAGCAAGAGGAAGGGCACAAAAAGAGAGGTTGGCTATGGTCTGCGTCTTATTTCATAGTGCCTGGATAGGGACCTCCCTCGTGGTTCAGAAGTCACCATGGAACCACTTTGATTGGACAGTTGGGAGTCACATGACCTGAGTCTTAACTACTTGCATGTAGGTTGTTCTACGTCAATTTCCAGACTCTATGGTACCTATATTGCTTGGCCCATGGGCTAGAGAGTCCTCTGCATCCTTTTGCAGCTGGCACACTAAGTTATGATTGGCAGAGTCATAGGGTATTCCCTCTTCCCCCAGGTATGGAGAATTAGGGTGGGGCAGAACCAAGATGGAGGCAACAGCACCTACTTTTGTCCCTAGGAGACCTGGAATCCCTTGCTATCTACCTAACAGTTCCTCAAAAATTGTCCTCCAGATCTCTAAATAGTTTGAAAAGAGAAAAACTTTCATGCACTCCAAATTCTGCTTTTGCACTTTCATGCACAAAAAGATTTGTGTCAGTGAATATCAATTAATAATTTGGGGATGAATGAATGATGTTTCAAGAAACAGAAGGTTCAGGATGTGCTCAAGAATTTCCAGATCATAAAACCTAGAAAAAGCCAACAGATTTCTGCCTTTTCAGCCCAAAGCTCATTATAAGGTCGTGTATTGACGTGCTTTGCTTTACGCAACTTTCAAGAAAATGAAGAAATGAGCCCTCTCCCACATTTATTGCACTTTCTAGTTCTCACTAAATTATACCTTTGACCTCTGAGACATTTGCAATGGCATCAGGATGTGGTTACAAATTGTATTAGTATTACCAAGCAGATTCTTTTGCTATGCTGGAAGACCTAATCCATCAGTTACCTACTGAAGCTGAATGGATGATGTAGTTAGTAGCTCTTTGTGGTAGGTTTTTGAGATACACAACTGGAGGACAAAACAGAAGCTTTTAAAAATATGGAAAAGAAACTGCTCAAAACAAAATGAAGGAAAGACTGCTGAATAGGTTCTAGGAGACCTAATTCTGGTCCTTCTATCACCGCAAGATACTTTCAGAAGCCTTACAAAGTTACTGGGCCTCTTTAGGCTTCAGATTTCTCACCTGTAAATGTCTCCTGTAGCTTATCACATATAAATGTTCTCATAGCTTCTAATGTTTTGCCAAATATTTGGAATCAATTCTTACCTTCGAATTGCATATGAGATTGAAATCACCATTTTAGAGCCATTTTCTTCAACATCCACATTAGATAATTACACTGCAGAGAGTAATCTAAATAAGCACTCCTAGAATCCAGCACCATTGAGAAGAACCTAGCCACCGGTGGTTTCAGGAAAGGGTTAAGGAGGGAAAAAAACAATGTATACACAAGATCGTGAGATGAGAAATTCACATAACCTGTAGGGGGCACTAAGGTACTTTTTAGAGAAAGAATCAGATTACTGGACCTGAAAGGTACCTGTTAACCCAAGTGACAAACAAATGGGAAGAAAGGATTAGTTAGAGAGGTATCTTCTTTTATCATTCCTCACATGGTTCTGTTACTAACTTCTATCTCAAGTAAACAGCTTAGACAGTAATCAGTGATTGTAAAAGATAAACTACTAACTGATAGAAGAGAGAAAAAAATTCCAAAAAGAGAAGCTTCTTTGTAATGATTTGATAAATGAGCCCTTGCTACCTAAAAACTTCAGGACTTGCCATTTGATCAAGATTAGGAAATCCAAAAAGAAAATGTTTGAAGCTCATGACTTATTGATTATTGGCAGAGCAAAGGTAAGTTACAGAGAGAATCCAAAGAGTATTAGTTCTTCCTTTATAGAGTAGGGTCAAAGAATATCACAGATGGAAGACGCAAGTCAATGCCTTACATTTCAGTATTGCTTCTCAAGAAGAAATGAATAGGATTAAAAATGATGGAGAGTAAAGCCTTTACATTTGCATAATTCTTAACAATTTGTAAAGCCCTCTTGTAAAGATAGTATCTCATTCGATCCTCAGAATGGACATTTCATATTTGAAAGTTTAGAGAGGTTAAATGGCTTGCCCAAAGTCACACAGTAAATTTCAAAGCTGAGTCTTTAATAAAAATTGATGTCTAGTGATTTTCAACAGATCACTGGGCTGCTCTACCAACCAAGCGTGCTTTAGGGAACTTAGTCACAGTGGAAAAAAATCTGTTACAAGCCCAAAAGATGTCAGTTTATGTTGTAAAGTGAAAATCAAATGGCAGATATTCACAAAGCAAAATAAAGACAATTTCTTGTCACATGCTTTGTAGCTCTAAGAAGCTAACAGGAGTTTTCACAACACAAATGGCTAATCCTAACAGCACGCCAAGTTGGCAGTCATGTCGTCTGTCTGATCAACAATATGCCGTGCTGCTTGAGATCTATCCTGTTACAACTCTGCTGGCTGAAGGTATCATTTCCAAAATGTCCCTGTCCGAAAGTAAATACAATTATTATAATAAAAGTTAATAGAAGAGGTGGGACCATGTATGCTTTCCACTCTATCCGCCCTCACAAAAAAACAATTCAATATTGCCTATATTCCGATGATTAGTGTCCCAAGCCAAAGCTCCAGGAAGAGAATCTGGAAGGAGTCAAAACAGGAAGAACAAGTTTGGGTGTGCTCTCCACAGGGAAGCCTCAGGCCTCATGCTGAGACACAATGATGTCACCCCTCAAAGAGGGGCTTTGAAGTCAGACCTGAGGTTGAAACCCAGCTCTGATTCTTGGAAGATGTCCTTAGACTCATTGAGCCTCATTTTTTGTGCAATGAGAATAAAATACTGATCTTGAAAGCTGATGTAGGCATCAGAAATAATATATGGAAATGTGTGGCACAAAATCAATCCTCAAAGAGTGATAACTGGAATTTGGGGGTCCCTGATACTTGGTGGAAAATAAGGCACAGAGTAATGCTGAAAGGCCCAAAGACAAGTTTTCCCTCTTCTCGAGCCTGCTTAAGGCAAGCCCCGACACTAGGCCTTGCAGCAGGTCTGCATATCCAAAAGACCAAGGACTTTTGTCAGATGACATCTTTTGTCTGAGTGTCACTTTGAGTCTCCAAGTGTAGGGATTTATTATACTTTGATTTGTACGAGTCCTCCAAGATCAAAGATGGATTCTGAGTGTTAGTTGTCAAATGAACAAACGATTGTAGAAATATAAAAGCAAAGCAATTCATGTTGCCTTAGGAATAGCTCATTTACAAAATCTAATATGCTATTACATTGACATATTTCCTCATTTTGTCTATTAAATCTTCCATTTTTGTAAAACTAGTTTGTCACAACCAAATGGTACGATTATGTGCACTTATGTACACATCGTATGTGTATAGTCTGCCTATAGTGTCAAATGAATGCTGAATCCGATTTGAAGAAAAAGGAAATTAAAATGGAGGTATGAATTAACAGCCTCTGCATTTCAAATATCTTTGACTGTAGCTACATTAAAAAATACTTGTGAACATATAGCTTTTTAAAATTTTAGTTCTTCTAGCACATCAATCAGTCAAACTATAAGTTGTTCTTTTAAAAAATCCATTTGAAAACCCTATGAAAAATAGATACTACGAATTGAAACACCCCTAGGTTAACTGTGGAGTGTTAATGGGTACTGCTTGTGAGATACTACACTAGAGGTAGGAATACACTTTTTTGTTCTCTGAGTTTTTGTTCTAATCTTCCATCCAGGACTTGGACTATTTTATTCAAATTTGCCTGCATTTGCCCTGGGAAAAATATTTATGTGAAAATTGACCTCCTTCTGGGTCTCTCGGCAGCTTGTTTGTAGTATAGATGAGTG
Source organism: Cheirogaleus medius (assembly GCA_008086735.1). Classification (NCBI taxonomy): domain Eukaryota; kingdom Metazoa; phylum Chordata; class Mammalia; order Primates; family Cheirogaleidae; genus Cheirogaleus; species Cheirogaleus medius. The sequence goes on from VBSM01000529.1 coordinate 60,761,635, forward strand.
TGCTGGTTCAAAATCTTCTGTTCACTGTTGACTAAGACATTGAAGAGTTCTTCAGGCTCTATAAGGCCCGAGAAGAGTCTATTGAGAGTCTCAGCCTTTTTCTTCCTGCCAAGTTACTTTTTTTATTAGGCTGATAAACTGAATTGCTGAAAAGCAGCTGTTCGAAGAAGGATTTAGCTGATTCTCATGGGGTTTCTAGGTGCGTGGGAGATATATTTGCGTCTGGGATCCATTGGTCCCTAGCACAGTTAGACCTGAGTGACCTCTCTTTCTCGCCCTAAAAAGGTTTCTGGAATGTGACGGAAACACAACACTACTTTTCAGAGAAAGCCGCAGCCACTCAATCAATTTCCTTTTCCCTCCTGTCTCCCATCTCGGTGCGAATCTCTCTCTATAAATGTTGGTCTTTAAAATTAGGATTTCAGGTAATTTGGTGTTTACTGGGTGAATGCTAACCAGATTGAGTAAGTGCAGCTTTGCTTAAAAATAGAAAGAAAAGAAGAAGAAAAAGAGCCCGGCAACAACACCGTGAATTCTGACTAAGGTTAAGCCTGGTCAGAAGCAGGAAAGGATTTAAACTGTTAATTTTCACATATTGCTCAAGTAAGCAAAACTAAAAGCATTTAATTTTTCTAATAATCTCATACATGGTTTCCTTGTAACGTACTACACAATCTGTATTGATTACTTTGTCTGTGAGATACACATTTAATAAACATGTATTCCAAAGTGGAGCATAAAATCACAGTTTAAATTACTATTTTTTGAAAGCTACTTTTCCCCCCAGAGTGTTAAAACAAAATATTGGCTGGGGAGAAAAAAGACTTACATTTCAATTGTGTCTTGAGAAGCTAATTGATACCAGGCATTAAGATGAACAGGGCATTTACAGGCAGCAGAGGGTCAGGGGAATAAATTCCATACTTTTTCAAGATATGTTAGATGTACAGATGACGTCCACGAGATCATCTGAGGACAGAAAAAAGCCTAGCTGGAAGTCGTAAAGGAAGAATAAATTTTTAGTGCTTCTGAAAAGCACATAAAATTTTCTGGTATTATTTAAAAATTGTTGAATTGATAAAAATATTTAAATATCAAATCTTGATCCACTACCTATGCCATTTATATGTATATAATAAAGACTAGGTTATAAGCTTTTAAAAGCATTATTTACAAAGGGCATTATTTACGTATAAGAGCAAATTTCTTTGCCAAATTTAAGCAACCAGTTTTTGAACTTTTATCATCTCCCAAAGCAATATTGGCAGCTATACCAAAAATTTTCACATCTTTAATGTTCTTCAGGACAGGTCTATAGAAAGCAAATTGTAAATGTGTAAAGTGGTAAATAGAAGGGGTGATTCAAACTAAAAGCAAAATGACATTTGTAGTAGTAGAGGGTACTGTTGTTTTTGATTTGTTATATGCCTTAATCTGGCATGCTATTTCACCCTTCATGACACACATCAATACCTTCTTTATGTCTGGCTATTACTACTCATTTAAAAATCTATTTTACATGATTCTTTCAGCCAAAAACGGGCCATAATGACACAGAATACAGCATGTGCTTCATAAATTCTGTAAGAATCAATACTTTGGCTGGGAATTTGTCAGTCTCTCAAAGTTATGCATCATTAAACTTTATTGTTATTGCAGTGGACTCTTCCTCAAAGTTCAGTACCTAACTCATATTGGAGGAAGGCTTTTAAAGCCGGATAAGCTGAAGAGAGGCAAAAGCTGTTTGCAATGGGATATATACCTACAGATGATGCTTAATTTGCAAAATGCAAATAGAAGAAAAGCTATTTTCCTCATCTATGGCTAGGTAGTTTATAAGATTCAGGTTATGTTTATCTAAAGGTCACATAGATGATATCCAAACAAGTTTGGAGAATATGGAAAATATTCTTCTACTGACCAGGTTCCACCTGCCTCTTAATACCCTGACAAGCACAGCAGGCAGATTAAGAAACAGATGACACCTAGATTCTTCACCCCTTCTACACTACTCCCAGGATTAATTTATAATGAGAACACCCATGCCATTTTGTTTTGTCTTCTGTGAGAGGTACTTGGTATTTGTCATAATGACTGGTCTGTGTAGACACTTTCTTTTCAGCCCCACCTTTAGGGATTCCAGCTGTAATCATGTCACCTACAAATGGCCTAATCAGCATCAAACCCAAATATTGGCACAGTGCCATTTTCTCAGTTGTCTCCTACTTGCCTCCCTAGTCTCATCAGTCAAGATCTCACTATTTTTCTACACATAATGGAATATTTGAAGTTCCCAGGACAGACTGAGCTCTTGCTCCTGGATTCACCTGTCCTGCCCTTTTCCTTCTTAACTATTACTCTCTTTATGATCTCGGGATATTTGCCACCTTCTCTGGAAAGTCCTCCCTGATCACCTTAGATTGAGTACAGTGTAACTCTATTCTTATGGTGAGCACCCTGATTTGCCCTACATTGTATTTTATTCTATAATGAAATAGCCTATTGATTGTCTGGCTTTGCTATAGCAATAGTTATAGAGAAGTTATAGTTTTAGTAGGGACTGCATCTTATTTGCTTTTGTACCCCCTCACAAAACCCAGTGCCCAGCACATGGTAGGTGCCCCCCAAAATCATCAATGAATAAATGAATGTTGTCATCCATGAGCAAAGTAGAAGGTAAACACTAGAAATCTCAAAGAGGCATAAAATTTAGCTCATGTTCTTGAGGGTGGGGAACAGAGCATGGACATAGGTTTCTAGAAAGAAGAAGAAAAGGCGCTAAGAACAAACATAAGAACATTAAAGAAAAAAATTATTTTCATCAGCTAGAAGAAAGTAATAGTTTCTTTGTGATAATACCCCAAAAAAGTTATTTTCTCATATTAGTCATTTATATACTACATGAATAAGTAAAAAATAAATGGCCATTTGAGTATGGGAATTATATGAAGTTATAACACCTTTCATAAGCATGTTTTCACTTATTCCTGTGGCTGAACCATCTCACCCACTGGCTTGTTGGCATTGCCTTTAGGGCCATGTTACTACATGGAGGGAAGTGAAATGCAAAGATTCCCTTATATTCATTCCTTCATCCAGTCTTTCAGCTTTCCAAGTTTTGCCTCAGCTCTTGAAATTTGTTCTCGAGGGGAAAAAGAGCCTGATTCTCACTTTTTAAAGGAGTTAATACAATGAAGTGCTTATAATATTACAGTACCTAGAACCTGATTAACTTTCAATACATGTTTGTTGTTTTTATTTCACACCCCCTGACATATTCAAATTACCCTTTCAAAGGCACGGTATCTAAGTCTAAAAGCAAGTACAGACGGAGAAGAAAAGCAATACAGCGAACCTTGCAGCACACTCTTGGACTATGTTATGCATTTACAATTACAGTGCAGAGTTCAAGCATTTGAACTGCCTGCCAAACAATAAGGAGTTGTGCCTGGTCTGGTTCAGGTATGAGCAAGCTGGAATCTGGCACAAGTAGGATCTTGGCTAGCTCATCATTCTGGTTGTGTATGTACTTTCTCTTACTTCCATAATCTTCATCTCCAATTTTTCTATCAGTCTGTGAGTGGGGTTGGAGTTGGTCATCCTCCCACCATATGCTAGAGGCAGCTTGGCATAACCTCGGCTTTGGAGTCCAGAATTCCTGAGTGTGAATCTGGCCCACCATTGGCTTCTCTGAACTTTCTAATTTTTATTTGTAAAGATGAAATTAATAAACAGTCATACTTTAAAATCTTGAGGATAAGTATTAAATAATATAAAATTAATGGTGTAGGTATACTAGAATCTTGGTGAGAGAAAAAAACCTCTCTCTTCTAGTAGGTTTTTTCTCTGACCGAGTGGGTAACTGATTAATGTCAGTCGTGATAGGTATGCATAGCATGAAGAGTTTGGTACCTCGTACAGTTCAACAGCGCTCTAATACATCACAGTACATGGTCTATGCCCAATACGCTACGCTCCATATTTTTTTTAATATTCCTACCACACAGTTTTGTCCTTGTTTGGAATTCAGTATGTATTTTTGAACTAAATAGAATTGATAAAACTAAGGAGTAATCCCTAAATAATGGCTGGAATATACTCCTAAAACTTTAGTGTCTTATTACTATTCAAATAATAATTTTCAACATTGCTGAGTTATCTGAGTTTATATGGAAGATTTTGAAAGAGTCTATCAATAAAACTCCAAACTATCCTGTGAAAAATAAAGGAGTTTTCTAACTTACTATGGGTGTTTTATTTTTCATCCCTAGGGAGTGATGTTTGATTATCTTTTATTTGTCTCGCCCGAGGGTGTTATGTATAATTCTTCACGTCATGCACTTCACAAGGTCACCACATCTAAGGGGCATTATGTACATCATAAAATCTTTAATATTTTGGTTTTCATATGTATTCTACCTTTGGACTTAAATTTGCGTATTTATTATGACAATTTTCCAGCAATAGCAGTTAAATGTCTTGCTCTTAAAAGATTAGAATGTTGTGATAATTTTCTGACAGAAGAGAGTAAAGGGCCTTGAAGAAGAGATATCTTTTTCTAATTCAGACAATGGCACCATTGAGGCTTACAGCCTCCCTTTCTCCACAATGCCTAACAGTGCTGAGAAAACAGTAGGATGTTAATAAATGCTTGGTGAATGAGCAAGTGAATAAACAAAGCATTTCAAAAAGTATGGGTATTATAAAGGATTAAGACAACAGAAGGCAGTATTGAGAATAGTCAAGAACACAGACACTGCAGTCAAAAATACCTAAGCTCAAGTTTGAGTCCTATGGTTTATTGCCTGAGTATCTTGTATGACTTATTTAACCTTTCTGTGCTTCATTTTCTCCCATTTGTAAAAAGGAAAAACAATAGCATCCACTTTTCAGGGTTGCTGTGAGGACTGAGTTAATACATATAAAACACTCCTGTTCAATAGTGACCTAGAGCATCATATTCTACAAGTCAGTGTCCAAAAAGTTGCAGCCTCTATTTTTAAAATAGAGACTAAACACATAGTTTGGCACATATGTTTTAGGAATTCAACACATACTTTTGGATTGAATAGAATTAATGAGAACAAGAAAGTTATGGAAATACATTCCTAAAACTTTAGAAACGTATTACTGTTCAAATCATGATAAGTGTTAAATAAATGCCTTGTTGATGAAGGTGACAATGGTAAAGAAGGAAGTGGAAGAGGAGGAGGAGGAGAAGGAGGAGGAGGAAGACAAAAAATTGGTCATTCAGGAGTCAGAGTCGAAGTTACAGTCTTCATCACGGCCTACAAGTTCCTAAATGACTCGCACCAGCACCCCATCCCCCAGAGGTATTCTTCTCTGACCTATCTCCCTTCACCCCTGTGCTGCCTCTGTTCCAGCCATGTTGGCCTTCTTGCTACTCCTTGAATGTACCAGACACACTCCTGCCATAGGGATTTCAATGAAGCTGTTCTCTCTGCCTCAAATGTTTTTTCTTCAGACGTTTGTTGGGATAATTTCCTTACTTCCTTCTGTCATTGCTCACATGTCACGTCCTCACTAAGACCTCCCGATGGCCCCTCTGTGATACCACCTGCCCTCCCCTCACCCCGTCTCCACTTGGGCTCTCAACTGCCCTTACTGGGCTCTATTTTTTCTTTTATATTTGGCTGATTTCACCTTCTGATGCATTATATATTCATTACATTGATTATTTATCGTCGCTCTCCCTTCACCCAAGTGGCCCTCCCCCACTAGAATATAAGTCTCCAGAGGGTGGGGTTTTTATTGATTTGATTCACTGATAATATAACTCCCAGATCACGCCTGTAATCCTAGCACTCTGGGAGGCCGAGGCGGGTGGATCGCTCAAGGTCAGGAGTTTGAAACCAGCCTGAGCTAGAGCGAGACCCCGCCTCTACTAAAAATAGAAAGAAATTAATTGGACAACTAATATATATAGAAAAAAATTAGCCGGGCATGGTGGCGCATGCCTGTAGTCCCAGCTACTCGAGAGGCTGAGGCAGTAGGATCGCTTGAGCCCAGGAGTTTGAGGTTGCTGTGAGCTAGGCTGATGCCACAGTACTCACTCTAGCCTGGGCAACAGAGTGAAACTCTGTCTCCAAAAAAAAAAATATATATATATATATAACTCCCAGACCTGGAACGCTGTCTGACTCATAATAAGTGCTCAATAAATATTATTTGTAAGATTTCTCTCAGGCTTTTTTTTTTCTTTTTGTCCTGGTCTTTCTTGCAATTGTTTGTTCTTTCTGTTTAAACCCAATAAAAATTTTCATTTTGCACTGGTATCACTTTGGTTATAGGATTTTCGTGAAACAATTGACACTCTATCCTGGCCTAGATTTAATAGGAGCAAAGAACAGACAAAGCTTAGAAGAGCAAGATTTTGCTTTGTTTTGTTTTGTTATGCTCAGCCAAAACTTCACGCTTTTTTGGGCATTCCACACATACAAAAGTTTGCATCATTTATATAAAAACACTCCTGATTCAAATCTTTCTTAAAGAAGCTAACCAAATCAACATTCACAATCATCAATATATATTTCTGGTTGCAAAGAAAAGGACAATTTTTTAAATAATAAATAGAAGATAGGAATTATACGAGTAGAGAAGAAAAATCAAATTGTGCAAAAAGAGGCCCTTTAGGAGGGAAGTGCATAGTTAAAATATATATTAATTAAAAAATTTTTGAAGCTCTTAGGTAGCTAAGAAAGATAATTCAATTAACAATAACAGTGATTTTGTTCCATATATTAAATGACAAGTGTGTATATAAATCCACACCACCCACACATATTTTCATTTAAAGGAAGGCCAGGAAACAATTACACCCAGACTGTGTATGTTTAATATGTTTAATGTATTAAATAACAAAGATTGAAAAATTAACGTTTTTCTAATGCAAACCTTTCTCTACATGTACACTTAAATTTTTCTTATGCCCAATAAATGTAAATAAATTCTATTTGTTTCCATTAGCCCAAAATATTAAATTATACAGTCTCTGTTAGAAAATATCATTTATATAGAGCTTTTGTTTGTTTTCAGTTATTTCCCAGTAGATATTTCTATTACTTGAGATTTCAGCAAATTTAATTTTTTTGTAAATTTTATGAATGTTTCAGTATTTTTTAAATTGATACTGACATTCAGCAATTATTAAGAAATGTTTTTTCATACTTACTGCCTAATAGAGAATTGCTTTTTTTGTTTTAGTTTAATTGTTTAATTTCTAAATCTGAGGGGTTAATGTCTAGAACCTTAAATATTATTAGAGAAAAATTAATATGTTCATTAATATTATCATTATAATATTTCATACAAATCTATAATCTTGGAAAGCATTTCCTTCCTTCCTTCCTTCATTCATTCATTTGCCCATTCAACCATATTTCTATATTCCTTTACTACTAAATCAAAGATTCACTTTTGACTTTGATTTGCAAAAGCTTATTGCTAGGTGAATGCCATATTGTACCTGGTGCTGTGATACGTCCTATTTAGCTGTCAATATCTATAAACATTTCTCAATATGACCTGTGGATGTTAGACTGTTTACAGTATTTCCTGCAATTATCTCTTCAGAAATGTGACAAGGGAAATGGGCTCGTGTCACCCATAGGATTTGAGAAACATCTAGTGAAAATCATTGTAACTTGAGTTTTATTTTTAGACAGTTATTATCATGTACTTGGATTATTTTGTGTCTCACAGAACATTTTAGAATGTTTTTTATTGCTGTTCCTTGATATCCTTCGGGTCACTATTATTTCCATTTTTAATGGGAGTTCTTTGATTACTTAGGGAATAGGACAATATCATTTGGGGTTAATTACCAACCTCCTTTGTTGGAAAGTATTATGTAAAAGAGGAAGAAAGAGAAGAGATAAAAGAGAAGCCCAAGGAATAGAGAACATAAAACTGACTTGTTTTGTTCATCTTATTAATATGACATGCCTGATGTAGATGGCAGTGTTTTATATATTCTTTGGTGAATTATAAGGTAGACAGAAATATAACAGAATTTTACAGCTAAAAGTTAATCCTTTTTTTTTCAGTGAGGAAAAACCTAAAGAGAAAATAATATTCAAGTCTCCTAACTTGCATGCTAACATTTCCTCTATTTCTCCTAATAAGTCTCCATCCTGCCTATGAGATGCTTAACATCTTATATAAATATAAGTACCAAATTTCCTCTCCCTGTACAAACATGTATTGTATTTGAATATGCATCCCAAATACACATAGTTATAATAGCTAACACTTTCCAAGTGCCTACTAAGTGCTAAATGTTTTGTTTTATTTTCATCAACTCATTAAAAAAAGCAAACACCTAAGAGGTAGGTTTGTATAGGTAGATTCTTTTACAGGTGAGAAAATGGAGGATCAAAGAGATTAAATAAGTAACTTTCCAATCGTCTTAGAGCTAGTAAATGGCAAACCCAGACATAGCCCTGATGTTTCTAGCCCCAAAGTGATGATTTTAGCCACTATGTAGTTTTCATAGTCACTGACATCAAATCCTTTTCCAAAATTAAATGGGGATAGTGGAAAGGGCATTGTGTACATAAAAGGTAGGAAAAAGGAATTCTGTTAAAGTCAATGTATTAGTTATACATTGCTGTGTAACAAATTATCCCCGCCCAAAACACTTAATGGCTTAAGGCAACAACCATATTATCTCACAGTTTCTGTGGGGCAGGAATGGGGCACAGCTTGGGTCCTCTGAATCAGGTCTCTGACAAGGCTGCCACAAAGATGACCACAAGAATTGCAGTCATCTCAAGGTTAGACTGGAGGAGGATCCACTCCCAAGTTCACTTAAATAGTGTTAACAGGATTTGGTTTCTCATGGGTTGTCAGAACAATGGTCTCAGTTCTTGGTCATTGGCTGGAGCCTCCTCAGTTCTTACCACGTGGGCCTCTCCAAAGGCCTGCCCAGAGAGTGGCAATTGGTTCCATTAGAACGAGTGAGCAAGAAAGCAAAAGAGGGTGGAAGCCAGAGTTTTTCTGTAATCTAATCTCAGAAGTGCCATCCCATCTCTTGCCATTAGAAAGAAGCCAGTCACTAGGTCCAGCCCATTCTCAATGGGAGGGGATTGTATGTGAATACCAAGAGAAGGAGATCTCTGGGAGCCATCTTACAGGCTGCCCACCAGAGTTAAGAAAGTGTTCTCAGAGGATATTGAGGAATAAAGGTGCCATTGATTCTGGTGTATATGACTGACTCTAGAAAAATTCCTGAAGTGAATGTCCTAAGTCAGGCAGAGCTTAACATTACCCACAATGCAACATGCTGACCTCCAGCATGGCCTGAGAAATGCTGTTATTCTTTCCAGGAGTCACCTAGACCAGAGTTTATTTCTTTCAGAACTAAATTTTCATTTCAACTATCAGAAAAATAAATCGCTAGATGTAAATAACCGTTTTTTGTATACTATAATAGAAAGAAGGTGGGTTCCAGAATCTTCTGACCATATTTAAAGATACATGTCAGAGATGCCAGCTGTTTGAACACAGGCACCTGAGGCTCTTAACCTATCAGAGCCTCAGTTTCCTGACTGACTCAGAGGCATACTAACTCTTTCACAGTGCTACCAGGAAGATTAAATAAGATGATATATATGACAGTATTCTGTTAACTATTAATAGCAAGTCCAGCATTATAAATACAAATTTTGTCAGTACTCCCCGTAGCTACAGAACAGGATAGATTGTTAAGAACAGCTGCTTAGCATTCTATTTAACTATTAATAGCTTATTAGAGGAATAAATATCTTTGGAATATGGATGGTAAATGGACTGTGTTGTTACAGTATTCAACGCACCATTAGTAGCCACATTTGTTGTTGATTTACTGAAGAGAAAAACAAGTAGTCCAGGGAAGTTTGTTTCAATGAGGCACTTACGTTTTTAGAATTTGCTTGCCTTGACCACACTGCAGAGGTTTCGAGGCAAAGCGCAAGCTTTCCGCAGTGCCGAAACCGTCTTGCAGCAGGCACTTCCTTCAGCCGTTTTCCTTCATCCCGCACTGCCCCCAGTTAAAATGTTCCGGTTGTGTGTGTGTATTTGACTCGAGAGAAAACATTTTCCCATATCATGTAAGAACTACATAGAGTTTAGGCCCCTGATGGACCACAGAAGAGTACATTAGCCTTTCCTCTTTAGTGGCCCAGATTGAAATCTCATCTGATGTTTTCCCATTAGAAATGAGATGGCAAGATATTTTCTGGGAAGTGATTTAGGTACACTAAAACAATCTATAAGGATCTATTGATTAGAAGTAGACTTGACTCAAACTTGATTTGTGTGCAGTGAAATACCTTGGAAGGTGATGTGATTGACAGGCTGTGCAGAATAGATTTGGGGCTGGAATAGTTAAGACATTGCAGTTCTGCATAGAGATACGTGGGCAGAGTACTCTGTGGAGAACTATAAATGGAGAAAGAAAAATATGGAATTTAGATCTCTCAAAGACTGCCTACTCTATGGTTTTACTATATATATATATTTATTATATATTATATATATATTATATATATTTACTATATATATATATACTATATATATATATATTCAAACAAAAAGGGATTTTGCATACAGACAGTTATAGGAAGAAGGGAATTCCAGGGTATTCTATGAACTTTGAAAATATTCCTAATCCCACAAACATGTTTTGGTTGCCAGTAGGTTGTTAACTGATGAGTTTTCGTCAATCACATAGTTTTTAAATAATTTGCCAGCAGATAATAATGGCATTACCCATCTAACCAGAATCAAAAACACAAAAAGCTGAATCCAAATGGCCTTTCCACAATTTTGTAATAATACATCACAGTTGAGACTAGAAAAGAATAAAATGACAATTTAAGAATTTCACAACTTGAGTAATAAGCATAAAATATATATTAACATAATAAGTCAAACTCCAGCCAATTTGGAAAATTCAGGAGTCGATTGAAAATTTTGCATGCATTATATTGTAACTTCCTCCCTACTTGCAACTCCTCACCACAAATTTACCTGTAACTGAAATCATATAAGCAATATTTAAAATAGTATCATTTTAGGTATCTCCAGGTACATTTTGCCAGGGACAAAGCTTCCCTCTGTTCAAGGCAAATATGAATCTTCCCACAGTAGATCCTAAGAAAGAGAGACCACGAAAGGATGACTTCTTTGAACCTAGCTGATGACTCTACTAGGCTAAATGTTATCCTTAAAATATTTTATTTTTTCATACAAATAGGAAATGATGATCTGATAGCATTTTATTTATTCTGAAACCAATTCTTGATACTTCAGTTTGAAGAAATTTCAAACTAATCATGGTGTTAAGGCAAGAAAGAAATTCAGCTGTATTAATAAATCATAAACTTGAAACAACTGAATTTTAATTAAATTTAATCTGAGAAGCTCAGCTTTTTGTGAACTAGATAAATAAATCTCTTAGTATCTGTATATGCAAAGTACTTCAAGGGGCAGGCATTCCCTAGTATACTTAACTCTATAGCATTTTAAAATAACCTAGACATTGATTATCAACAATGTGGGAGATAAGAGTGGAATGAGCTAGAAGTTGAGATAATCAATTGTTGTAGAATCAGCTGTTCTTTTTGAAAATCTAATCATAAATTATCTAGTCTTTTACTGTCCAATATGGTAGCCACTAGCAACATGTGGCTATTTAAATTTAAATGAAAAATTCAAATTCAAGTTTAAAAAAGAAATTTAAATGAATTAAAATAAGAAAATTAAAAATTCAGTACTTCAGTTGTACTAATCATATTTCAAGTGTTCAGTAGTCACATATGGCTGGTGGCTACTGTATTGAACAGCACAGGTATAGAACATTTCCATCGTCACAGAAAGTTCTATTGGGCAGCACTGAATTCTACCTCCCATGTGTGTATTCCTGTGTATGATCTACATAATGGATAGAATCAAGAAAATATGTTAATTTGAAAGAATGCTGATAATTAGATAGAATTTCTCTTCCTCTTTAAATGTTCATGAACAAAAAGAGGTCATGGCCCAAGGTGTTCTATTAAACCATGAAAGCTATAACAAAATTAGTGGTGGAAATATTTAGAATTACATATTGGGTTCAATGAAGCACTAAAATATACTTACCAAGTCTCCATTTGTCCTCTGTGTTTGGAATGAAGTTAATGGGAAAAAGCATATTTGTTAAAGTACTTTTTACACTAAACCAAACAATATTATGAAAGGGAGTTCTTAATGTGTGTAAGAATTAGAATATTACTGAAGCAAACTAGCTGATAGAGTGGAATGGGCTTCACGCTATTGGGAAAAAGAGATTTTTCCTCCTGTGATTCCCATAGTTTATTCCTGCAAAGACTTAAACTGAATGTGTTTAAATGCTCAAAGTCATCAATAACAAGATAAGTCATAGTATTTCTTGTATTTGAGAACTTGCTATCTGAGGATCTCAAAGTAGTGTATTACATTTTCCTAAAACATTTTTTTTAAAGTCAGTTTGCCAAATTTCTCCTAGTTTTTGCTGTTGGTTATAAGTTAAGTGAAATACAATGGCTTCACAAAGAAAATCTAGAATTCTGAACCTCAAATTTAACCATTAATATGATTACTTAAATAGAAGGCAGATTTTTTTTTCTAAGATAAATGTAGTGCTGTTTTCCACTGTTAAAAAAAAAAAAAAAATGAAGCAATGGCTTTTCTTCCACATAATGTATTTCTAGAAACAGGATCATTGTCTCTGAACTTTCTTGACCTTAGCCTGTTCTCTTTTGCTAAAGTCATTAAAATGATTAGAACCTCAAGGAGGGTTACAGTGTTACATTCTTTTTCTCTTTTTAACTTACTCTGAATTGAATCAACCAACTTTAAATCCTGCACACATCCTGTTAATCCCATCTAGCTCTTCTGTCTGTCTGGATGAGTTTCTTCAACAGATTCTCTGAATATGCGTTAAAAAACATAAATCACTGGATTAAACTTGTAGAGAATGATGAAAGCTAAATTCATGTATATACATGTGGTGGGACAAGTGGACCCTTTTATTATTTAACCTGAATGAAAGCAATAAATTTGAAACAGGTTTAACCGATGATATTGGTAATCCACAACAGATTTTGTAAGTGTTTTTGAATGAACATTGGTTTTGTTCAATAATCCCTTGGATTAAAGAAGGGTTAGATAACTCAAACAGTCTGCAAGGAATCATATTATTTTGCTATTTATCTTTTATTTTTACCAAAAAATGATATGTATGGTTTAGGCTTTAGCAAATTAGAACAAAAATTACATTTGTCATTCCATTTTTTAAAATTTGTGGCTGGGGTTGGACTATGCAGTTTTTACCTACATTCTTGGGTAGCAGCCTGTTCTTCATCCCGTATTGTTAATATGTAGTATTATGTAGTAATAATATATATCTTGTTTTTAGATATGCTGACAATAGCCTCTTAATTATTAATAATTGTTTTACTGAGCTACCACATTTAAGTCTTCTAAATTGTATAAACTTCAGGATATAGGATAAAAGTCCTTTTAATTTCTACTATATATTATTAACTTAGTTTCCACCCCCTTGCACACACACATACACACAAACACACACAAAAATCAAAAGTTTGAACAAATTCTTAGATGGGTACCTAGAGTCAGTTCTAATAATAATTAAAGGCAAATAATTGTTAATGTTTATTTAGCAATTACTATATGCCAGGATTTCTTTTCATTCATTATCTCATTGAATTCTTCACAACAGCCCTGTGAGATAGAGACAATTGTATCCCCATTTTTGCAGATGAGACAACCAAGTAACATAGTAATCTGCCCAAGGTCACAGGTTTAGCAAGTGGTAGACCCAGGGTTCAAACACAATATCAGAGCCTATACTCTTATATACCATGCTAGTTATCTATTGCTGCATAACAAATTACTCTAAAAATTAGTGACTTAAAACAGTAAACATTTATTATCTCATAGGTTCTATGAGTCAGGATATGAGGAGTGGCTTAGCTGGGTGGTTCTGGCCCAAGGTCTCTTAGGAGATTGTCATCAAGATGTTGGCAGGAGAAACCAGGCAAGGTGGTGCAGGCATCTGTAGCACCAGCTACTTGGAAGGCTGAGGCAAGAGGATTACTTGTGCCCAGGAGTTTAAGTCCAGACTAGGCAACTTAGCAAGACCCTGTCTTGGGAAAAAAAAATGTCAGCAGGAGCTTCAGTCATCTAAAGTCTTGACCAGAGCTCGAAGGTATGCTTCCAAGATGATTCACTCATGTGGTGCTAGCAGGGTACCTCGGTTTCTTCTTGGCTCTTGGCAGAAAGCTCAGTTCCTTGCCCTATGGAACTTTCCAAAGAGCTGCTTAAGTGTCCTCTCAACATTTAGTAGCTAATTCTTTCAAAGTAAGACAGAAGTCACATTGTCTTTTATGGCCTACCCTCAGAAGTCACACTCCAAAATTTCTGCAAAATCCTATTGGTTACACAAGTCATCCCTATTCTGTGTAGGATGAGACTATACAAGGAAATGAATATCAGAAAATTGGGATCATTTGGACCATCTTGGAATCTGGCTATGATATCTACTAAAATATACTACCTTCCAAGAGAAATTCTATGTTCCTAGTATAAAATATATTATTAGAAAAGTTAGACATTCTAGCTTTTCATGTCTGTTTATAGATAATAAACAAAGGAACATGCAACTCCAATTGCTACTGATTCAGATCTTTAATATGGAGAATATTACTTTTATTAGATAAAAATTCCTGGAATAATATTTACATCGTATTCAAATATAGGAACAAAGGCATATCCAAAGGCAGAAAGTGAATATTTTTTTTCAGTTATCAATCATTTTGTTCTCAGCCAAATTTCCATTTTGTTCAAGCTCAAGTTACCATGGGTTGTGTAAGCAAGGAGTTGGCACATCACTTCTGTAAAAGTCCATATAGTGAGTACTTTCAGCTTTGCAACCATACAGTCCCTGTTGCAACTACCCATTTCTGCTGCTGGAGTGCTAAAGCAGAGAAAACACTTCAGTGAATAGGCATGGCTGTGTTCCCATGAAACTTTATTACAAAAACATATGGCAAGCCAAATTTAGTAGTTTATCATCCATTGGTCAAAATCATTCTTTGGGTGGGCTTTTGAACAATTACTTTGATTCCCGTAACTAAAATTACTTTAAATTTTGTGACACAATTATATTAAATTGTTTGTACTGGCCCATAAAATATTGTAAAATTTTTGGAAAGTTGGCAACATTGTCAAGGTAGAAAAGCTGAGCCTCTGTAAAAACAGAGCATAATAAATAAGACAAAAAATTTACACATCAAATCATTGCTCTAAAAATATCAAGTCATTCTATGCACTGAATTTAGAGGGGATGAAATTTTGATTATTCTTAATTCTGTCTGTATATGAACACTTCATATTTTTGGCTGATCTTGAAGTTTTTAGACTTTTATATACTGTGCCCAGCACAGAATAGGCACTCAAAAAAGACTTGTTGAGTGAATTAAAACTCTTACCTCTTAACTCTTCTATACTACATGCTTTATACTTCTCTGCCTTTACTACCTTTTCTTGTCTCTTCAATATCTTTCCAGGGCATTTTATGATGTATGAAGTTCACTGTCATTTTTGCTTTTTAGACATCATCCAACAGTCCAGCCGTGGTTCACACCTGTAATGTTAGCATTCTGGGAGGCTGAGACAGGTGGATTGCTTGAGGCATGGAATTTGAGAGCAGCCTGAGCAAGTGTGAGACCCTGTCTCTATAAAAAATAGAAAAATTAACCGGGCATGGGGCATGTTGGCACATGCCTGTAGTCCCAGCTATCTGGAAGGCTGAGGCAGGAGGATCACTTGAGCCCAGGAGTTTGAGGTTACAATGAGCTGTGATGACACCACTGCATTCTAGCCCAGGTGACAGATCAAGACTCTGTCTCAAAAAGAAGTCATCCAACAAAAAATAAATAACAGGTAAGGAATGGTTATTGGAAGATAATTGAAGATTTAAAGACATAAAAACAAATTGAAAAATTATAGAATAAAATGAATATTGACTTCAAATAGACCAGCTAACAGGAACAATGAAGTATCAGACAATAGAGTAATCGGTGAAGAATTTATTGGCCTCTGACAAAACTATTAAAGATCAGTTCCATTTAGTCATTCTCATTTTCACTTCTGTTATTTTTACTTTGTGGTCAAGCATTATTTCTTTAAATCCACTTTCTAATGTGGTTATATCTATATCTTAAGAGATGTCTGCTACAGTGTTCATTCACTCACTCAAATAAATATTCATTTATTTATTGAGTGCCTACAATGTGCCAAACAGTAGGCAAATTCTCAGAGACACAATGGAAAACAAAATATGGACCTTGCCCTTAAGGTGCTTAGAGGCTGATGGGAGATACAGAAAAGTAAATAGACAGGGTAAAAATGAACAGTATTATAAGATATAAAGCTCATATCCACCTTAATTAACTCTATATTAAACAGATGCATTAAACTTTAATATTATAGGTACCGACGACAACACCTACTGTGTATTTCAGGTATTTCTACTTTTCAAATTAAGAGTAAAAACAACAACAAAATCATAAATATCATCACTGGAATACACTGCTTTGTAACTGTTGCAAAAAATGCAAATTATTAATAGTGTTTTAAGGGGAAAAATGTCATAGCCAAATTATTTTATAAGATGCTGGTTCAACAAAATTAAATAGGTCTTTTTTTTTTTTTTACCCAACTGCACGACTTTTCAGCACCTGTAATATGGTAATGAACATTGTGACTTACTCCCAGGGCAAGTATGGTTTGCAGTGTTTTGAAATGTATTTGATGAGGGCATGCTTTGTAAAGAAAGCATTCTATAATATCTAGTAGGATATAGATGTTTCTTGGGACATAGTTTGAGAAATGCTACCAAATATAATTTCACAGGTTTTAATCAAATCATGTTCATTATATTCTCAGAGAGCTAATTCCTTAATGGAATATTAAATAAATCCTTTTGTTAGGAAGAGTATTTTTGCAAGCCTCTCTAATTTTTTATCTTTCTTTTTAAAATTTAATTATTATGCAATAATGTATAAATAGTTATTTAATTAGGTACAGGATCTCACTATGTTGCCCAGGCCAGCCTCGAACTTTTTATCTTTCAAATCCAGAATTTAATTGATTTGTTCTTTTTAAAAGAAGCATTTGCCTGTGGTCCCATTAAAGGCTATCAGGCTTTGCTAATCCTCAGCTGATAATGTGACAGCATTCAGGACAGTCCAGATGGGTGGCAGAAGAATCTGTAGTTTCAGCTTGCATAGGACAGCCCAAAGGTGAGCAGATTAAACTGATGTCCCCAGCTTAAGTACCTTCTTTTCTTTCTCCCTTCCTTTAATTTTCTTCTCTCCTGATTTCTTCATAACATTTTTTTCCCTTTCCCACTTTCCTTTTTTGCTTCTTTTCCCTTTTACTCACTTCCTTACCAATGACTGAGGTCTGTCTATGACCACCAAAGGTTTAAATTTAACCCTACTGACAGTCATCGCAGGAACACTATTTCAATAGTGTTCCATAATTCATGGGTGGGAATGGAAATAGTGAAGTAGGCAGTTCACTCACAGCAATGGAAGGGATAAAGCAGCTGTCTCCATCAGCACTAATTAACATCTGGCTTCCCAATTTCCTCTCTACTGGCTCTATTGATACTGGCTCCATCTTGTACAAAGTAGTTTTGGAAGATAAGACCACACAACCTTAGTGCATGTGTGTGGAGAACTTCTTTATAGACGGGATTCGACTAATGCAGCATTTACCTCCAAATCAGGCACTTCATTTATTGAGTCCTTATACTTAAGTTTCTCATATTATAAGGTACTCTCTCCAATCTTATTTTGGAGAATTAAGTGCTGTTTGGAGAAGACATACAATCTTAAAGACTCAAACAACAATAGTTTTTTAACTATTAGAGAAGTCTTTAATTGAATTGGTAAAAATAGGAGACAAAGAAAGTTAATGCAGACAATAACTATTCCTGGGGAGTCTGCTTCATAATTGTGAATATTAGATAACGTTGTAAACGTGCGTTTACTCAGATTACTTTAAAATGCAATATGGTAAGTTATTACAAAGTGGATATCAAACAGACCCCTACAAAACTAATTTTTTACAAAGTTATAACCACTTTTAAAAGAAGCCTATGGGAATCCCTCTGGGCTTAAGTAGGAAACCCATCCAACATGCAGTGAATACTTACAGAAGGGGGTAGGGGGATATGAAAATGAAAATGGTTTAAGCCGCAAAAGGAAGGAAAATCAGAGATTGGTGACTGACCAAAGGAAGCACCTGCTTTCCGGAAATTAAAATTGTGTATTAGGCAGCTCTGACTTAATTGCCAAATGGGGTGAAGCACAGCGTCTAATGTAAAAGGGTCCCAAATTATAATTGGGCATCATGGATTAAAATTCAATACCTGAAAATTTCCTCAGAAATGAATAGGCAACTGGGACAGACTGCAGAGCCCAGTACAATATGCTTCCCGCAGCTGACACTGGCAGGTCACTTTATTTGGCACCAAATAAAGTTCCCAAGTGGTCTTTAAGGGCATTCAGCTGCTGAGTGCTTATTTCATTCATCCCTTATTGTGCTGCCAGTAGCAGATCCAAAGAAGTAGCATGAATCAGCTCTGTGGATAAAATTTTCTCAGGCTGCGTGATGGAGATGCAACTGGACTTACTTCACCGTTTTTTAGTGGGACCTCTGCTAGCAGTGACACCCTGAATATTAATGGCTTTCACACAATGTCGTTCGACAGGAAATTTGGGGGAAGGCAGGATAAAAATGAACATTAGGACACTTCCAAAATGGATGCCGTTTAGTGAGGGAAAAAAATGAATGAGAAACATTATATATTTTCATCAGCACCAGCTAACTTGGAATAGTGTGAAACAAGGCTTGTAGCTCCCTTTTGTGTTCCTCCAGCTACAGAAGAGAGGCTCACGCTGGCCCCGAAATTTCCTGTATTAAGCATAAAACTATGGCATTATACCTAGCTCCCTTCAGTTGCTTCTTTTTAAGGTACTTTGAGGATTAAAAATTAATCCATTCAACATCTTTAGTTTTATACGTGCTAATTTCAGAACATATACTCAATACTGCAGAGTGTTTTCTTGTTTCTGTCAATTCTAGTAAAATTTTCTAATTATAAAATAATATTTCGTATCTTCCTCCATGCCGGTTTAGAAACTGCAGGAGCTATAGTAATTCCACTGAGGTCATGAACTTGTCTGATGAAGTACAGATGAATGTAAAATATTCTTCTAAGCTTAACAGACCTTATTAATGTGTAGTTCCAGTACACATTTTTTATTTAAATTCATGGAAAGGTTAAAAGGCAGTAGTTTTTATTATTGTTTTGCCTTTGGTTTAGGACAAATTTTGCATGTTATCTACAGTAGAAACAGTCTACTAATTATTTCATATAAATCACTGTTAGCAGCAGTATCTAATAGTGCTACTATCACTGAATAGTTAAGAGTCTTACATTTCCATTAGAATTAGGAGCAAGAGCTAATTATTTTAGTTAAAGCTGAATTTGATCTAAACGAGAAGCATATTTGGCATTTAGTCTGGAAACCTAGGACTGTTATAAAAGGACTGCCTGCAAATGTGGAGGCTAGAACAATACATACAGATTTTTTTGTTTCCCAGTTTGGGGAGAAGTTGGTATAGTTACAGTGGGATCATTAATATAAGTATAGTAATATAATTAATATAAAATGTTTTGTTCTCATGTTTATGGCCAAATTTTGCAGTACAAAATGAATTAATTTACCCAAATAAATTTGCACTAGTATCTAAATGCTTCTCTAAATTGAACGCCTTTTAATTTTTATTATGGAAAATTCCAAATTTATACTGAAGTAAACAGAATAGTGTAATGAAACCCCACATACTCACTACCGAACATCAGAGATTATCAACACGGCATTTATCTGCTTTCTTCTATATTTCAATCCCATCTCTCTTCAGACTTTTCTTCTTTGACAGACTAAATGGTGTGGGATTTTGAAATTGGTGGAACTTATTTTATAAACAGTCTCACTCTTGGGGTCAAGCATTTTATTTAGGAGGTTATTTTCTTTCACCCAGGAAAAGAGTGGTGTACTCTACTCACAACAAGAAGTGATGGACGGGGTGGGTATTTAGTAAAATCATACTTCAAACACCAGAAACTCAATTTTCTGGATTTTTGTTTTCTATTGGTTTTCTAGGTAATTAATATAGTGCTGCTTTTCACCAGGAGACTCTTTAGTCTTCCACTTCTGCCACTCCTCTAAACCTCTCAGCCTTTCTTTCTGCTTTCTATTTTCTTTCCCTGTTTATTTTTGCCTCTCTGTAACACATAAATAATAATAGTTCCTACATCATAGCTTGTTAGATTTTAATGACAGCCTCCAAGGACAGGTGCCAGTTAAATGAAACATATAATTAAAATTTGTGCTATTCAAAAATTGGGTTACTTGGCAATACTCAAATAAGAGACTACCCCCATTCAGAAAACAGGCATGTAGTACTTATCTGGGTTACTGGGTGTGCAGCACATTCAATCAAGGCTGGTCTTTGCTAGGTGCCAAAAATGTGATGGAATGTTTTGTTCAGGGGCAACAACATTTCAGGTGTTTCTACAAGGCATCTGAGTAAGTGTTCTGCAGCTTTAGACTTCGGCCACCAGTGTTCTTTTTTATTAACTCAAAAATGTGGGTGAAGTCTATATTTGTTTACCAAGCAATTAATTTATGTATATGTATATCTATATATTAATATATGCAATTATCATACTTATGCAATAAGTTTTTCTTTAATCTCCAGTACTTCCTCACCAAGAAAAAAAAGGCATGATTTCAGTTCTGGTTCCAGTTTTTGACATTGACATCATCTTGTTGAATACCATATTTTTCTTTTCAAGCGTGGTTATCATTTTCCTGCAAGGAATATCCCTTGAATTATCTGAGCTGGCAGAGGCTCCTTAGAATCCTCCCTGCATTTACTCAAGAGCAAGCTCTCTGACTCCCTTACTGTCTCTATTAACTCTATTCTGGTAACTCTTCAAACTTTCCTTGATTTCTCTCTGTTTGGATTTGCCATTTGTGCCTGCACCACACTGCTGAGCGAGAGACACATATCTCTGTTGAGTTGGAAAAATCATGCTCTTTTCATCTGTAGCACTTGACTCTTGATATCCTGCATGAATTTGTGCTGGGCTCCAGTTCTCTTGGCCACACTAACCACTGAGATGCGGTCCCTTCTTTCATTCCCTTCTACCCTTGAACTCCTTAGGTCTTTCTCTGTACTGTTGGGTCTCATACCTCTATGTTACACCTGGTCTTCTGACAAAGGTCTCCTCTGCCTGTACAGTGTCTCTCAGACAATACGACTTTACTGTTAAGTCTTCTCTATGGACTCACTCAGCTCCCTGGTGATACTATGACCAGAAGACGCACCTGCCAGACTCAGCTCTGTTGTATACCTGAACCTTGGAATCTCAATGATGCCTCTGGCTTGTCTTTCTCCTAAGCTCCAGCCTCTGCAAATCAGCAGTCAGACAAGGACACCACTTTTTCCCAAACCAAGTGTCACTCCCAGGATTATCCTGTTAGGAAATTAGCCCCTTCTCTACCCTCATTTACCCAGTTTCCTGTTTCAAATATTTCCCTTCTCTCATACCTTCAAGGCACCGGGGAAAAAAAATTTCAAGTTGCTACTATTCAACCAGAAACACCTTTATTTTTAAATTATTTAATCTTTCCTGCCTTGCTGTGTGTGGGTTTCACTCTAACAAATGTGTTATAGAAAAATCTAGATGTATGTTTTATTTCATTTTCTTTTGAATAAATCTGGATTTAGAAAAAAGTCAGTAAGAAAAGGTAAAAAACATTAGGAAAGCATTCAAGGTAGATTAATTGCTTATCAAGTTTTCATTCTCTCTTCAAACCATATTGAACCACTTGTTTTACATGAATTCCAAAGGCTGGCACTAGCTTTCACTTCAGGAAATAAATGACACAGGGTATTATATTTTAAGGACCATTAAAACCTTGAAATTGCACAGTGACTTAGAAAACAACAAGTTATTTAGCCTGGATAGCTTTGTAATGGTTATACAATGGGGAAATTCATTGTTAAATGACCCTCCCACTCTTACTTCACATATAATGCTTGGCAGGAAGAGGAAGGAAAAATGAGACTAGTATCCGGGTACACAGGGTGTAATGTAAATGGTATAGGAACATTATGGGTTTGCATACTAAGTGGATCACAGAGAATGTACTAAATATTCCTAGAGAAATCTTGTGCTCACTGACCCATGGCTAGTGATTAGAAATTATTTTTTGCCTGGACAGACAAGGCTAGCTCATTGCTGTTATCATAATTCCAAGCCTCTATAATGTGTTACTGAAGTTGTTCTTAGCTAAATATTAATATGTTTGAAATAAACAGCAGAAGGTAGTTATAATATTGTTAATGAAACAATTTTAATATAAATGATTTAGGAATTACATTAAGTGGCATTTGAATCTGATGCTTCTGTTGCCTAATTTATCTCCTTTCTAACCTTTTCTTTCATACCTTCATTATAACATCTATTAAGGTAATGAAACCTAGTTACCAGATCAAAGGCAGATCATGCCAAATTCCAAAACAAGAATGATAATATGAAAAATTCTTTTGAGCAAAATTTCAAGCCAACAACAACCAATAGACCCCACCTGTTTTTATGATGAATATCAAACAGCATTTGAGTCTATAAAGAAGCAATAATTGCTTAACTAACCAAAGTGATACAGTTCATTATTTTTCTATTGTACGTTTATATAGTTTCCCCCCAAAGCACAAGCATAATTTGTTTTTTTTAAATATGATTTACATATGGCACTTAAAGAAAGATGTTTTAGACAATCATAAAGTGTTCTTTCTTATAAAAGCAATGTCCTTTTTTTCTTGTTAATGCCAAGGATGCTTTTCCCCAAACACTCATTCCCTGCTCGAGACAGTGTAGCTGCTAATGAGGAAAACACGAATAGTACCTCAGTTGAATGTTTTCCTTGGTTTATCTATGGGGAGTTCATTCTGCAATGGGAAGAATGCCTTAGTAACAATGAGTCTGAAAGTGCTCAAATTCTGCCAAGAGGAAAGTTATAAAGCTTTGTTCACCCATGGTTTAAATTAATCTAAAGCAATGTGAAAGGAGCTCTATCATCTCAAAGAACATCAACTACATTGCTTCCATTGTCTCTGTTTATAAAATACATTTCATCTTATTTACATGGATTCCACTTCCAGTTACAGGGTCACTGGTTGGCAACACTGGGAGATGTGCCTCCAAAATGACAAACTCTGATGCTGACACTTGCCACTTATTATAGGTATATGATGTTTTTTGGCCTATTGGGGATTTCCAGAAAAGTTTCAGTTACTGGCAATCAGTCCTTGAAACTACTCCGTGCCCAATAATATTATAATAAGCACCTTCAAATGGATTTTTTTTTAAAAAGACAGCATTAATTCAGAATATAAATTAAGAGAATGCGTTTGATGGTGAAAAAATACAAACCTACCCACACATTTTGGTTTCATGTATAAAATATAAATAGCATATGAACTCTCCCTTGCGTCCTCAGAGAGCTCTGCAGCTTTTTCCTTCTGAAGGGTGTTCAAAATATGCTATTTTAAGCATAATAACCCATAAATAAAATACAGTGTTTGCCAAAATTGTTTTTTCACCCATATACAGGGCCTTTAGACACCGTTCTCAACTCTGATTTTCTCCTGAGATGCAATTTAAGAGCTTTAAAAAAAGTCTTTAAAAGACTTCCTATGAAAAATGGAGGGTTTTTTTTAATGTGTGTTTCTATATGGCCAAATTACTCTGTTGTTATAAATACTGTACGTAAAATTACCAGATTGCCTGGCATTCCATTTTTACAGGGGATACTGAATCGTTAAGCATTGAAAGAATATAATATAACTATTCAAACTGCTTAAAATATTTTGTAACCATAAATTATTATCCAAAAATATTTTTCAAGTAGATAAAAAGAGTTGTCAATTCTGCACAGTGAATGCCTCAGAAGGGGCTCGTTTGTGGTTGAAAACTGAATAAAAGCAGTAAATTAAGACCAGACTTAACCATAGAGAAGCCGTAATCCACTGCAGATTTCCTTGGTGAATGAAGTATTGTTATGTGGATTTATCCTCCTTGCTTGTACAGTTAACCAGTCACATCTGTGACCAAAATGCTGTCTGTGCTCACAGACAAGGTAGGTTCACTACCCCAGAGAAGGTAAGCCCATGCTGATTTACACTGTACGGATAAGTGCAAAATAAACACAACTGTTTCTCCAGGGCTGCCTGGGAGAGGGCGGTTATTGAAGCTGAACTATTGCTAAGAGAGGACAGGGGTATCGCAAAACGAGTGGGCACTTGAGAAACTGCCAGTGACACTGGGTGTCCAGTTTTCTACCGGGCACGATGCTAAGGGAGAGAGCCCAGATAAAGCCAAGTGAAACGTGCGCATGAGAAAAGGTCGGGAGCGTCTGGGATTTCTGAACGCAGTCAGTGCCGAGAGCAGACTGAAATGTGGTATATGTTAAAGGAGCATCACTCACTATAAATATTCAATGTCAAGAATTTAAATAGTTTACAGACAGAAAAGCCTTTGATGATTATGTTATCCGGCATTGTTGATTTTCCTCTGTTGTTTGTCAGCAGCCACTATAATTAATGAATAAGACCCTGGAAGTCTTGACAATGAGTCGGTTTAGTCTTAAGTCTGTGTATTTTTCTTTGTGATTACATGCCAATAAAATAACGGATCTGCCTTTTTGTAAACTAAAGGGAGCCAAATAGGTCATATCTCTGTTAATATTTTTTTTCTTTTAGAGCCCAGTGTTTCCAAAGGACATTAATTTTGATTTCTCTGATGAAGGCTTGTGGCTGCCCCTCATGCCTTACAAAATATCACCAAGTCAGAGCCGAAAAGAAAACCATAAGTGAGTAATTTCAAAACAGTTATTTTTCATTATTGAGGGAAAAATTCTCAGATTTCTCTTTAATTTATTCCAATATGTTCACTTTGTAAGAGATATGGGAAAAGAGAGAGAGAATACACAAGTGAAAATGCCTTTTTATTCTGTAGAGGGTTGATATTTAAAAATTTTATGACTCCAACGCCTTTCTGAAACAGTATTTTATAAATAAGGCAGCTTTGCAAGAAGAAAAGTTGATTCTAGAACAGCAGCAGGTATTTGTACATTAATGTTACAGTAAAATGTATATAAAGTATAGACTACCAGTTTATTACAGCATTTGAATCCTTCAAATCAAAAAACTTTTCCTTGGAATTTTTCAAGATCGGAATATCTCCTTTCTTTAAGAGGGAAAATATTTAGGCTAATGAAATCTGTATCAGATTCAGCAGCACTACTAAAGTGTAAACTAGGTTATCTCCTCAAGAAAAGCCCACTGGGAGTTGAAATAACGTGGATATCTTTACTACTGTAAAGAGATCCCAGAAAGCATTAGCTCTTCTAAATATGTGCTAGATTTGATTTGATTCCTGAAGAATAAAGTTTGTAATTACCATTTCCACTTAATTAAGGATAACCACGACTTGATTATACTCATCTCATCTTTACAAAGGTGTCTGTTTCTGAGGAAAGCACAATCTTAAAATCCCTAAAATTATAAGATATATATTTCATCAACACTTCTGGAGTTTCAAAAGCTTTTTTTTCTAGTTAGTGGAAAGGGATACTGTACTGGTTGCATGCAGGGTTAGCTCAAATTGCCAGCAAATATTGTGTATGTGCTTGAGCTTAAAGACAATGTTTTTCTAATAAAATACAGTGTTTAAAAAACACTCCCCCACACACACACATCCATGCCTACACACACACAAACACACATACACATACCTCAGAAAGTTAAAGAGAGAAAAGTTCAGTACCAACTGTCATCAGCAGTAAATTACTTTTTGGTACTTTAAAGTTATATTTTCTAAAATGGTTGCAGATTGATCAAAATAACAATTTATTTTTATACTTTTGCATGGCTTTTGTGTGTTATAATAATAAAGTAGTATAAGGCTTCCCCTTAAAAGAAAAAGTGCTCATTAGCAATTGTAATTCCATGTTGTGTAACACGCTCCTTACGTTCCTTACGTGTTGTGAAAAGGTTAGGGATTCACTCACTGTAGCGCATCAAAAGTATAAAGGTGAGAGGTGAGATCCTTTGTTGTAAGTGCTGAGAAATAATCATTTAAAGGTCAGTTGCACTCAAAAAAAGGAACATTTGTTTAATAAGTAACTCATTTTGGGATATGCGGCACTTTTAAAGGTTACAGGATAGACCAATTTGCCTGTGATGTCAGCAAGAAGTACTATTAAAGTCATCGGTCCTGTTAAAACAATCCTTCGTAAAATTCAGATTGCATGCTTTCTCACATTTCCCAACGCACATCAAAAAAGAGCTTAAACTATTTATAGTGCCGTACCTTAAGTACTCAGCTCCTCTTAAAATGCAACAATGGAGTGTTAGGTGGGAAAATACATTAGCACACGTATGCACACACACACACACACAGCCCACACTCTCCCACACCTGATACTATTTTGCTTCATTCTTTCAGTTTTATTAATTTGTAAGAACATTCCCATGTGTCAGGGGTTATAGGATTTCTGACTGGATATCCCGTTGTATTGTACACCAACAACTGTCATGCTAGAGACTCCCATATAAAAGAAAAAACTATTGACTCAGCTATATAAACGAAAAACTATTGATTTATACCCTTTTCTATTCCAAGACCAACTTCCCTCCCCTACTGTCCTCTAAAAAAGCCAAAGAGAATTTGGTTTGGCAATAAAATGGAATGTTAATCTGGTATGTAGATGAAAGAGAAGTAACAAGAATCGTAATATGGCAAAAATATTTTAGTACCAGAAGGGTTATTTTTTCAAGATCTGAATAAAGGTGGAAGTTTATTTAATGTAACTTTTGTACTATTAAAAAATGTTGCCTTTAGGGAACCAAAACACAATAAATAAAAGTTGTCTTGTTTTTATATTTACCCTTTTATTTTTTTCTTTGTGAAACAGTGCTTTAAACTGATGATAATTTTCTCTAGATTAGCTTTTTGCTTGAGATGACGATATAAATAAAATAACTTCAAAAAAAGCCTTTGTAGAAAGCAATCTCGTCTGAGCCCTTGATTGCTCAAAATTTACATTTACCTTTTTACTCTTCACATTGGTTGCAAGGCACCCTAGTTGTAATAGTTTACTGGTGGTAAACAGTGAGTTCTCAGATTTTTATGAGTTGATTTTTAACATATGCTGAGTCAGAAATTTAATTACAGTTTAAAAACAATAGATTTTCAAGCAGACTTCTAAGATTTGCTATGTAGATTAAAGAAACTAGAAAGCTTATAACCTTTATCCTATTGTAAAGTAAGAGCTATCTTTATGTCTATAAGACATCTGCAATTAGGAGAAAATACGACACTCTTATTTCAAGCAACTTAGCTAAGAATCAAGTTATTCTCTTAATTTGACTTGCTTTTCATTTGAAAGAGGGCGAAATCTATTTCCTGGGCAATTTTGCAGAGCAAAGATATTAATACTTTGGGGTTTAATTGTATCCTGTGTTTAAATACACTGTGGGTGAAACCCCAGACCTCTGCTTAATTGCTGTGAGAAAATAGCCTGATTTCTCTGAGATTAGGCACACGCTTATGTATACTTTGACCTAAGAGTGCCTCCTTCAGAATTAATCTTCTAAGGTAGAGGGATTTGCTTTTATATGTGCAGCAGGGCCATTCGTGACAAACAGGGCCTAATAAACTAACTTCACCCTGCAGACCTCCCTTTTGCTGTCAACGTTTTTCTCCATCTATTCATTTCACACATCTCTTGTCCAGTGGCTTATTAGCAAATAACCCTAAATGGGGCAGGGGGAATAATTTTAATGGTGTTTTTTAATTAGAGGACTTTGAAATTTAAATTGGATACTTCAGAAAACTATTTTTTTTAAACTTTAATTTTTACTAATGAAACAAAGTGCTCTGAAATAACTCCATTTGTGTAAATACCATAGCCCTCTGAAAAGACAAACAATTCATATTTACTTAAAATTTTGTTCTGCAGCTGTATTTTGTTGGATTCGTCTAATGTATGAAAGCACTTTTTCTTTCCCATCAGCTACATCAGAATTGTTTTTGTAAGATGTAACAGAATGTTCTGGTTTTAAAATATTTATATTAATCAAAGTTAGGGCTGTTTATATTTTTTGGCAATAGGGCTTTTCTTTAAAAGTGATGCACTTCCATTTAACTAAACAAAAGTGTTGAAATGGCCTGTCATATAAACTTCAACATAGTACAGTTGGTAATAGAAATTTTGAAGACAGGAAGAAAGGGAGCTAGTTTCTAGCTTCAGGTTAAACATGGATTAATAAAAAGCGCAACATTGATAATTTCCAAGATTTTCCTGAGGAACTATTATTCGTTACCACTTATAAACTCTAGAGTTACCTGGTTGAAAGGTTTGTGTTCAAGTCTCTTGCTCTATTTTCTTGGAGCATTGGGAAGTGTAGCCTAAGAGCTGGCTGAAAAATAGTGATAAACCACTAAAGCTCAGGGCTTACTAAATGACTCAGTTAATTTAAAAACTCCTTTCTATTTTATATATTTCCAAACTCTTTTAGTAGCGATAAAAGTACCTATATGTTTCTTCCTTGCAATCTTCTGTTTGTGAGCAGAAATAGCTCAAGCTAAAGAGTTTTTTGAAGTCAAGCTTCCAGCTATTGTTATTGCTTCAAGCTTTGATGAGTGACTACTAAACTGCATAGTCTGTCTAGACTCTCATAAGAAAAATGGAGTTTGTATTAAAGACATTTTAAACAGCAAGCCAACCTTAATTAAATTCATATATAGGTATATATAACCTTAATTAAATTCATATATAGGTATATATAATTCTTTTTGTAGAATGGGCAATCCCAAATATTCTGGAAGTTTAATATGACATGGTTTTAGGTAGATTGGTCCATTTGGGACTTTTGTTATTGTTGTTGTTATATTTCTTTGGTAGTTCAAACTGTATTGATTTATTTCTGTGGAAAATAATCCTAAACAGGGAAGGTGGAGACAGAGGACTTAGTCCCTAATATGGAAGTTATAAATGTTTTTTCTTTCAGGGGATGATAAGCACATATCAAACAAAAAGGAAGTATTATTATGCATTGCAGGCAGAAGGGCTAAAGGTCTCCTGTTCGAACTTTTGGCCCTTCTAGAATCCCTGATCCTTCATTATTTTGTTTAACTTGATGTAAGTCTTGACCAGTAGCTGACTCTGAGAAAACATTTCCTGACATCATTTTCAGAGGTGATGTGGGATTACTGTGCTTGCCTTTTCATTTTGGGTTGAGAATGAAAAGTCCAACAGTGGTTCCTGGTTAATACTTCATATATGGTCTTTTAATTACTAGGTCAGGCTAATTCATTCCTTTGGCCTTTGGCACTACAACTTCATTTTCAAATTTTGGTTAAAAGAATCAATGCACATGCATCCTCACACCCATTCACAAACACATTTAAAGGGGTGAAAATGTGCTGTAGCAGAACAGGAAATAAGTAGACTCTTTTTAATAACCTCATTCATAGTACAAAATGGTGAGAGAAGAGCAAAAAGGTCAGGGTATAATAAATATAAAATTTAAATCTCTAAATTAATTTACTTTTTTTATTGCACCAGCTAAAGCCAATCAAAATAAACAAGCATTTCATTATGTTACACCCCTATGGATTATTATTAATGTCTTGTTTCCAATTTTATGCAATTTTGGTATAATCCAAATCCATATGTTAGCCTGGGTAAGGGGTTTTGCTTGAGGTAATTGACATTATATAGTCCAACACACCAGAAAGAAGAAAACATATCTATAATCTCTACCCATTTCCAAACAGAGGGGGATAATCGGACCAATTCTTCTATTGTGAGTCCTCCCTCTTCACGCAGAGATTCCTTTGAAGTTAGAAGGAGATGAAGGCGCCCAGGCTGAGAATGTGGCTAGAGGAAAAAAATGAATATTATCAGGTCAGAGTCTCATAACCAGCTTTTATGCCACATTAACCAGTGGTTTTCTTATAATGCAGAATCTTTTATTATCATTTTTACCTTCTGCTTTAATCCAGGATCACTAATACAATTTCTAATAATATATGGGGAGGGATCTTAAGTATGTTTATTTGAACTTCCTAAGGCTAGATCCACAACTCAACCCCTCAACAATTTAAACAAATAAAAATTTTAAGAAAAAGGTGAAAACTTAAAAAGCATCCCTTTCTACTTAGATGTAAGTCTCTATGAGTCAGAAACACTGGCCAATTAAACTGGTATTTAGAGAGTACAATGCAGAGAGGAAGTTATGAAGTAAGTGGGGATTTACTTGCTCATAAAGCAATTTTCTCTCACTTTCAGCTTACTTCCTACCACCTTCAAGGGGAGATAAAATGTAGGTTTGCATTTATGTCATCTCACTAAATATGAGGCCTGTTGTTGCCACTTGAAAGCTTATTTCTTAGTCCCTGTTTGTTCCAAATCACAGGAGCATGATCATGTCTGCATGTATAGGAGGTAAAGTTATTTGCAACGATAGACTGAAGAGGTGGACAGTCAGTAGGCCTAGGTGGACAGTCAGTAGGCCTAGGTGGACAGATGGTTGTCCAAAGATTCTTGAGTTTCAAAATCTCCAACAAGAGGAAATGACTTCAAGACAGGAACTAGGACAGAACCAACCAACTTGTCAGGCTGTGACCCTATCTAAGAACAAAATAAGTTCTTCATTCAATTCATATACATTTTTTAAGAGTACTGTAATGAGCTACGTGATAGGTATTAGGGCTACAAAAACAAATCACATGGCTCTTGAAAAGTTCAAAGTCGTGTGGAAGAGAAAGATGTGTTAATAAACAATAATAAAAAAATATGACAAGTATCATATTTTTCTTAGTGCTATAGGAACACAGCAAAGGGAGTTTTTCATTCTTCCTGGAGTTCAGAAAGAGGTGCTGGATTGGTGAATAACAGTTTAACAGGAAAGTTAATAAATAAGCTGTGTCTTAACATACACATAGGTATTCAACAGCAGAAATGTGAGAAGCGGCCATCCCAGGCAGAAGAAAGAGTATGGATTCAAACCAGAGCATGTCTTATTCAGGGAATGGGGAGTTGCTGGGTATGACTGCAGCATATGGTGTACAGGCTGCACGGTAGGAGGAAGAGTCTATCATAATTCAGCTCCAAATTGCAGCCCAATAAACAAAGCCTTGTATGCTATGCTAGAGTGGAGACTTCATCCAGGAAGCAGTGGAAAGTCACCAAAGTGTTTAAGCAGGGGAGTAACATGATAAGAATCGTGTTTTTAAAAATAGCTGGCATCAGTATAGAGGAAGGCTTGGCAAGTGACGAGAATAGAATAATTTTCATCAGTTCTAGTGAGGTCCAGACTTGAAAATGAGTGAGAACCTTTGGTATGATAATAAATTAAGGACAGATTTTAGGAGGTAAAATTAAAAACAAAACAAAACTGGCAACTTCAATTTATAACACCTTTCTTCATGTGCATACTATCAGGTTTGGGTCAGAGCGATACGGTAGAAAAAAGATTTTTCCAGTAAAGTTAATCGTAGAAGATGGCGCTAAGAGATTGAAATTCTTCAAACATGATTTATTAAGAGAGTGCTGTCAGGAGAGGGGGAACAAGGGAAGAGGGTAGGCAGAAGATAGCTAAGAAAGATGTGGTCACGGCTAAAAATAGACTTTAGCTGACTGTGGTCCCTTGGGGAGCTCTGGAGCACAAATTGTACCACGGGGTTAGCTTCTCTTATCCCCAGGGAGGATAATTCTCAGGGGAGTTGGCTCTGCTCTGATGAAGGCAAGTCTTTGGGGAGGAAGTGGCCATGAGCTGTCAGCAGCCAAACACGCACAGCCACTGGGGCGTGGGAGGGACACCAGCAGCAGCCACTGCAGTCCCCCGCCCCCGGCACTGCTCAGACCCCCTTGCTTCTTACATTCAATTTACTCTATCCAGGTACAGCCGCTTCAGAATTCTGGGTAGTCACATGTTCTGGGCTCATGTACAAGATAAGGGTGAGTAGGAGAAACTACAGCTTCCTCTGCTGCAATTTGTTCCAAGGCCGTAACGCACTCATCATTTACCCCCATCCATCCTCTTCTAAATGTTCCTTCTTATGGGATGGTACTTTTGCAGGACCAAATTCTCTTCTCTTAGGAGCCTGAGCACCTGGTTCCTATGCTTTAATCAGGTTATGGTGGCTGTACTTGCCCATGACAGTTAAACAAGGAATGGGAAGATACGGCCCCACAGATCACCTGAGTAACAAACACATTGTTCCCTGCCTCTTACACTAATCAGGTCAGTTACCTTGCCAATATAGTAACTTTTTTGTACCAGCTAGGCTACTGGCACAAGGAGCTCAAAGTAATCTGGCCATATCTTTAAGTAATAGCCATATCTTTAAGTTTATTGAGACTTTTGCTATATCCCCTCATGAAAATTTCCTTCTTCTGGGACATAGGATCTCTAAACTCACAAAACCTAAAATTACAGGGATAGGTCACTAGGAGTGATGGTGAGTGGAGTCCCCCTTATTTCCACTTCTTGATTCCTGGACTCATATATTCTAACTATTGAAGACAGAGCACCACATAATATCTGTTGGTTTCAAGTATACACTATACCCTGAAAGATGGTACCCATCCTCACAGGATGTCATCTCTAAGCTGGTGCCTTAACTGGGCCAGAGTATGGTGGGACCAGTGAAACCCCTGGGCACATGCCTATTGCTATACCTCCTTTTCTATAAAGTGAGCGCCTTGATCCAATTAACATGATGTTATCCATATAGTGCACAAATGTGAAGCTCTGCAGAACATCCAGATAGTTCCAATCCCTACGGACTATATTTGAGCTAAGCTAGAAAATTAACATAGCACTGGGACCAGATCATGACTTGTGTTCATCCATGAATGCAAGCTGTTTCCAGTCCTCCTTCCTGGCAGGTAATGAAAAGAACACATATGCCAGAACAATAATCACATACCTTGTATCCAGTTAACTTGCCCTAATAAATCTATCACATACCGTATAACAGCTGCAATTGAAACTACAACTTGGTTAAGTTGGCACTAGTCCACTGTTATCCACTATGATCCATCTAGTCTGTGTATGGTCTAGACTAGTTAGTTACATGGGAATAGGATGGGAAGCCTCATCCCTGCAGTCTTTAAATCTCTGAGAATATTTATTTATTTTGAGAGATTTATTTATTTATTTATTTATTGCACTAATCAATCTGTGCAATTTCCCTCAGGTTGTGATAATTTGTTTTGGTTTGCTAACTTGGCCAGAGAGGATAGTTTCAAAGACTTCTACTTTGATAATACAGTATCTAATCAAGAAAATAGTAGGAGGATTCTATTAACCTCTAATTGGCCCGTTCAAATTATATATTCAAGGTCAAGAAAAATGACCATTGGGTGAGTCCATAGACCCAGTAGACCCATTGTGGGATAAATCTGGGTCAAGACTCCATTGACTTCCAGACACTTACATGCCCATCATGGTGTGCTATCATCATCGAATCATACCTTGCATCTAACAGTTCTAGAAAGATCTGAGTATTCCTTTTCCTAGTGCACAGTTTCCTGAGTAAATAGTTCTTGGTCCTTTTGGGGAAGGACTGGTGAGTCACACACTTACCATAATGTTGTAGTTCCTATTTCATGGAGTCCCAGCATCTCCTGGAAGCAATGGTTTCTTCAGACTCACGTCTAAAGACATGCAAAGAGATTATGATTTTCCATTGAGGTACCTGACATCAGTCTTTTGCTCATTTACTTTTTATCTCTTTTGATTATACATATGAATCAATACCTTTGTTGTTGACCTATCTATCTTGCCCTGACACACAGTAGCCATTTCCACAGATATTTTGGGACAGTTCCTGCCTCCACCCATATAGCCAGCCTCCCATTTTGGTGACTGCACTTACTTGCTTCTGCCAGTTAAGTGTCTCCCTGAGGCCTCTGTTAGTCTGGAATCCTACCATTCCCTTTGCTACAACGGACTCCAGTCTTTTAATCACATCTCCTACTATTCCTGGCTTAAGAAGGACTGTGCTTCTCTACAACGTGGGAATCCCCTTCATCAGCAAATTCCTCGTCATGTTAAAAAACAGAATGTCTTCCAAGCCCTCCAAGGAACACAATCAGATATGGATTTTTTCAGTCTTACATAATGGACCCATTTTTGCATGCTTATTTTTTTTGATCCATTTTTCCTTCCTTCACAATCTATTAGTCCAATGCTGGGGTCTCTACTTCATTTCATGTGGGCCATCACTTTTTCCAAGCTACCAAGAGCTAGCCCAGTCTTATATTAGACCTATCATACAGAACTTTCCTAGGATATTAAACTCTGTGTAATAGCAGAATAACCCCACACGGGAAAACCATTCATCACATAGCTTTATATTCTACCCACCTTGATCCAGGACCCTCAGGTTCCACTCCCAGGCATGCTCTTTATGCATATCTGCAGCCAGGTCCTTGAACTCCCTTGTAGCATGTAACTAATCTCCTCCCTTAGCAAGCCATTACTTTCCTACTTGGGATATGCTGTGATATGGCCCAAATTATCAGTGTGATTTCCATGAGGGAAAGTACAGGCATATCCTAAGAATTATCTTATAAGGCACCTGCCTCATTTGAGACTTCAGCACAATCTTCATGAAAGAGGCTCCCTCTTGCAACAATAAAGGGTTTATTAGCCACTTCTGTGAGCCAAAAGTGTTCCGGGAAATATGCAGATTTAAGGGTTCTCATCTACCCAAATATCCCTATCTCAAACCTCAGGGTACCACTCCTTTTCCCTCAGGGCCTTGAATTTGGCAAGGAGATTTGTCAAGGCTGAGAATTTAACCTTCTTTAAAGTTCTTCCACTTTTACAAATTAGACATAAACCCGATCTTCTAATCTGTCTGCCCTCTATCTATAAGAGATGATGAGTGTCTCTCTAAACACTGCTAATGAGTCTTTCTGACTCTCACAGTTTGCTTTAAATTTTAGATAATAGAACTGAGTCTGTGTGGCAGGCAGACTCTGAGATGACTCCCAATGAGCTTTGCCTCCTACTGTTTATGACATCGTGTAATCCACTCCCTTGAGTATGGGATGGCAAAAAGTGATGGGATGTCACGTCCATTAATAGGCTACATAGAATTGTCACATCCTTCTTGCTGGCAGAATCCCTCACTTGTTGGCTTTGTGTAATGAACCTGCTATAATAAGTGGCCCATGTGGTAAGAAACAGAGAATGGCCTTCAGCCAACAGCTCACAAGGTGCTGAATCCTGTCAAACACCACATGAGCTTCAAAGTAGATACTGCCCCAGCTGAACCTTCTGGTGAGAACTCAGCCCGGGATGACACTTTTATTGCAGCCCTGTGAAAGACCCTAAAGCAGAGGGCCCAGCTAAGACATCTCTGGACCCCTAGAAACAAGATAATAAGTGTGTATTGTTTTAAGTTGCTAACTTTGTAATAATCTGTTACACAGTAATAGATGAGTAATAAAGCCAGTCCTTTTGTCTCTTCAATGCATCCATGATACTTAGGAACAATCATCTAAATCCACATTCCTTAGCATTGCAATTTCACCACACCTCTCAAAGCCAGAGACATTGCATCTGCTGCTGCATTCCCTTCTACCTATATCTCAACCAGTTTGCCACTGTCAGTGAAAATTTTAGCCAGGGGTCAGCAAACTCTTACTGTAAAGGACCAGATGGTAAATATTTTAGGCTTTGCAAATCATATGGTGGTCTCTGTTTCAAATACTCATTCTGAAAATACATAAATGAATGTATTCCAATAAAACTTTATTTACAAAAAGAAGTGAGTTGTATTTGACCCACAGGCCACAGTTTGCTGATCTTAGCAATAACACTGCTATATAATGCCTGGGACTAACAATATTGCACTCACCATCAGTGATAGGGACCTTTTTGCCATCCCCCTCTGGAATCTCATCTTAAACTCTACTTCCTAGGACCACTTCCAGTACCATCCAACTTGGCTTGGGTTCCCTAAAAGCAGAACTTAAGAAAAGAACTTTTATAGAAGTGATTTATTAAGAGCATGCTCCCAGTAGAAGGAGAAGGAAGAAGATAGGAGAGGGCAAGGGAAGAAAGCTAAGCAAGGATGTACGTTGAGCTGAAGACTGTGAGAACTGGCCCCGCAGGAAGCTCTGGAGCCTGGGTGGGGGAACGTCTCAAGCAAGGCAGCTTCCCTTCTCAGATGATGGGACAACTATGAGCTGTTAGTGGCCAACATTTACAGTATCTGGGCTATGGATCCTTCCTTCTTTCTCCCCTGGGGAAACCCTTTTACCCCATTTAAACTTCTGTTAATAGCCTGGAAGCATTTTCATTAATTACTAAGGGATGAAAAATAGGATGGTCAAAATACAAAAAATATTAACAATGCCAAAAAGGATACAAAATAATCCCTTTTAGTTTTGGTTGTATACTTGATAGGTGTTATTGATTATTGCTTTTCTTAGCCATTTGTCAAAACTAGAAGCAATATAGTCAAAGTGGATAGATTTGAATGACAGTTTAGGGAGGAGTTATGGGAAACATGGGCAGTATCAAGGTGAAAAACAAATAGCTCCAAGTTCTCATGTCATCTGGTGATCATTATTAAATATTTAACAGTATAATAGCAAAATCACCCTGGAGTCCAGCTGCTTCAGTTTCTATCCCACTCTATCCCTCACTAGCTTGTGAACTTGAGCAAATTATTTAAATTTCTTTCCCTCCTCAGTTTCCTCATCTGTAAAATGAGACTCATACTAGTATCTACCCCATAAGGTCACTGTGGGGGAAAATGAACTAATACATGAGTATTTACAATAGTACTTAGTACATAGTAAAATTAGTGATTATTGTTGGTGTTACATTTATTGTGATCACTAACTTATCTACCGTAATATTTAAATGTAGCTTTTTCAATGCACCTTAATTTGTGTTATGGGCTCTATTTCCTCTTAGTCCTGCACTTTGGAATATCAGAAAATATATTTAGTCTACTCTGAAGCAAAAATCCATGTCTTCCTGGACCCCAAGGAAAATTCTACAGAGAGCCATATTCTTGAGTCCCTTCTATAGACAAAGAGTGGGAGGTATACTTACACTTTTAAGCAAAAAACATTTTAAAAAGAACATCTCATCAAACTCTCACTCTTCGCCGATGATATGATATTATACCTGGAAAACCCCAT
>VBSM01000529.1:60799170-60812741 GCA_008086735.1 Cheirogaleus medius
AATAAAAAAAAAAAAAAAAAAAGAACATCTCTATCCATATCCTTTCACAATAAACTTAAAGAGTCTCCAATTTTTGGTAAGGTAAAATTATGCCTGAATTTTGTGAAGTTTGTTGGCATGGCTGACTATAAACAAGAACCTTCAGAGAGTTCAAAAATAGATACTTCTAGATATCCCCACACTTACATATGCAACTATGTACATAGAAACACATAAAGAATATTGTTTATTGTAGATTATGTACACTGCTTCAGGAGATTGTAAGTTTCCGGTTTTTAAATTTATAAATACACTTTTGAATTTATAACAATTCAGAGCACAATATTTTGTATGTTAGACCCATAAGAAATATATCTAATCCCTATCGTCTGTCTGGCACTTCTACTTCTCTTCATCTGTATAAATCACTGCTCAATAAACAAGAAAATAGGAATCAAGCAACCGTGGAGATTTGGAAGAAAGATCACAATTATTTGATGAGTGAAACATCTGGAAAGGGATCATGGCCTCATTATCTCTCAAAAATAGTTAATGAAACTCTTCTTTTAGTTCACTGAAGAATTGTAAGTGGAAATGCTTCATCAAACATTAACTAAGAAAATGTATGCCAGTGCTTTGGATAAGTCAAGTTGTCATTCTGCTCCATAAATATTTATTCTGCAGATGGTTTTTAAAACTACCAGTTTCCTTATTATAAGGGAAAAGTTAAGTCGGTATATTTATTTTAGATTATATTACAAAACTTTTCAACAGTTGGGATTTTTAAAAACATTTATTCAATTCCTTTTTTCTATTTAAAATCAGTGCCTTGAACTGAACAAATCATAATGTAGTAGGAATCCTCATATTTATCAGGTGAAAGATTGGTCTCTTCCTTGGCAATATAAAAAAATCTATTTTAAAAAATTAGAAATCTTTTGAAATCCTGCTTTTTGGAAAGAAAATATTTAAAAATCAATAAGCCATTGGATAACAAATAGCTTCTGAAACACAATTACATTGAGGAACTAAATTATTTTCAACCCAAACGTGATTATGCCTTTCTGGCTTAAAACTTGTTCTTTTATAAGGACTTACGTATAATATAATAAGCAACAACCGGTGTTATGTGAACCAGTGTGTTAATATAAACACACTGCATTGTGTCTATTTGATTCAATCACCAAACACTTATTGAGCACTGATTAAATGTCAAGTACTGACAGGTGCTAAGAATGCAAAAATGAAATGGTGGCTACTGCCTTCAGGGAACTCCTAGTCCAATGGAGGTGACAGATACTTCTGCAACTATCTATAATTCAGTGTGACAAGTGCTATGCTAGCCGCATCAGCTAAGTATGAAAGGAGCAGAAAAAAAAGTGACTTCCTTAATCCAGTTTAAAACTGAGAAATGCAATACTTTTTATGAACCAAGGATCACAAAAGAAAAGCAGTCAATATTCAAATGAAGATAAGCAAAAACCTTTGTGGGAATAACTTTAGAGGATAATTCTTAACTGTACCTTCACAATAAAAATGGGAGTAAAAACATGAGAGCCACAAGATTGTGAACAAGGTGCCTATTCTAACATGTCAAGAATATTTTTGTGGGACTTAAGTTGTGATTCTAATAATGAGACCTCATTCTGTACAATAGCATCCCTGTAACTTCTATGAATGTGCTAAATTTCACTCAAATTGCTAACAGTTACCAAAGATCATTATCTCAACATGGCAGTCCACCACATGCTAAAACTAAGTGTGTACTCTGGTATATTCACTACAGGGGCAAAGGTAGTCACAATTGATTAATATTTAAGAAAATTGTGGCATGACAAAACTGAAGTGAAGTGCTCAACACTTGGTTCAGTTAATAAGACTCATTTAGTTTGGCAAGATATAAATAACTACGCAAACCTGCAATACGAATGTATTGCTTTGGCATTTGCTTTTATATTTCTTTAGGCGATTAAATGTAGTACTTTATCTGGGTGTCTTAGTCCACTTGGGCTGCTGTAACAGAATGCTAAAGAGTGGGTAGCTTATGAAAAACAGAAATTTATATTTCACAGTTTTGGAAACTAGGAAGTTCAAGATCACGGTGTTGGCAGATTCAGCATCTGGTGAGGGCTTGCTTTTTGGTTCATAGACAGCTAGCTGTCTTCTCACTGTGTCCTCACATGGTGAAGGGGTGCGAGAGCTCTCTGAGTGTGTGTTCTAAGGGCACTAATCACATTGCCTTCATGACCTCATCACCTACCAAAGGCTCCACCTTCTAATACCATCAAACTGGTAATCAGAATTTCAACATATGAATTTTGAGGGGACACAAACAGTCTGTAGCACAGAGTTATCCTCCTCTCCCCTATTTTATTTCCAAAATTCATAAATTTTACTTTTTTTCCTGGACAGATTTCTGAGCAAGGCGGTTAAAGTGTTTCAAACAATAGAAACCTCTGGCTCAACAATTTTTTTTTTCCTAAAAAAAATTTCCCATTCATTTGCTTTTATTTGGAAGGTAACACACATGGTTAAATAGTCATTAGTTTTCTGCCTTAATATTAGACTTGGCTTTTGGGTGACAAGTGGACACTACTATCAACTGCTGCTTCTTAAACTCTTCCCTCTGTCTGTCCCCTGTCTGTCTGTCTTTGGTTAGTAATATGGTTTTGCTTTATCTTTGTGAATATTTGAATAACATGATTAAATTTTAAAAGAACTCTACAAAATAAAGACTTAAATACAGTCCTTGCCCCGTGAATTTATAAGATAATGAAAAGGCACCTTCCAAACAAAGAAAAGATGGAAAGATATTCTTCCTGAGAAAAGCATATGACAATAGGAAAAAGCCAGTCATCTCTTTTCTAATCCTTGTCTTTGACATCTGTCATTTGGGGGAGAGGGTTATGTGGGTGTTGGGTGGTATTACAGTAGCAGTTGAAAAGTTCTCTTCATCCTGTGGTGCTGATTCCTTTACCCTTTGTCAATAACTTTCTATCTCACATTATTACTTTCAAATGTTTTTTCTCTTTAGCTCACTGCTAAAGTATAATATTATATTGGCAAATATTTTGCATGCATGAATTAAAGTTTGCAAAACACAATAGCAACAGCAATAATAATGATTAAATACGTGAATTTATTTAACATTTTACAATTTTCAAAGCATGTGTACTTTTATTATCTCATTTGATTCTCACAATAACTGGGTGGATAGATAGAACAGGTATTGTTTTCATTTTACACATGAGAAAACTAAATACCTTGATCAGGCTCCCCCAGAAGCCTGCTCTAAGATAAAGATTCAAATGCAAGTCCAGATGTTCTTTGACTTATGATGGAGTCATGTTTAGATAAACCCACTGTGAGTCGAAAATATCGTAAGTTGAAATGCAATTCATATCCTGATAAACCCATCATAAAGCCAAAAAATCTTAAGTCAAACCATCATAAATTGAGTACTGTCTATGGTTTATTTGGCTGCTGATCCCAGGAAACACTGACTGGGAGTATGGAATAAAACAGGGAAGGGAAGAAAGTCCATAAATGGTGTATTTTCAATGCAGTTTCCAATTTGGCAACTGGAGCCCAGTCCTGCTCAGGAACTTCAAAAGATAGTATAGAACACAACTCTGTGTAACCTCAATTAAGGGCCAAAGAAGCTGGAATATTTATTTACCAATTTCCCACCAATCTCTGGTTGAAGTCTACCTCCAGAGATAAAAATTGTAGGGCACTTCTGGCTTGCATTATTTGTAAACTGAGCATATTCCCAGAGCCAGAAAAAAAGTCCTCACCCTGAGAGTCACAGGTGTTCACAGTAAGCAGGCTTTGGGGTGCAGAGGCGAATGATAAGGCAAATGAGCGGAACAGGACAGACTCTTTTAACCGAGTTTAGCAAGGTTAGGTGGTTTATCCGTCCAAAGTCACACAGCTAGTACTGGCAAGGCCAGCAAGGGACCTAGGCCTTTGGCTGTTTGGGTGGCTTCCTTTTTAAAGACGTGGCATTCTTTGTTCTCCAAAGTGTGCGTTAGGAGAGGAAGTAGAGAAGATAGAATACACTAACCATGAAAAAATATTTTCTCTAAAGGTCTTACTATAATTGATATTCATTCACCCTGTACATATAATAAAATTATTCAAAACCTGAAGCTTTTATAGAATGCAAAGAAATATCAATACACAAATCTTTACACAGCAAACATACTAATACTCTGCCAATATGCATTGCCAAGGTTTTCAGTCCAACTGGAGGCATTTTGCCAAGGACACTGGGACAGATTTTAGTATTTACAAGTGCCATAACACCTTTAAAGGACATGTGCATTGTAGAATATTATGACACGCACGTGGTCAGGCAAATATTATGTGGAGAAGTCACAGCCGATGTGTATGTGTCACCACTAAACAGTCTCTTCACATCAGTGGCACTCACTCCTCAGTTTCACAGTTGTGAAATATTTGCATACAGATGT
The DNA here is from genome assembly GCA_008086735.1 of Cheirogaleus medius. NCBI lineage: Eukaryota > Metazoa > Chordata > Mammalia > Primates > Cheirogaleidae > Cheirogaleus > Cheirogaleus medius. Next base: position 60,803,625 of record VBSM01000529.1, read on the forward strand.
GAAGGTATTCTTGTGGCTTACTCAATAAACCAGAATGGGCTTTATGCACCCCTGAGTTTTCAATTAATGTTGTTGACAGAATGAATGGCTATTTATGCAACCAGCCTTTCATGTTCATTCATGGTACACAATACCTAAGTCTTAAAGATCTCATCTAAATGCCTCCCCTCTTGGGAGGGTGCTTATGGATTCCATTGTATATATAGGGTAGCATAAGGTTCAGTGATTCTATCTAATCAGCAGAGTGGGCCTTACGTTTTAGCAAAGGCTGCTGAAGCCTTTGTTCTGCAACAGGGTATTATCCTACAACTTCTACAATAAGTTGAATGTCTGATTGTACAAAGATCTTAGGCGACCAATGCCTGAACTTAACTTTCCCAAGTACGTCCCGTCTGTCCTCACCACTCCCCAACAGTCATATGTTTGGGAAAATGATACCCACAGAGGAAAATCATTTTTCTATATGTAGAGAGTTCTATCCAGTAGACCCACCCATCTGATTGTGTGAACAAGGGCCTGGCACATAGTTGGATCCCAATAAACACTCACTGAATTTAATCCAACAGGAAACAAACAACACTATCAGCCCTGGCCACCGCGCTCTAATATTTCTGTAACAATGTACAGTTCCTGGGAGGTAGAAGGTAAAACTGAGTACCTTCTTTACCTCGCCCATTCAACAGTCTCCTCAAGCAGGGAAAGGAATGTGTAAATGTTATCTGAGAAAGGTTTTCATGATGGATGAGTGAAATTCCACCTTTCTTCTTGGATTAGAAATGAGAAATTCCACTGGGTTTAGTTATTATTCATAACAATTAAAATAAACACAATAATTCATCTTTCCATACAGCTTTATTATTTAAAAAAGAACTTTCAAAAATAGGTGATCTCTTTTAGTATTATCATTTTTTAGAGACAGGGTCTTGCTATGTTTCCCAGGCTGGACTTGAACTCCTGGGCTCAAATAATCTTCCTGCCTCAGCCTTCCAAGTAGCTGAGACTACTGATATGTGGCTGTACATGATCTCTTCTTAACCACACATCCGCCCTATGAAGCAGCTAAGGATTATTGTCTGCATTTTTCGGATGAGAAAACTGAAGCTCATTAAGCTTAAGTGATATCCCTAAAGTTATATATTTAAGTACAAGAAAAATCCAAATTCTATTCAGGTGGCATGAGAGACAGGGATACAGATGCAAGGTTATCTAATGTAATTTAAAATAACATTTTAAAAGTTCAAACTATGTTTCCCAAGTTTTGAGACTTCATATAAAAAGTACAGGCATGTTTGTTTACTTCTGCAAAGCAAATTAAATGTGTAGTCCATGCATTATTGATGTCTATTATTTTAATTCCTAAGAAGTATGTGTATCAAATTGCCCTTACAAGAGAAACTGTATTAAAACAATTTGTATTTACATGCCTTTTTAGTTAGCATTTGAGTGTTTATTTTTCTGCTAACTTCAGGACAGTGATATAACGTGACACTATTTTCAAAGTCGGACATGCTAGTGATGTTCTGGAGCACGAATGGGTGTTTGTACTTAGAGATATCCAACCTGGAATAGGAATGCACTGAAACTAGAGGCTCCTCATTAAGGGTCCATGTGCAAACAAACAAAGACTGACAGACCAAATGGTCACCAAAGGCCTTGGATTGTAAACTAACCCCAGAGGGACTTTTAGTTTGTACAACACTCACCCATCATTTTAAGAAGAATCTTGGTGGTTCTAATTCATCTCTTTTTAGTCTTCTCAAGTGTAGCTCATTTCCTCTTGAAATCATTCTCCTGTTCTGTGGCCAGCACAGAAAAGAAGGGGCAGACAGGCCCAGAGTAGATACCAGGCCTCTAAAAACTAACTTAGGGCAAAGGCAGAGAGATGCCCCAGGCGAATATTCAAAGAGCTCTGAGGAGCTGCACCAGCAGGGCAAACTGCTGCCTAATTTGTAGTTATGCACTATGACTATCAGAATTTTAGAGCTCGAAGAAAACTTACAGATTATTTAATACAACATGTCCATTGAATAAATTGGGAAACATTTTTCTCAGAACTTAAATGACTTGCCCAAGCCCAATGATAGAACTAAAGATAAAACATGCCACCACTCAGAGAGGAATAAAATATATTTGTTTGTTTAAAAACATGAAATTAATCAAGACAAACTAGTGGTGAGGCTAGTGGACCAGACTTCAGAACACAAGATTTCTAAGTAAATCTTGATTTACTTAGAAGCCCTGAGTTGGAATACAAGAAGTCAGTTTGGCCTCCCTACCTAAATAATGAAGTTAATATTTATTTCTGAAAAGGCTTAGATCTATCATCTAAAGTCTTAAATCATATTCATTCAATGCCATGCTTAAGCAGTACAGTAATGAAAAGGAACAGCCAGTCTGAAACAGAAAGGGCTGCTGAAAGATGCTAAAGTAATGAGTGTGCTTTCATCCCGTGCATAGGTGATCATCGGGGAGAGGAGGGCATGACTAGCAACTGCTTTTTCCTTGGTGTGGTGCAGAGTTGAGCAGGATGATTTATAAACCTCAACACACTGAAAACCAAAAAAAGTAAATCATTAAGGAGCATGGCTCATGATTCAACTTGCTTTTTTTTTCTCCCCTAACATGGGTAATAAATTGTGTGGGCTTTAATAATTTATAGGAGATGTTGTTATAATGTGAGAATATTAACTTTGGTGAGTCTTTTAATTTGCTTGTGATGTCAATAGTGTGTCGAAGTGTTTCTTCAACACAGCAATGCTACTGGTGCACAACTGTATTTTGACACTTCAGTCAGAGGCTCCTAGGGACTAGAAGAGACAGTTCACTTTAGCACTGATCATATCAATTTGGTGCCTGTCCCCCAGGAACTACATGCCACAGAGAGAATTAAACAGAATGGTTTGAAAGCATTTAGAATCATATTAGCACATGCACATACAGTCCCTATTACCCCTGTCCTTGTGGAAGGATAACCTGACTAAAGCCATTTCATTTCTGCCCAGGATGACCCTTCAGGTTTGCCAGAAAAAAAAAAAAAAGATAAAAAAGAAAATTTTAAAACTAACAGAATGTAGCACAAGGAAAGCCCCTGAAATAGTCTAGATTCATCTGGGAGTGTGGCCAATTTCTTCCCAGTTAATAATGTGCTCCACAGAGTCCCTCAGATGTTTTCTCATCATTCCACAAATGTGACAGCGGTGTTCTCCTCTTATTGCAGAAATAATTCCTCTCTGTCCCGCCTATGTTTTCAATCAGGAAGGAAAGAGCCTTGTAACAGTTTAGTGAACATCAGAGCCAGTAAAACATATACATGGAGGAAAAAAAAACAGAATGAGAGAAAAGGGAAGACAGAACAGTTCAAGAAATGATGCTATGGGAAAAGAGAGTGTCTATGTGATAGGGCTGAGTGTGGAAGAGCCTGAGTGCACCAGCCGGGCACCATTCTGAATTTTAATTCCAATCTAGAAACTGTAAACAGTAATGAAGACCTCATTCTTCCTGTGTTTCAAGCCAAACTCTCTCAATATACAGGTTTTGCTATTTTTTAATTTAAAATATGTGAAGCAGTTAGTTAGATTAAAATGAATTGACTCTCATGCACAGTGGCTCACACCTGTAATCCTAGCACTTTAGGAGGCCAAGGAAGGAGGACTGCTTGAGGCCAGGAGTTTGAGACTAGCCTGGACAACATAGTACTACCCCGTCCGTCTCTACAAAAAATTTAAAAATTAGCCAGGCACAGTGGTGTACACCTGTAGTCTCAGCTACTCGGAGGCTGAGGCAGGAGAACTGCCTGAGCCCAGAAATTTGAGGTTACAGTGAGCTATGATCAGGCCACTGCACTCCAGCCTGGATGACAAAGCAAGTTCTCATCTCTAAAAATAATAATAATAATAAAATAAAATAAAATAATGTGGCAAACACAAGCAGAAACCAGCAGAATAAGAGAGTATAGGAATCATTGGTGGTAAAGTGAGGAAGGCTAGGGTTAATATGTTGGCACATGATGGCAGAAGGTCAATGAATGAGTGGGAAAAGGAAGAGAATCAAAGACTTAAAGGAAGAGAATCAAAGACTTAAAGCCAGATCTTTCTCTCTCTCTGTCACTTTTTCTCTCTCTCTCTCATGTCTTCAATGGCTATTCCTACTTCTCTTAACTTTCATTACAATTTTTTTCTTTGGCCTAAAATATTTAGTTCATCTCTCCAAATCTAACCTGAAATTCGGCTTTTCTGTCATAGCCCAAGCCCAAGAAATCTCAGCTTGTCATTTGTTCTTTAATCTCAGAACTTTATCATACTTCTCTTACAGGGTCTAGTTCAAGGTTTGGTTCTTCTAAAGAGGAGTGTGTGTGTGTATGTGTGTGATGATACATGCATCGCAACACATAATTACTTGTTTTACAGAAAATGTAGATGCGTATCTACACAATAAATCTCTTTCATGACTAAATCAACCTATAATAACATCAAGTCCATATGCCAATGCACAGGCTGACCCACAGGATGCCAGAAAGTTCTGACATACTAAGATAAATTTTGAAACTGCAAGCTTTGAAATTTTTTTATTTTATTTCAGTGTCATCCATTCAACCCACAACACTAATCAATCCCCAACCTTCTGAGTGATGATGCTCATATGGTAACTTGTGTCATCAGATAAAATGAGAAAGAAGCTCAGGAAGAAAGGAGAGTTGTGGAAAATATTTTACAATTATCAACATGTGACTACTAGTGTATCATCTTTTATCCCCAAAAAAGAATGGACAAAAGCAAAGGCTATTGTACCCAAGGCGAGTCCTATTGCCCTTCTTTCTGTGAATTGTCTGGCTTATTTAATTAGAGTGTAAATAAAGTTAGTAACTTGGTTAAGGCTAGGGTCCGTGAACTTTGTTTAGCAAAGGAACATCTTTTGCCTAGTCAATTGTAAATAGAATCCAATGTCTTCAGCAGAACATGGATGAGCTCCTTTGGTTGAAATAGTGAGAACAGGCCTGGGGCTCCTCACCCTCCACTCCCCATATGGGGCACTCTGTGGATTCCTGTTCTTCAGTGAGATACAGCTTGAAAACCTGCAGCTTAGAGCATAGCACGAACCTGCAGGTTGGAGCACAGCACAATAGACTCAAATAAATAGTCAAGGTCAAATCAGATTGCCAGAGAAACGGACAGCAGTGCCAACTGCAAGCAACTGTCTCACATTGTTGAGATTTCATAAGCAAGTACCAACTATTAAGATGCTTTCGAGTCTAAGACTGAGGGCTTTCCTGGGATACAAGACTTTCAGTGCTAAAACAGGGACTGTCATGGGCAAATCAAGATCATTGTTCACCCTGCCCAGGTGAGAGTCCAGGTGACAGGTCAAATATTGTCTTTTGTTGCAGCAACAATATCTTCACGTAGAGAACACAGCACCTTAGGACTGAGCTGAGCCATGTGTGGTTAGCACTGGAGACTTCTAGGTTCTTGGATAGGGGAAGGAGAGGAGAAACATGAAAAAGTACCTCTGTTATAAACCACAACACAGAGGGCAGATGTACAAATGCACACACATGCACATCCACACACTTTGAGAAATAAATGTTTATTCTTTTTTATCACCAACTAGTTCTTCCTTAGATAACAAAGCACTTACACATCATCACCTCATTTCCTACTCCAAGATAGGAAATTTTATAGACGAAATTGAGACTCTGGTCTTTTCTCTCCAAATTTAGTGTCCAGTATCCAACTAACCACATAATCTAGGGAGATGATTTAGGATCACAGATGATGACAGCATAGAAGCAGCAATTCCCTCAGATGCTATAATACCTGCCATCCAAGGTCAACAAAAAAAGCCATTCCCCCAGGCTGCAAATCGCTTTGTATCGGCCCTGCCTGTGGAGACTGGGCTCTGCTTAATTACAAGGCCGAATTCTAAATGTGCTTGGTGTTTGTCAAGTTGGGAAGAGAGAAAACTATCCTGGCTGTGATTTATGTGTGCCCAACGACAAACTGTATTATTCAAGAGAGAAGAGCAGATGGCCCCAAAACAAGACAGTTATGGCCCACAATTATAATAATGATAGTTCTCAGCGGATCTCCAGGATACCAAGAGAGCAAGGAATCTAACAGTCGTCCCAAAGACACTTAAAGGAAAAGGAATTTAAACTAAGCCCCCAAATAATAAAACATGTTGAGGCCCTTCTTCATAAGATGAAAAGGTTTATTTCCTCATGGTAGAAAGACAGCATCGAGAGTGTGCCACAGTAGACAGGCCATGGCCCCAGGCAGGACTTGCAGTTTTTCTGGCGATGCCATCAGCTACTTCCATGAGCATCAACTTTGTGAGCAAGGATCTCTTGCACTGATTTGGGTTATCTTGGAAGAAACCTAACTCATCAAGGACTGATTTACATCCCTCATTTTTGTGCCTTATCTCCATTGCCGATAGCCTGGTTCTATTGTCTGTAACGATTAGATTTTGCAGTCTTGAAAATAGCCATGCAAATTACCAAAATGTTTTCTATTTGAGACCTTATACATATTTGAATCAAATCAACTCGAAGCTGTTAAATGGAATTAAATGAAATAGGCTAAAGTTGATGACTGAAATTTTAAAACTTCTGCAAGAGGCTATCCCTATCCCAACCGCTTTATTAATGGCCAATTGTAAATGACTTTTGCAAATGGAAACACCATTTTTCATGTTTTTTTTTTAACAAGTACTACACTGTACTGGCTCAACTCACCCCCACTCAATTTAAGCATCAAGATTTATAGCTTGTCGTGAGCTCCTCTATCTTTCTGTTCCTTCTTTGTACCTCTCCAAATGCTCAGGCAGCTTTTTTTAGAATAAAGTGAAGATAGTTTATAGTGAACTCAAACTGAACATTCTGAGACTTGACTTTCAAAAATTCGCATTCTTCTCCATTCTCTTGATTCTACTCTAAAGACATAATGGCCACATAACAATAAATTATACTAAATATTCTAAACTATTTCATTTGATCTTTCTGCAAATGTGCCATCAAATTTTGGTCATCAGCAAATCGCTTTAGTATTTATTTGTATAGTGAGGAATTTTATCATAGACACCTGATACAACTTATACATAGGCTAATGAACATAATAGACTACCAAGAAATGACCCTAAACACACATATATACACATACACTCCAGTGCATTTTATATCAATCAAATAGCTTGTTTGTTTTTGTTTGGTTAATTTATTTGTACCAGGTACCCAAGAATTTGGCTGTGAACTCAATTTCTTCTCTCCCTGTCTCTTTATTTTGTTTTTCTTTCATCTCTTTCTTTCTTTTTTCTCTTTCGTTTCATTCCTGTCTCTCACAAACTTACATGCAAATATAGCCATGCAAGCACACATGCAAATAAATTTCTCAAGAGAAGCAACTTTTGTGTGAGTGTGTGTGTGTGCATGTTTATAACCTAGGTCTGTTTTTCTCTTTTTTTTTGCTTATTCATCTGTGGCTTTCACAAAAGCGCTCGACCTCTACAATCATGTGACTAGAAAACCGCAAAGCAAACCATTGTACATTTTGACGAATCAAGCATTTCAAACAATGAAATGCCTCTTGGTCATCTAACTTTGACTTTATAACCAAAAACAATGCTTTCATGAAGTGAATCATTGTTATGAACTTGCAGAACTCAAGATGACTACACCAACTTCATCTCTTAACTCTTTATTTTCTAATTTCTATAATTTTTAAACTAAACTTTTCTTTGAGTCCTGGTTAAATTACCCTGGAGCTGATCCCTGGAGTATATCTTTCTCTGAGGGACTATGTATATGTATGAACATAGAATTAATAATTGTACTGATGTGCTTAGTATATGCATGAACATAGAAGTAATAATTGTGCTGAGGTAAGTTTTCCCATATGTAACACTGGGTATCAAAATGTAGGTCACCCTCTGAGTTAAACCAAAACTATCTTAACCAACCAATTTATTAAGCATCTATTTCCTGCCAACCAATGCATTAGGCTCTGAGGACTTACCAGTGAATGAGATGCACGCAGTCTCTGCCATCAAGGAGCTTATAGTCTAGTGGTAAACCAGCAATTAAATACACAACCAAGTGTGATAAAGGAAGTTACAGTGAGGGTACACGACCAGGTTTTTCTAACCTAGACTAGGCAGGTGATTGGGGAAAGGCTTGCCAAAGTAAATGTCATCTAAACTTTGGATGTAAAGATGGATGACAATTAGTGAGGCAAAGATGAGACCAAAGAGTTCCAAATGGAAAGAACAGAGCATATGACATTCAGGAAGTAAGAAACGGCATCTTCCCTTTGTTATTATTTTCTTTTTTACTTTTGCATATCGTCACATGTCCCTTGTGTTATAAAAAAAAATTAACAATGTAACTGTATGCACTTTGGAGTATTTATATGATAGGAGTCTCTCTCAAAATGTATTTGCCTTTCTGACACAATTTAATTTTTACTTAACTAAAGATAAGAGAGAGAAAGCAGTCATCTCCTTTTAGCACTTACTGAGTTTAGAAAATTTCACTAATTCCGATGTTTTAGTTGCAGTATTATGGAAAGGAGATGGAGACAAATCCATCAAAAGTAGCATTTTTTTCTCTCCCTCTGAGTCCCTAGAGTTTATTCTCAAGGGCATTCTCAAGGCCATAAACTCATGAACCTTACTAAAGTGAAACACCTTCATAATATTTCTCTGAGGGCCAAGGAAGAAAGCATTGTGCATGTGTGAGCATTAGGCTGATCTTTAAAAGGATGTAGTAAGTGGGTTTCACTGTACTGGCAACTCTCATGGGTTCATTTTTTCTGCTACACTGGGTAGCACGTTCATATCTGATTTTCAGTGCATGATTGCTCCTAGTTATCTCTCAGTATTTCTGCTTCAGGAAGGTTTAGCTGTTGGGTCCATCTCCCTTTCTCTGGGTGAAGGGTGGGTCAGAAGGTAGACACAGTCTGAGAGCTGCTGCCCTGACGGCTTCAGAACCCAGTTGCAGATGCTCTCCATGCATGAGGTGCACAGGAAGGGCAGGTTAGACTCTTGCTTCAGAACCAGCTTCACAGGATAATGAAAGCACTGGTTTTTCTTTTGGTTTTTTTTTTTTGTTGTTTTTTTTTTTTT
>VBSM01000529.1:60812841-60919616 GCA_008086735.1 Cheirogaleus medius
AGCGAGACCCTGTCTCTACTAAAAATAGAAAAAAATTAGCTGGGCAACTAAAAACAGAAAAAACAAAATTAGGTGGGCATGGTGGTGGGCGCCTGTAGTCCCAGCTACTCAGGAGGCTGAAGCAGGAGGATCACTTGAGCCTAGGAATTTGAGGTTGCTGTGAGCTAGGCTGATGCCATGGCACTCTAGCCCAGGCAACAGAGTGAGATTCTGTTTTAAAAAAAAAAAAAAAAAAAAACAGAAAAGAAAAGAAAAAAGACTCAGAACACTTGTTTGCTGACTTTCACTCTAGGCAGCTGTTCCTCATTCTTCTCCCCAATATTCCTTACCCCAGTTTCTCTGTTCTATTCTCTTTGCCTTTCCTTCTCCCCCTCCATTTATTCTCTTTTCAGAAATTTAATGTCACTATTGCATGCCTAGAATAGTGCCTGCTAGGTCCCGGGCCATGGTTAAGATTCTGGAAAGAGATCACCTAAGACCTCTGCTCTCTTAAGAGGTTTGCATTGAGGGGAGGGGAGGCAGGACAGGGAGGAAACAAACATGAACAAATACACATACAAATGAATTTTATCCATTAATTCTTATAAATTAAACCTAAGCTCATTTGATACAAATAACTCTTGGTCTCTTTTTGGTAGGTAATAGTTACCATCACAAGCTTTGAGATGGATGATGAGCTCCTCCTCCTACAACCTTGCTTTCAGGTTATAAATGAAAGCAAAGCTCACAACAAATTCTGCCACATGTAAGGACTTTATTAAATAAAATTTATTAGTCAACAGGCACAAGACAGTTCATAAAACCAGGTCTGTGTCTTGATGGAGAGCCACCTTTCTGTCCTTTTAAGTGCCCCCGCCACAATCTTACATGCAAGGGTCACTCAAGACTGATGTGACAGTATTCCAGAGGCAGTGTTTTGCCACCTCATGGTCAGGGTGAGGCCATCCATAACCTTCTAAACCGATGTCTGGACATGGGAGATTCAGAGATCAAGCTTTGTGTTCCAGTCCTAAGAATAAAGGGTTTTCTAGTTTTCTATACCTTGTTCATACCAGGTTGGGGGATGTAACCAAAATATTTTTGACACATCCACCTTGAATTTTCCAATGAGAGCCCATTTCTAGCATTCATCGTGCTAATTAACAAGGTGCTAATTTCACCAATAAAAATCCACTTCTGACATTCACTATGCTAATTAGTGAAACATCTTTATCAGAGATAAAGACAGCTGAAGTACTTGCTTGTAGTAGCTGCCTCTGGAGTGTGGCCTTTCAGTGTCAGCTAACAGCTTCCCACCCACCTCTGAGGGAGTGAATTCCTAATTAGAATGCTAGCTGCACCTGGGGTGCACCTTCAACTAACCCATCCTTAGAGCATAAGATCTATTCTGATACGTTTTATGTAAATTACAGTGTGGCCTCTCTAAGTCCTATAAAGGAAACAAAACAGGTTAGTGGCTTGGAGTTTATTTGAGAAGGACTTTAGGAGAAGGATGGGGATATCTAAGTATATTTATGCTAACATAGAGAGCAGCTAGACTTAAGAACATTTTGGTGAAGTGCATTCCAGGCAGAGATAAAAAGAGGTGCCAAGGTTCCAATGGGAAAGTGAGCTCAGTATGTTCAAGGAAATGACACCATCAGGAGGAGAGGAGATGGGGTGGGGGGTGGGGTACCCAGAAAAACTCAATGGTGAAGGCCCAGTTATGGAGATTGGATTTTTTTCCAATTGAAATGGGAATTCATTGCAGAGTTTTAAGTAGGGGAGTGAGATCGGATTTACATTTTAAAAGAGGTCTCTGCTGAGTGAGGAGAATGGATGGCAGGGGGCAAGAGAGGAATCTGTGAGACCACTTAGGAGTCTATTGCAGTTCATAAAAGAGATTATGGTAGTCTAATTTAAGTTTGTGTTAGCAGACGTGGAAAGAAATGGAAAAACTGGGGATATGTTCGGACGTGCAGCCAATAAGACTTAGCAATGAAAAGAAATTACGAGGCAGAATGAAGGTAAAGGAATCAAAATCTTAGTTTTGGGCTTCTACAACTAGGCTGCTTGTAATGCCATCTACTAAGATGGGGCATTGAGGGAGAAACATGCTTTTGCAGAGAGTAGGTAGAGAGGGGAATAATAACAGAATGAGATCCTCAACACATAAATCAGGATCTACCTGGAAGGCCACAAACTCTAAACCGGTGGTTCTCAAGCCAGTTTCTTCCACCAAGCCTAACAAATGTTTTCAGAGTTTGTAGAAATTGCTAGAGCATAGTAAAGGCGTCGGCAGCGTTATGCTATTCATGCCTTTCAGCAGCTTTTCAACCAAAAATCCTATCCTTCTCATCTAAAGACTGTAAAAAGCTTTTTTTGTGAAAATAAAATGCAGTTCTTCTTTATGTAAAGACTGGAAGCCCACATGGTGGTTGTTGAGGAGTGGAATACATCCTGGCCTCAGACTTGGCAGACACGTGATCACATCCGGGCTGTGCTCCTGATTCATGCGATGATTTTGGACACGTCTAGCAGTCTCAGTTCTCTCATTTGTAAAAGGGAAGTAATCTATGAAATGAACACCGAATAAATTAATATATGTGAAAAGTTTTTAAATTGGGTAAAACTGCTGCTTTATGATGTTAGTTATTTCTTTTATTACTATAAAAAGCATTCCTAATGACACAGGCCTCTTTGTGAATGTGATAAATATGAAACGCACTCACCGAGACTACTACATGCAAAGCCCTCATCTTACAGGCTTTAGCACGTATAAATTACCAATTTTAATAAAAATATATTTTCCTGAGCCTTCAAGAAGTGAGCCTGGATAATAAATCACATTATCTCTTAGCTATAAATCATTTAGTCCAGTGGCATGTGAAAATTCACTGCAGCAAAACCACCTGGGGAGCTTTAATAAAACACTATATCCTAGGCCTTGCCCTGAACCTACAGAATGAGAATCCGTGTGACTGGGACCCAGGAATCAGTATTTATCCAGTACCTGCTGCTGGTGGGGATGTAGCTGGCCCACAGTCTTAACACCTGAGAAGCCATGTTGTAGGTGAGAAATGGAAATGCAGAGAAGGAAAGTGATAACCTAGCAGCACACCTGGACTGAAAGTGTTCTTTCCAATCTAGACCTGTGTGCCTTTCATTATATCTCACGGGCACCACCCAGGGCCTAGAACCCACTGATCCTTCTAAATAAGAAAACCTTGACAGGTAACAATAGGAAAAGCCAAGATAAGAGGTGCCAACAAATATAAAAGGTACCAAAAATAACATGTACCAGAAAAATAAGCAAGTACTCATGAGACTAAAGCTTGAAGTGAATTTCCGGGGAGAGCAGATCAATGGGCCTAACAAAAATTAGACATTGAGCCTACATTATGTACATAGTACTTGGTCTCTCCCATGTATAATTTTTTTAAAGTACTCAGACCTTTTCTGGTATCTCTCCCATGTATTTAAGTTGGGGTTCAATGGCAAATATTTGTTGTGAAACCCTATAGATATATTATGCCCATTTTTTTGTCAAGTGAGAATGCAAAGTGATATGTCAAAAAGAATGAGGACAACTCCATAGTAAGAAAAAAACAAAAACAAAACTAACTAATTAACCCAATTAAGAAATGAGCTAAGGACTTGAACAGACATTTCTCCAAAAAAAGACATACAAATAGCCAACAGGCATATGAAAAAATGCTCAGTGTTACTATTCATCAGAGAAATGCAAATCAAAACCACAATGAGATATCACCTCGCACCTGTCGGGATGACTATTAATAAAAACATATAATTAGCACTCATTATATATTAATTATCTTTGTTATTATTATTAAACTGTGTGTACCATGAAGGGTACTGTAGATGGTAGGTGATCATGACATGGGCTTGTCCTCAAGAAGATTATACAAGTAGGGGAGAGAGACAAGAAAACAAATGTTTATAATAGTGTCATTTTAGGGGTATGGACTCTGGAAGCACTTTGAATCCCAGCTCTGCCACTTAGCAGCTGCTCAGTATTGGGCAAGTTACTTAACCTAACATGAAATTACCTTATCTGTAGGACTGAGATCATTATACTTGCCTCCTAAGGTTGTTGTGATGATTACAAAGATAATGCATGTAAAATGGGTAGCACAGAGCCTGGAACATAATTAAGTGCTCAATAAATATAGCCATTATCATTGTCAGCTTGTTACGTTAGAAGTGGCCAGTGGGTGTGATGGCGGTGCCACGGAAGGCACCAAAACAAACTCAGGGGCGGGGAAGTTTCCGTGCATGAACGCCTGTGAAGGAGGTGAGGCCAGAACTCAATCTTGAAGGTCATATGGAGATAACCCAGAAAAGAGGAAGGAAGGGTGCTCTGAGCAGATGGTGCAGTTAGTAATAAGGTGGGATGCAATCAGGGAACCACAAATAATTCAGCCTGGAAGCAGTGAGCAGTGTGGGGCAGACAGACCTGTGAAAGGCTGGGAAGATGAACAAACATAGTGAAGAAGAGGTCTCCTACATGGCTGAGGAGCTTGGACTAGATCCTGAAGGGAACTCAAAACCTTTAAATGACTTTAAACAGAGAAGTGACATGACCAGATTGTGTTTTTAAATGATAGGGATAAACAGTGTGATCCGACAGAGTAAAAATAGCTAGGAGTGGGGAGGGGTTAGAACTTATAAATGTGAGCAATGCCTATGAACATTTTCTGAGCTAAATGACTTTTAAAACAATTTCCATTGCTGATTTAAGATACTTTGCACAGATGTGAGAGCGTATTTTTTTCCTGACGGAATCTCATTTCTGCTCTAAATTCTTTATATCCTTTTGTTTGCCCTCATTTGTGTTTACACCACCTGTCAATTTAGTATAATCTGTGATTTTAATGTGTTTTCCCCCTCTTCCAGATCATTATTAAATGCGCTAAATAAAACCAGACCCATCACTGCCTCTGGCACTTCCCTCTCTGAACACTTCCACTTAGTTCAATATGCTGATTGTTATTGGCATAATACCTCTAAACTCCTTGAAACTTCCTTAGTACACTTCAGTCCATATCTATGAACAAGGTAAATAGACCAAAGAAAAAATGCTTTCTCTTTAAGCAGGACCTGGGCCCTCTAGCTTAGTCCTGTGAGCCTTACCCCTCTGATTTAATCCCTTAGAAGGGTACATATATGGGGTCCAAAAAAGATGTTTCTTGAGGAGGCACTTGTAAATCAATGCTACCATTCTTGTTCACTGTGTTCTTCAATCAGATATTTTAATGGATGGTAAACTAATCTATCTCTTCATTCCACAGTTTCTCGGGAGTGTGTGTGTGTGTGTGTGTGTGTGTGTTGGAAAGAAAGGCTTCTGAAACCAGATTGCATGGCATCAAAGTCTTCTTCATTGCATAGAAACCAGGTGTGTCTCCCCAGTGTTCCAGAGACTTTATTTCATGTAAATCTGGAAATGCATTAGTAATCACAGACATTTTTCTTAAGTATTCCAGTCACCCCTGCCTCTCCATCTCTCAGTTCCACCTCCAGTTCTAGATTCCAGTTCTGCAGGAAGTAAAAGCCAGGGCTCACGTGCATACTTGAATGACGTGTAAGGAATGGGAGAGGTTGTCACCACTGCGGGAGGCAACTCTAAAAACAGGTATCAGTAAATAAAAAGGCAGTGAATACAAACACAGAATTCTACAGGCCATTCTCATCATGGTTCCTAGATTTTGCCTTTCCATGCACCCCTTCAACAAATATTTTTTGAGGCTCCAACTAAGTTTTAGACACTGCTATAGGGACCACAAAAAAATTAAAAATCAAAAGTGAAAAATGAAGAAGAGTTGGTCTCTAGGAAACTAAACTCTAGTTGGGAGGAATAGTTAGAGGGAAGTAATCCAGAGCTTATGTTTTAATTTTTTTTCCCATATCTAAAATGGCATCTCGGAGAGTGGTTCTAGTATAGACATGCCTTCACCTGATTAAGTTGGGAGTGTCAAAACAAACATCTTTGGATTGCATAGACCAATCACTCCACCATACCACGCTTTATCCCACTGCATTCTCAGACTTCACCCTTCCCCACTTCCACCCAGTGTCAAGGTCCGAAACAGAGTCAGCCTTATTCACTGCTACCACACTCACTTACAGAGCCATGCCTAGAAGTGTTTGGAGGCTGGCATCTCAACAAGCGTGGGGACTGCAAAATGACCAGACATAAAAGGAAGGCACACTGTTGACAACTCTCACAGGCTCCCTGACAGAAGCTTTTGAAACTGAATTTTAACGGTGTCCAGCAAGGGCGCCTACAGTACGATGCTCACCCCCCTCAGTTCTAACAGGTGTCAAGCAGAGGGCCCAGGAGCGGCCCAGGTTGCCTTAACACGAGGCAGGTCTAATCATCTGAGTTCATCTACCATATTTGCAATATTTCAAAGTCAGGCTATTTCTGGCCACTGGTTCATTATTGGGGTTCAATTTTTTTTTCAGGTATTGTGCATTCACAGTCAGTTCAGGGAAGGTCGGAGAGTTTTTACAAAAATTGTACTTTTCTAGTTGTTCACTCCTTAAGGCCAATTGCCACAAGTGCTCTATTTTATAAAGCTACTAATTCCAAGTGTTCAGCACTGTGAGCCCTTTCACTTTGAGACTGCCTACTCATTAGTACCTAATTCTAGTTTTCAAAGAGGTTAGGCAATCACTTCCATGGGCAAGTTCACTGAACATCAGTCTACAGGTATCAACACATTGAACGTCAGTCTATGTGACTCTTGGAAAGATGGCAGGCAACACCACTTCCAGGCATCCTTTTCTTGGGTTATCCATTTCAAATTTCCCAAATTGCCAGCAGAACAGCTTTCTTTCATGGCTTTTGGTAATAGTCTTAGTTTTTCATATCCTGTTTTGCTTTTGAGTATTTGCTCTCCATCTGGAATGTGAACAACCATGGATTTATATGGTATGGGATGTTGATATGGGACACATAATCCACCCAAAAAACCTTTCCCTTTTCAAGAACAAATTTGGCTTCTTAGTTGTACCAGAAAGGTAGCAGAGCTCCGATGTTATGTCAATGTTTTTTTAAATGGCGTTTTTCCATTGCAAGCACCATTCCTGTAGCATAATCTAAAATATTCCCTGTGGAATTACCTCCATAAACAAACACACTTCAGTAAGTAGCCCTTTGCCAGGGTCACTGGAACTAAAATGAACAACAAAAAAATTCCACCCACTCTCATTTCTGATGGTGACCTAATGTTACCCTTGAAATGTGGAAGGAGCAACACCCCAGGGCATAACCTTAGTTGGCTATAGACCTTCCACTTGGTTATAACCCTCTTTTATTTTCAATTGCTGAACTTTTACAGCTACATAACGAAAAGCTTTATTGTTAAAGGTTATGTTGCTTTTTTCCTTTCCAATTATAGAGAGTATATCTTTGTCTTTGCAGCCTGGGGAAGGCAGGGAAAGTCAAACATCATTAAATAGGTTTATTAAATGATTTGTTTTTCATCATAGGTAGTTTGGATTATAGCACTTTACACAGACATTTAGCTATATCAAAGAATCCAGAAACAAATCTAAATAGTAAAGTTTTAGTAGAAAAAACCAGTTCTTGGTCACCATGTAATACTTTTGAGGGTTTGTTGCACCTGAATCTCTTGCCATTCCTCATCACACACTGCCCTCAGTCCACTCAAAGGCTACTGTCTCAGCAAGATTGACTACTACAGGGGAAGAACAGAAAGTTTCCCATGTAATGTCACCACATTTTTTTACATTCTGAGAATCCTTCCCCAGGCACCAGCACAGTTTTAAAGGCAGAAAGGTGACCATATTTTTATGACAGTTTTTTTTTTCCCCTTGGTCTGAGGTTGGAGCACAAGAACAAAATAGCTCTTTTTGTTCATTGTACCAAGAAATTCCCTCCTGGATCTATCAAGTGTGACTGTTCACATAGCAAATAGCTTGGACATATCGAGACATAAACACCATATGAATAAAACATGTTGCAATTGTTGGATATAGTTATGTTTTTACAAAGACAAGGTGTTCTGCTCTACACTATTTGCAGAGGTTCACAGTAATCATTCTCAACTGTGACACTTTATCTTATTAACTGAATAAAAATACTTTTAATTATCTCAGTTAACTCTGTTTATTGTGACAGTATATGCATCATTAATTTGGAGTGGTTTTTTTTTTAACTGTACTGTAACACAATGGATGTCTAGGTTGAGTTCCGAATTGTTTTATTTTAAAAACGGTTGAATATTTATTTGGTTTCTACATTTCCACTCAGAGATTATTTATCTATTTTCTTTTCTGTTAAATCTAAAATGAAATCTTTTACAATGAAGACTGTTTGGGAGGAAGGATCACTAATTAGTCATATCTTGATGTTTTACTGATAATCAAAAGTTCCACAAAATAAGCAATTCTGTCTCATCTCAGTTGCTATGCCATGTGTAAAGAGAATACAACCCCTAAAATGAAATTAATCTGGACCACACAGTGATGGAGAGGCTGAGATAGGCAACTGATTTTACAGGCAGAGGCTGAGGAAGTAGCTGAAACACATCACCAGTTTATGGGTGGAGCGCCACAGCCCAGCACAGTTGTGGCTTTTTTTAAGGTGTCTGCCTTCAAACCCCCTGCAGGGCTTTAGTACCTCATTGCCCTGGGCACTGACCCGGTGGAGATTTCCCTATTCACCCACAACCTACAGCAATTTGCACTTATTGACACGGTAGCAACTAATTGGTCTTCACGACCTGCAAACTTTCAGGAAGGTCAATTTAAGCCACCTTTGTTGTGTCAGGGATCAATGTACAATTCCTCAAATCAGATGCACTTCTGCTCCCTAACCCCACTGGAAAGTCTTCTGAGGTTTTCTTAGTTGCCGCAATGAGAAGCCCTCGGACTTATCTAGTGTGAGGTTTGAAGATTAATATAACACCATTTTGTCATCCCTATGAAAGGATGAAATAAAATATACCAATATGTCTTCCAGAAAGATTATTAAATTGTATTGAATTATTTCTATAAATTAGGTCTGGTGCTAGATGAGATGGGGGTGTATGTGTGTGTATAGCATTTTGTTTTGCATTTAATACTTACAATACCAGGTTAAACCAGGGAAGCAGCATACGAAGTAATTAAGGGCTCTTGCTCAGGCTGGTTTCGAACTCCTGACCTTGAGCGATCCTCCGGCCTCGGCCTCCCAGAGTGCTAGGATTACAGGCATGAGCCACCACACCCGGCCAACAACAGCTCTTTGAAACAA
This sequence comes from Cheirogaleus medius, assembly GCA_008086735.1. Classification (NCBI taxonomy): domain Eukaryota; kingdom Metazoa; phylum Chordata; class Mammalia; order Primates; family Cheirogaleidae; genus Cheirogaleus; species Cheirogaleus medius. The sequence goes on from VBSM01000529.1 coordinate 60,822,104, forward strand.
TGGAAGTGCCAAGGTTGGGCTCCAGATTTTTACATCAAAATCTTCAAAGGAGTAGGTCAGGAGCATTGTGTCTTTTTTCCCTCTACCATGCTGACTTTGCTGTAAATGTGGCTGTGTCTTCCATGAGTATTTCTGATTTCTAGACGCCAAAGAGCTTTCCTCTCTTTAGCCATCTAGAAGAGCAGCCCCTATCTAAGAAGACCTGAGGAGGGAGTGGAACAGGTTTTGGGGTGGTCTGTCCTTCCTGTTCTTTCCCTGTTTCTGGAGACTGCTCAGTGTGGTAGACAGAATTCCACAATGGCAACCATGGTCTCTACACCCGGGTGTTATGACCTGTCGCTGCCCTTGAGATTAGGCAGGACTCTGACTTGCTTCTAGCCAACAGAATACAGCAAAAGTGATGGGATGTCATTCCCCTCTAAGATTCTGTCTCATCAGACTGGAAAGAGAGATTTTCCTATTATCTTTGAAGAAGCAAACAGCCATGTTGTGAACTCCCAATAAAGAGAGCCATGTGGCAAGGAATGCAGGTGGTGTCCAGGGCCGGAGGGCACCCTTCAGCTGATAGCTGGTAGGAAATCAGGGCTCTCAGTCATACAGCTACAAGGAAATAGATTTTTCCAACAACCTAAATGACCTTGGGAGTTGATTCTTCCTTAGTTGAGTCTCCAGATGAGAATGCAGCCCAGATGAAACCCAGATTATAGCCTTGTGAAACCCTGAGAAGAGGACCTCTTTAAACTGTACCTGGACTCTTAATCCACAAAACTGTGCGATAACAGATGACTCTATATTTTAGTCCTCTAAGTCTGGGGTAATTTCTTATTCAGCAATAGAAAACCAGTAATCTGACTTTAGCCTAAACAAATGGAGGAGCAAAGTCATGCTGGTATCTGGATCAAAGACACAGCTTGACTCCCTGACTTCCCCCTCTGCTCCTAGTTGTAGTTTATCATGTATTTACATCTTTCCTTTGGTGAGTTGCAAGAATGAGTGGTTCTACCATAGGTCACTTCCTCCTCAATTACCATTTGAAGTCCCATCCCATTCTCAATACTGTAAATGTATCTTAAAAAGTAGAGGGACACAAATTTGAATAGATAGGTTAGAAGCTATGATTTTTTTTTTTTTGACAAGAACCTTGAAAGGTGAGAAGCTATGATTTTTAATGATAATTTTTTTCTCATTAATATAGAAGTAAATGTGTTCATTGTAGGAAGTAATCATAACAGGAGAAGAATCATCTAAAACACCAGCATGAGAAATGTCCACTGTCAATATTGTCCACTATTCCTCTGGTCTCCTATATATATGTACACTGAAAATATGGCACCACGTGTCCCTTAAAACCTACAGTTTTGAATTAATATATCATGCATGTTTTTTCAGGTTATTTAATGATCTTTGACAACATCATTGTTAGTTTTATTATTATCCTGACATGATATTTCATTTTATAAAATATGATTTAATTCGTTTAATGAATCTGGATAATGCCAGAATTTGAAGGGACTATAAAAATTTTCCACCTGATAGGCATTTGGGAAATACTAAGTAGTCATCAAGTTTATACTGAACCACATCAGGGTTTTCAAAGTGTAATGAGCATCACCTGGTGATCTTAGTAAAATGCAAATTCTGATTCAGAATCAGAATCAGGTCTGAGTTGGAGCCAAAATTCTTTATTTCTGCAAGCTTGTAGCTGATGCTGATATGTTCCTGGCACTTGGACCGTATGTTGAGTAGGAAGGGACTAGATAAGGGAGACACTGGAATCACCAACCACAACTTGGAATTGAAAGCCTGAACCAGGGCAGATGCAATAGCAATGGAAGGTAAAAGAAGTCGATGGATATTTCAAAGAACAAGACTTCATGACAAATTGAATATAGAACACAAGTGTTGTAGAAGATGTAAAAATTGTCTCTGTTTCCTAAATTGGAAGGCTTCAAGATTAGGGATACTATGGACAGAAATGTAGGCAATTTTAAAAGACTGTGATGAGGTCGACTTTGACCACGTTGATTTTAATATGAGTAAGTTATTGCTGTGGGTTGAATGGTGGCCCTCACAAAGATATAGTGAAGTTGTAACCAGAGATACCTATGAATGTGGTTATATTTGGAAATAGAGTCTTTGTAGATGTAATCAAGTTAAAATGAGGTTATACTGGATTTAGGGAGGGCCCTCAAACCAATGACTGGTGTCTTTCTAAGGAGAGGGAGACTTGGAGACACAGAGACACACACAGGGAAGAAGGCCATGTGATGATGGAGGCAGAAATGGGAGTGATGCACCTGGAAGCCCAGGAATACCAAGATTGCCCGGAACAACCAGAAGCTAAGAGGCAAGGAAGAATTCTTTCACAGGCACTTCAAAGGGACACCGATGCCCTGATTTCAGGCTTCTAGCATGCAGAACTGTGAGAGAATAAACTTCTGTTGTTTTAAGCCACCCAGTTTGTGGTATTTATTATGGCAGCTCTACAAAACTAATACGGTTATCTAATTGTTAAAGTTGTGAAAACAAATAGAAGTATGAGATTGGAGAACACACTGGTCAGAGATAGAGATGCCAATTTTAGATACTTTAGAATAGAATTTGTAGTTCAAGTTTAAATCGTTCAAGCCACGAGGAAAACACACATATAGAGAGAAGAATTGACTGAACAGCCTTGACATTCACTCACTGTTTAGGAAACTGACTAGGGAAGTATGGCAACACCTCTAAGCCCCACTAGCCAATTCTGTATAAAAGACTGAATTAGACAATCTTTTAGTTCTTTTGCAACTCTATTATTTTACATCCATCATTAAGCTCATACTTTGGGTAGACGCTGGGAAGCTAAGAAGCAATAACAGCAAAATACAGAGTATCTTTGGTGATAATGACAACAATAGGAATACTCTGTATTGTGCCTTTCTGAGGGAGTTGAAAACATTTTTATCTGTAATATACCATTAATCCTAACACCTTCACTATGAAACGGAATGAGCATTATCATCATTTAAAGGATAAAGAAACCGAGACAGGGGAGAGTTAAATGAAAAAAATTCTTCAGTGTAATATATTGCCTGAATTGAGGCAGAATGCTTATCAGGAGAAAAACTAATGACAATATAAAGAGCACAGAAATACTGGTGGGAGACGCATCATCTTCTCTCACTCTCCCTCCCTTTCCCCCTCCTCCAGCTCTTCCTTCCTCCCTCCCACTCTCTCTCTCCTCTAAATTTCCTTGCCTCTATTTGTAAAAATAGATTTCGGTTACAAAATTGTACATTGGGTGATCAGGAAAATAGATATTTTTCTCCCTCATATGTTTTCCTTCTTAGGGTTAATGAATAAAAAAAAGCTATGTCAGATACTCTATCATTTCTGTAAAGCTGTCAGTTTTCTCCAGTCTTTAAGGACTGGAGCAGTTATCAGTGGTATTTTACTTAGGGAAAGAAGGTGCAGAGCTGCCAGGCCTATGTCGTGAGAGTTGAGCCTCATTTTGTTCTTCAGAAAAAGCCAATTCGTAAGCTGTCTTACCCCTTTTGAAGAGACAGTCCCAATGTACTTCAACAAAGTATTACAATTTTACCTTTTCTTGATGTTACACTTGCATTCCTTGTGGCACCCTTACCTAGGAAGTTGAAAAACGAAAACCACCAACATCAAATAGTCTGCACTAAAACACAACCAAAACTTCCTATCGGCAGTGAACATCTTTAGAACAAATCACACTTGAAAATTATGGCACGCCTTGCACAAGTTGAATTGTGGACTACATAGAGTTAAAAGTTCTTTATTTTAAAAAGCTGTCAGAGAGGAATTTTCATTCTTTCATTTGCCTTTGAAGAGTGACTAGCCTGCAGCAATCTCAGCTATATTTTTCCACCATGACACAATAACAATCCCAAGTGACACACCTCCTGAATGATTAGAAATTGTATTAGGCTACAGGAACCCGGGACTCTAATGACAGGAACTCAAATATGCTTTCATAAAGCCCCATCTGTGATGGGTTGCTTTCTAGCTGTGTTTTCTAGTGGTAGCTCCCTAGGATTACTCTACCCTTTGCCACACATTGACTGGTATCAATAAATACCAAAGACCAAAAAACGACACCAAATACTAAGCTAGTAGTGTTGCTACAATCAATGAACTGTTGCCATAATGAATTGCTACACTTTCATATAAGCTATGAAACAGAACCAGTGTTATCATCATTTAAAGCATGTAAACACTGGCTGGGTGCAGTGGCTCACACCTGCAAACCTAACACTTTGGGAGGCCACGGCAGGAGAATCACTTGAGACCGGGAGTTCAAGACCAACCCGGGCAACAAGAAGACCTCATCTCTACAATAAGTAGAAAATTAGCCGGGTGTAGTGGCATGCACCTGTAGTCCCAGCTTCTCAGGAGGCCTAGGCAGGAGGATCACGTGAGCCCAGCAGTTGGAGGCTGCAGTGAGATATGATGACACCACTGCACTCTAGCCTGGGTAACAGAGCGAGACCCTGTCTCGATTAAAAAAAAAAACACAAAAAACATAAAAACTGACACATGGGAAGTTTAGTTGAAAAGATTTTTCACCATAACAGAGTAAACTGTCCAGGGGAGTGGAGCTGTAAGACACTCTGAGACCTCTGGACTAGATGGTCCATGAAGGAATGTTCTGCTTCAGTCCTTTGACCAGTGCCTCAGAGCAGGCATTTTATAAACATTTGCTGATGTGTGAATAAAAGTATTTGTACCTATACTTTACCAGTAGGAGAATATTGGCACTTATAGTTTAATGATGCTTTACATACTTGTGAATGCCAGAATGGTGAAGGGCGTGGGTGGGTGGGTAGGTGGGGAGAGCAGAGTTCAAAATAAAGGGAGGAGATAGACCTGCTCTTTTTGCTTCAATACTTTATTCATCATAGTGATGCCAAGCCAGTTGTGCATCCCACTTCAAAGGGTTTTTGTAATGCCCTTAGTCATTTTCAGTAAATGTTAGCTATTATTATTATTACTATTATTATTATTATAGAAATGGATAATGGGTTCAGAAGTCATGAAAACTGAAACCATATTTCCATAGCAAATTCAGTATAAAGGCACATGATCATTAAAAAAAAAAAGCCACATGCTTCAATGTATATATCCCATTTATCCAACCAGCTTGGTGCCCTTAATGCTATTCTCTTTTCCCATAACCTGAACTGCAGACATTTTGTAAAATGTTCCCTACCCTAGAATAGTTGTTTAGCATTACCTCTTGGATAAATCAAAGAGAAATAGGCCTCTAATTGAGCTGGGCTTCCTTGGCATTGAGCTGGGCACTGAGGTAGGTTGGGCTATTTTCAGCTGCTGAGTAATAATAATAATAGCTATCATTTATTGAGAGTCTACTATGTGCCTGCTGCTCCATTAGGCACTTTATTTTCATTATTTTATGTAATCTCACAACAACCCTACTGGAATGTACTATTATTACCTCCATTTCCCTATGAAGAAGCTGAAGCTCAGAAAGGTTAAATAACTTTTTCCATAATCATCATGGAATTGTCTCACTGTGAGTAGAAGCAAACAGAGAAGTGAGGGCAAATTTAAAACGGTAAGACAGAGAGCTGAACTGGATTAGAACTATAAATCCTGTGACATCTCAGCTAAAGCAAAATCAGAGCATGGAGATTTGAGAGACCCCCTGAAGCTCTAGGTTGTCACAAGCTCCCAGGTTTGGATATCGTTGACTTCAGCTCAGTACAAGTTCCCACCTCCTGGCCCTGGCCCGCTGCTGTGGTTACACCTTAGCAACTGGGAGCCATCCTCGGCCAGTTGATGAGAATCACCATCAGTGATTCGTATCTTCTTGGCTTCTTGACAAGTCAAGCTTATGGTCTAACAATTACATTAGTTGCAGTGAATCACAGCATTTTTGGAGCTCCTTTTTCAATGTCACCTTCAGGTCCTGGTCCTATATCACATTTTTTAAAAAAAAAATCTTTATCTTTTAAGAATGAATTGGCCTTTTAAAGCCACTCAGAGTCATTGAGATCTAAGTCTGATGAGAAAGGTGGAGATCTAGCTAAGTAAATGATATTGATATTAAATAACATCAATCACAAAATGTAAGCAAGAAGATTTATTCTAAAGGCAACTCCCAAAGTGGAGTTTCACAGATGTTCAGAGTGAGGATGTCATCTCTGGGCTCTGCATGTGGCCTCCCAGAGCTATCTTTGGATGTGTAAGTACCAGTGGATATCTTAAGCAATCAGAGTTGATACCTTCTTGTGTTTTCTTATGGTTCTGTGACTTCTCTTTCCAGGCTAACTAAATGTCTCCTCCTGATAAATCTTGATTGATTTAAATCATCATTTACCTGAGTATCTACTGAGTGACAATGAGCCTGTCATTCAATATATTATCATATTTTTTTCCTACAATGTGTGAACAAGTTGAGATTGTTATCTCATTTTATAAATAAGGAAACAGACTCATAGACAAGCCCTATGACACCTGCTTCCTCAGTAGTATTAGTATTAATAGAATTAGTATTTATTTTTTTGAGGGTTGTTCCATGCTTTATTATTTTTTATTTCAGCATATTATGGAGGTACAAATGTTTAGGTTACATATACTGTCCTTGCCCCTCCCCCACCAGAACTAGTATTTAAACCCAAATGATGCTCAAGAGAATGCCTGTTTTCCACCATTCATAACTGCTTTAGCCTTGGCCTTTTTAACCCCTCTCCAAGCAGAATATTTAGGGAATACAGTACTTTCTCACTTCTAAATTAATCAAATGGCATAATATGTCATACTCTCTTCTCAAATAAGAGAATGAATTTTTTAAGTAAAAAAACTAAAGCTATTTTACTTCACAAATACTTATGAACTATATTCTATTTCTTTACTTCTCTAAGAAATAACAGGAAATAATGTGATTTATTTTAGATAAAGTTTTAAGATTATTTAAAAGCTCTTACATTTAGAGGCTAGTACCTGAATCAAAGATTGTATATTATTCCCAAGTCTCATTAGAGTTTTCAAGGAGAAAGTCATCCTTATATCTACCAGCTAGTAGAATATCTGCCAATAGAATTTATAGTGCAAGAGTGACCATTAACTCCTACTTCTTTAAAGCACATTGCTCTTAGAGACCGTGACAGTTTAGACATAGGGCAAAAGCTTCATTTATTGACTTCTAGTTGAAGAAGATGAAAAGGGTGTTTTGAAAAGAAATAGTAATAAAAATAAAGGTTGAACCATACAAACCATCAAGGAGGAAGATAATAATACCATGCAAATGCGAGTTACATATATTTTTCCTTAGTATTAAATATTATATCATATTGAATGCCTCAAGGTATTAACAAAAACAACCTTATACCTTATAAAATCAGATCTGACACTATCTAAGGCAATATTTTCAAACTAATGGTTACAACTCTGAATCACTTTATTTAATCAATTTAATGGGTCATGAACAACATTTTTGGGAAAAAAGAATAGAATAGATTATTTTTTTAAAAAGAACAGATTAGAATAAAATAGAATGTATCAGCCTACATAACACATGGTAAAGTTAAGTTTATATTATGAATGTAAATTCTGTATTCACTACTCTTTCCCAATCAAATAAAAAATAATTGTGCTCAGAACATAAGAGGCAATAGATAAATATTTCTTATTAAATGAATGAATGTATATGTAGATATATATACTTTATTATTAATCCTTTACACTGGATCATAATGTAAATGTACTTCTTACCTAGGACGGGATAAAAATTTTGCAAAACTCTGTGCATATGCATATATAACATATATACACATATGGACATGTATACACATACACATATATGATAATAATGTATGATAATAATCATACATACATACATAATATCTTCAGTCCAATTTCCTAGAATCAGAGTCTGAGATAGGGATTTTTGTGCAAGTGACATAGTAAGAGAGTGTCTGCAGGACACAGCTGTGAGGGACAGAAGCAGAATAAGTCAGTGGAGAGAAAGCAAGGAAAAGCTATGGTGTCCGAACTCTGGCCTCCCAGCCTTCTCCAGGAAAGGCAGCTCCCATCAGCCAAGGGCAATCGCCACCCAGAGGAGTGGGCAGTGACAAGCCAGACTCCTCCCAGCTGATAATTTTTCATTCATTTACTCAACGAATACTTATTGACTGCCTATTCCATGCCTAGAACGTGTTAAGCCCTGGAGCCGACCCAGCCTCATAGAGAATATAATTTATTAGATCAAGGCCCAAATGCAATTTTTTAAAAAAGATAAAATACATATGATAGAATACTTTTATATTAGGAAAAGAGGCCATTCCCATCACAAATCAGATTCCTTGTGTGACCTTCAAGTTTCTTTCACGTCTCAGTTTTCCTAGACTTTTTAACTCTTCACAATGAAACCAGCACATGCATTTAAAATGAGGTGAGGCACATGTGAAGGTATATATTTGGCGTGATTAGCAGCCTAAAGGAATTTTTGAATATACCAGCACTTTTCAAAAATATGTAAAATGTGTCGCCACTTTAAAGTTTGAAATTATAAGAATAATTATATGAAGTGGCAAAAAACCATGTCAACTATGCTATTGGTATGGAAATAAAAAGTTATATTTCTGAAGAAGAGAATTTAGCAGAATCTTAACAAAGCTAACCAAGCAAGACAATTTCTAATCTACTGCTGGCTTCTTCTACATATTCTCCTAATTTTAGATGATGTTTTAAATATTTGGATGATTAAAATAATAAGCTACCCAATCTAATTTTATGAGACTTGTGGGCATATACTAATATTGAAGAACAGTGGAAAAAAATCTCACTTATTCTCATTCTTCCACTATCCTCACATTATTATTATTTTTTTTCAAGAGTGCATCACAATTTCTACCTTGCCAATATGAGCCCCAAATACAGTTTTAATCCTGTCACTCACCTGCTCCAACACCCTTACTATCTGTGGCTCATTTACAGTCTGGAAGCAACCTGCTTTTCTAATCCTTTTTCCTACTGTAGCCACACACTGAAATTAAACCCTGCCTGGTTCTCTATTCTATTAACTGTCCTCCCTCCACCCAGAGGTAAAGCCACTTGTTCATTTGTACAGACCTCCTAGCCCCACCTCCAGCCTCTGGATCTAATCCTGACCTAGCTCAGAAAGTATAGCAGATTTATGGCCCTCTGATTCAACTCATGGAATTGAGGATGTGACCTTATCTCCAGCCTAGCTCTGACCCCGTGGTCCATATCATTGCGTCTCAAATTCTAATGTGCATACAAATCACCTGAATCTTGTTAAAATGCAGATTCTGATTCAGCAGATAGGCATGGAGCCTGAAATTCTGCATTTCCAGAGCTGTCAGTCTGGGGATCACATATTAAACAGTAATGTCTAGTGCACTGATTCTCAAATTTGTCTGTACCTTGGATTCACTCACGGATACCTAGGTCCCATTGCCAGATACTCTGACTTTATTGGTATGGGGTACTACTGGATTATGGAGAGTTTTTAAAGCTCCCTGGTTGGTTAATGTACAACAAAGTTTGAGAGACATTGGTCTAGTAAATACCCCAGTTCTGATAATTAGGTCCTTGATTTTTCTTCTTTGCTTGAGATCTAGTCTCAAAAGTCTATACAATATGATTATTGCCATTCTAACTTCCACCTGCCTGGACTCTCACCAAATTACACACTGAAGCTCTTCCCTTGAATACTGGTGGGGTTCTGCTAAATTTTAGAAGATTTCCTTAATGCTAATTATAGGGGCTGCTTTCCTACATCTTTAACTCTAGGCCCTGACATTTTTGGCTCTGAGATTTCCTATCATGGCATGTTTCTCCTGCCCATCAAATACTTATTGCATGGCATTCCATAGCCACATAAGAAATACCTGATGAAATTAATTTTATAAAATTCACTTATTCAATTAAATCCTTACCAAGTACCTCTATGTGTCAGGCAATGTTCTAGAAACTGGGGGTGCAACATTAATCAAAAATAGACCTGGTAAAGCCCTTTGCCTACTGATACCTCTATGCTAATAAGAGATACAAATAATAAGCAAAAAAATATACAAACTGAGCTGAAATAATGATAAAAATTATGAAGAAAAGTAAGCAGAGTAAAAGGATAGAGAAAGGCAAAGCCTGATATTTCACATAGGATGGTCTAAGGAGAGTGTCCTGTGTAGGAACCATTTAAGCAAGACTAAAATGAGGTGAGAGAAAAAGCCACACATCTATCTGGGAGGAAGAAAATTCAAGGCTGAGGGATGAAACAAGGGCAAAGGCCTTGAGTGGGCAGCGTGGAGTGTTTAAGGGAGAGAAACGAAGCCACCCACAGTGGGCAGAGTGAGTGAGCAAGGAGCTGTGTCAGGAGGTGGGAAGCAGGGCGGGGGCCAGATTAGTCACAGTAGGGACTTTTATTCTAAGTGAGACAGAAGCCTTCAAAGGGATTTGAACAGAGGATTTTAAAGGACTGACTTGGCTCTAATAGATTTTTTTTTATGCCAGAATCTATGTGACAATGTTTGCTGAGCCTTTTCAGTTGCTAACCTTTAGGATATACCACAGAGAAAGTTTATCAGCCCATGTCGTCCTTAACTCCTTTCAAACATTTAATGATTAGACAGCTTCAACTCTATAGTCCCAATAAACAGAGAAACAGAGCTTTTATAGGGGCCACACCTTTGTAAATTCCCATTTGGTTTTTAAAATATAGATATGGGTGAGGGAATTTCTCCTTTAAGGAGGAGGCACTCAGATACCTCACACATTCCATCTGGATGCCAAACAGGTATCTCAAACTTAATATGGTCAAAAGAGAACCATCGATTTTTTTCTGCCACATCTACTCCTCCTCCTCCTCCATCTCGCCAGTTTTTCAGGTCAAAACTGAGTTGCCGTCTTAGATTCCTCTCTCATCCTCATGTCTACTTTCACCACCTCTACTGCCACACCCTTTACCCTACCACCATTTGCAAGGGTGAGAGAAATCAAGAGTTCAAGTTTTAACATTCTGAGTTTGAAAGGTCAATCAGACACCCAAATTGTAATGAAGTTGGCAGTAACAGAAATGACTCCCAAGTTCAAGCGAGAGTTCTGTGCTAAAGATATCATGCAAAGGACTTGTGTATGCAACTGGTATTTAAAGCCATAAGACTACATGAGATAGACATAAGACTATCTAAGACTATATAGGGAGTGTATAAAGATAGAGATGATGTCCTGGGACTGAACCTGGAGCTCTCCAAGAAAGGAGACTGGCTATGAATCCCTGAGAGATTGCAGGAGAATCAAGAGAAAATGCTATTCTGAAAACCAAGACAAGAAAGTGTTTCAAAAGCAGTAAGCGATCACTTGTGCCAAATACCTTTTATAGATTCAGTAAGATGAGGACTAATTGACCACTGAACCCAACTGTCTATGATCTCTTGCCCAGACTACTACAATAGTTTCCTAATCTGTCTTGCCACTTCTCATTTTGCCTCTCTACAAGTTGTCTTCCACACAAAAACCCACGCTGATCTTCCTAAAGCTTAATTATATCAGATCATTTCCCCACTTAAACCCTCCAATGGCCATTCATTGCATATGGACTTAAAATAGGCAAAGCTACAAATCGTCTGACTTCTGCCTACCTCTCTAAACTCATCTCCCTCCATGTTTCCCCAACTACATTCCAACCAAATTAGCTTTGAGTTATAGTGTCTGTGGAAGACACTGTAATGCCCTGTAATGCACACTGTGGATGCCTTCCCCTTATCCTGTCTGCAGTTGAAAAGTTTTCAATGCCCTGAAAGTTTCCTATCTTTAGCACCTGGAAGTACAGAGGTTAACACTCAAGAATTACACTCAACCAGTGGGATAGGGGAGAAGGCAGATACATGGCCCAGCCTCTCAAGTCTCTGAGATGTTGATCCTGAGGTATGTTTCAAATGGTTCCTCAAAGGGGCTCACCCCAAGGGAAATGAGCCCCCATTATCCATAGCAGTAACTCACTTATAAGCCACCCTTCATTGTCTTCTCTCTGCCTGTCCACCTTCTCATTTCCTCTCTGGTGCTTCCTGGGGTGACTTCCCAAATAAACTACTTGTACTCCAGTCCTAATCTCAGGGTCTGTCCTGGGAAATCCAAAGGAAAACATATACCATCCTTCTCATCCTCAGGCTTTTGCAGGTGCTCTGCCTTCAACTTAGAAAGCTCTTCTGTCAAATCTTTGCATGTCATTTTTCTCATCAGTGAGTGTCTTAGTTTGTTTGGGCTGCAATAATAAAATACCATAAATGGTAAGTTTATAAACAACAGAAATTTATTTCTCACAGTTCTGGAGGCTGGAAAGTCCAAGACCAAGGTGCCAGCAGATTTGATGTCCGGTAAGGGCCCATTTCCTAGTTCATGGATGGCACCTTCTAGCTGTGTCCTCACAGAAGGGGTGAGAGATCTCTCTGGAGCCTCTTTTATAAGGCACTAATCCATTAATGAGGGCCGCCATGACCTAAGCACTTCCCCAAAAAGCCCCACCTCCTAATACTATCACCTTGAGGAACAGGATTTCTATTTGTCAATTTTGGGGGGACACAAACATTCACACTACTGCAATGGGCTTCAACCTGAATGTTTCATCTTTAAAGAGCCTCCCTGACTCTTTGGTTCAAGTAGCTTCCATCAGCACTGTACCCCTGTTGCATCTTCTTCATAGAATCAATTGGTGCTAAAAGTGATCTTGCTTATCATTTCTCTCTCTCTCTTTTTTTGAGACAGGGTCTTACTTTTTTGCCCAGGAATGAGGGCAGTGGCATCTTCATAGCTTACTACTCAAAATCCTCAGCTCAAGTGATCCTCCTGCCTCTGCCTCCCAAGTAGTTGGAACTACAGGCACGTGCCATGACAGCCAGCTAATTTTTCTATTTTTTTTAGAGACGGGTCTCGCTCTAGCTCAGGCTGGTCTCAAACTCCTGACCTCCAGCGATCCTCTTGCCTTGGCCTCCCAGAGTGTTAGGATTATAGGTGTGAGCCACCTCTCCCAGCCTTATTTATCATTTTATGAGTTTATTGGTTGTCTCACTTCCTCCCTCCTCACACTCAACAGACCCCCAAACATAGTCAAGGGACACAAAATTGTAAGAATTTGGTGCAAACTCTCTCTGCCTCCTTGCTCAGACTCTAAAACACTATCTGGACTAGGGGACACAGTCAACATTTGTAGACTGGCTGACCTAAGGTCTTCTCATGAGGGGAGTATGTACTCCTCCCATGGCTGCGCAGTATTACATAGGGAGTCTGCGTGTATATATCCAATAAGTATGAAATATAACACATCTTCCAGGAACATAAGTTTGCTCAGAAAATAAATGGGTGTGTAATATGTGTATGTGTGTATGTTTGCACGTGGGTGCATGTAGGAAATTCTTAAATCATTTACTTTTTCATAATTAAAATTTTATTTTTATATTTAAACAAACAGATATTTTATGGAGTAACATAGGAGGTTCTCCTGGGCTTTCATGATAAAATAAGTGTTCTCTGTCCCTTGCTTTAGGGGTACTTTGATGGGAAAGTCTAAAAGCCTTCCTCTGAGGGAGCCATACTCTAATTGGAAAAGGGGAAGAAGCTCTAATGGGAATGGAAGGCTACACAAGCTGTCCCTATTTTTTTCCTACGTTTTTCCCCTGTTCTCTCAGGAGCTTTAAAGCCATTACCCATACCTCCCTATTTTCTGGCCCAGTTTTCCCCAACCTGAGTTCCCCAAAACCATTAATTTATGTTCTCTAGAGGTTAAAGAAAATCTGTGCTCAAATAAGACTGGAAAACAGCAAATTAAACTTCCTTAGAACCTTAAATATGCTAATGTGCATTTTCTTATACCAAAGAGAAAGACTGTGTATGTAACTTCCACCCAAATTTATTTGACCCTGTAATCCTTTTTAGAGTCTTTTCGTTTGTTTTGTTTTTTAATAAACATGTTGGAAAACACTGAACTGACCCAAAAGGAAGAGGATGGTATTCCAAATCCTGAGCACATTTTCCACTCAGATATCAAGCTGTGTGCTTTTGATAGAGGTTTGTATACCTAGATTTTCTTTAGTCTTCAAAAAAACCTTCAAGGTAGGAATGATAACCTTCAATTTCTGAGGAGAATATTGATAAATAAAATAACTTGACGCAGTTTCCACAGCTAGTAAGAAGTAGAAAAAGGATTTGAAACCATGTTGATCTGGTTCCAAGGGCCCTTTTTTCTACTTAGCAAGAAAAGGTGAAATGTTCAAAAGGAGCTTTGGCTGAAGCTGAAGAACAGGATTTCCAGATGTGCTCCTCAAAAATAGAGAACACAGCAAAGGGGGTGGGGAATAAAGATTGAATTTTTAAAATTATTGCTTATTTCAGCTGATATTTTGGACTTATTGTTTGTAAAATATTGATTTATTTTATATTCTTCTTAGAAATAATTATTTTTAAATTGTATGGAATTTTGAAGAAAACAGAACATTTTAGTTTGAATGCACTCTTTATAATCAGTCCATAGATAATTCAATACATTGCAAATTGAAAAATTTTTCTATGGAAGTATCTAAGAGAGGATTCATACACATTTCTACAGTAAGTATGAACTTACTAACATAAAATTCAACATACAACTAGGTTGAATGTCTGTGTTGAATTTGAATTTTGAATCATACATATAGTTATGAACTACATAGCGACATTTGGATCGATGATGTATTCGTCAATGGTAGAATCTTTGGTGGTGGGACAGCTTGTATAGCCTTTCATTCCCATTAGAGCTTCCTCCCCTTTTCCAAGTAGAGTATGGGTCCCTCAGAGGAAGGCTTTTAGACTTTCCCATCAAAGTACCCCGAAATCATGGTCATCCCATAAGATTATAATGGAGCTGAAAAATTTATATCCCCTAGCAATATCATAGCCATCGTAACATCATGGCACAAAGTATTACCTTTTCTATGTTTAGGTACATTTAGATACACAAATGCTACTGTGTCACAATTCTCTACAGCATTCAAACAATAAAATGCTCTAAAGGTTTGTAACCTAGAAATGGAGCAATAGGCTATATAGCCTGGGTGTGTAGATGGTTATACCATCTAGGTTTGTGTAAGTACACTCTATGATGTTTGCACAATGACAAAATCACCTAAAGACACATTTCTTAGAACATATCTCCCATCCTTGAGCGACGGCTGTGTGTGTGTATATATACATACATATAATTCAAATTTTTAAAAGTCTAATTAATTTTTAAATCTTTACATGCTCTATTTTATTTTATTGTTTTACTTTTACAAAATAGACAGCTAAAACACAAAGCTGTATGATTTCAGTACTGAACATATGGCAACTCTAATGAGAAAAATTAATTGGAAAATATTTTTTTAAAAAAATAAAGAATATTTTTATCTTAGTACGATAAGCTAAGTGACACCACTTAGCCAGCCCAAGGTCCTATTTCCAAGTCTTAGACTTTTCCTCTTCCACTCATATTTTTGCATCACTCCCTATCTGACAGGAGACCTTCAGGTAGGTATATGCCCAGCCTCACTGATAGTAAGGACAGTAGGTCAATTTGATGGCCTAACAAATGGTTGAAGAGTTGATAGCACATTGTTGGGGTAAACAGAACAATCCCTCACTCACAGTTGATTGATTCCTGGCAGCCTTAGGGAAGCAGATAAAATAGCTGCATTCTTGCTTTCAAAAGAAATCATCTCTGAGCCTTCTGAAAAATAAAGCAACTAACTGAGTGACATTCTGGAGACCTGGCTCTCTCCTACTGAGTGTCTTTAGGCAAGTCATTTAACCTCTCAGGCTCTCAGTCTCCTTATTTGTAAAATGAGGTTACTGAAATCACTAAAAACGTATCTAAATTTCTACAAGTTCCAAAATTATATAACTCTTTATCTTAATTCTCCAAAGTATGCTACATCTTCTCTGTTATCCTCTCTGTTATCTCATCTTCCTCCTTGTTTGTAGTTTGCAAAATTTCTGAAATAAGAGTACTGATGAAAAGTATAATAGAGTTCAAATCAACACAAATTTATTGTGCATTTTTATCAATTTGAAGCTACTGACAAACATTGTATCATATTTATATGCACCAACAACAGTGGGAAGAAGGTATTATTCTTCCCACACTATATTCAGATTTCTCATACAACTTTTATGGGCAAACTGGGATATCATCCAGACCTCCTTATTACATCTGTAATGCAGTTTCAACAACACTACAATTAAATGTCCTTGATTTGATTACTTAAACAAAATTTAATAAATTATCTTTGCAAAGTTATTTTCATTTTGTTGCTATCATAGCTTCAGCTGATATTATTAAAATGTAAAGTGGCCAGCACATGCCTGTAATCCTAGCACTTTGAGAAGCTGAGGTGGGAGAATAGCTTTAGGCCAGGAGTTCGAGAGCAGCCTGAGCATCATAACAAGATCCTGACTCTACGAAAAATAAAAAAATCAGCTGGGTATGGTGGCACATGCCTGTAGTCCCTGCTGCTTGGGAGGCTAAGGCTGGAAGATCCTTTGAGGCCAGAGTTTGAGACTGTAGTAAGCTATGATGACACCACTGCACTCTAGCCTGGGCAACAGAGCAAGACTCTGTTTAAAGAAAGAAGAAAATAAAAGCTACAAACAACACACCTGAGAGCCATCCTCCTATGTCTTGCTCTCCCACACTTCTTAAGTAGTCCCTACTCTTCTGGTTGAAAATTTAAAATAGGCCCTTCTAATCAGTCCTAAAATAAGTTGTAAACTAGGTAAAGTCAATGTTTTTGCCCTTGAAGTTACCCTCTCAAAAAGTTGTCCTTGCCCTAACCCTTCATCCCTCCTCTATAAGAGTAATAATACCTTACATATGCACAGCAAGGACTTTTAAGCAAGATGCTCTGTGATTCTGAGAGTGAGCTTGACAATGTGGAAAGAGCACTAGAGCCTCGTCAGGACATCAAGGATGCTGGTCCATCTGATAAGCAATGTGGCCTTGACACAATCTTTGTGCTTAAGAGGAGAGGGCTGGCTTCTGTTTAAAATCTTTTGGTGACTTCCAGTTTCTAGTCTGGCATGTAAGAAGTTGGAAGTTGCCATTCAATTCTAATAAGCAAAAAGCTGAACAAACAAAAATCAGCAAGTCACCTTTTAGATCCTTCAGAGGTGAGGTTATGGGGCAAACCACTGCCTCTAAAATTGGGGAGACCAACAAGTAAGTGCAAAGAATCATGGTTTGCTGGAGCAAAAACCCTCAAGCACAAACCTCTATAGGAACCAGTGCCAAAGTAGGGAAACCTAAACTATACTTGATTAATTGCTGGAGGCTCAGTGTGGGAAAGCCTGAGAGAAGAAAAACTCCAGGAGTACCCAGTACTCAGAAGTCCCAACACTTTTGTGAGTTTCACCTCCACAAGCTTGACCAGGTTCTCACAGTTCTCTCCTGCTTCTGGGAGGGGTGGGGGAAAAGAACCCTTTTGAAATATGCAGAACATTCTGTTCTTAATAAAACTTGCCCTGAGGAGAAACTATTTAACCAGAGCATACTCTCCTGGGATATTATCAGAGCCTAAGTGACCTGGGGGAAGGGAAACATCAAACTACAGCCCTGTGTTTCACCAAAAGGAGGGATTAAAAAAAATACTGAGAAGCACATGTCAAGTTCACAGTCCAGGGGTGCAGGCTCATTAAAAGACTGAGATGTAATCATAGGACTATAGAAAGCTTTCCATGCCCCCACATCTTACCACACATTACTAAAGATTTACTTACTTTTACCCAGCACATCATGTCTGTCCATCAAGTAAAACATCACAAAACTTTGAAGAGACAGAGTAAGCATTAGAACCAGACTCAGATACATCAGGAATGTTGGCGTTATTGGACTAGGAATTTAAGATGACTATCACTAAGATGCTGAGGGCTTTAATGGATAAATCAGGCCACATGCAAGAGCAGATGAGCAATGTAAGCAAAGAGGTGGAAGTTCTAAGGAAGAACCAAAAAGAAATGCAAGACATCAGAAACACAGTAACAGAAATAAAGAATGCTTTTAATGGATTTGGTAGATTGAACATAACTGAGGAAAGAATCTCTGAGCTTTAAGAGAGCTCAATAGAAACCACCAAAACTGAAAAGTAAAGAGCGAAAAAGAATATCCAAAACTGCAGTACAACTATAAAAAGTGCAACATATGCATAATGGGAGTTCCAGAAGGAGAAGAAAGAAGAAAGAAACAGAAAAAATATTTGAAACAATAATGACTGAGAATTTCCACCAATTCAAAGACCTAGAAAGCTCAAAGAACACCAAGCAGAATAAATGCAAAAAACAAAAAACTACGCCTAGGCATATTATTTTCAAACTACAGAAAATTAAAGAAACAATCCTGAAAAAAAGCCAAGGGAAGAAACACCTTACCTATTAGAGGAGTGAAAATAAGAATTACATCCAACGTCCTCTCAGAAACCATGAAAGCAAGAAGAGAATGGAGTAAATTCTTTACAGTGTTGTGAGAAAAAAATGCCACCAACCTTGAATTCTGTACCCTGCCAAATTATCCTTCACAAGGGAAGGAGCAATAGAGGCTTTCTCAGACAAACAAAAATAGAGGGAATTTGTTGCCAGTAAACCTGCCTTTAAGAAATGTTCAAAGATATTCTTTAGAGAAAAGGAAAATGATAAAGGTCAGAAACTTAGATCTGCCTAAAGAAAGGAAAAGCATCAAAGAAGGAATAAGTGAAGGTAAAATAAAAACTTTTATTTTTCTAATTCTTAATTGACCTAACAGTAAACAATTTGTTCAAAATAATAATAGTAACAATGTATATGATTATGTATGCATATATATGCCTATTTATGCTATATAAGTGAAATGAATAAAAGCAATGATAAAGATATGGGAGGGAGGAATTAGAATTATTTTAGTATTATAAGGAACTCACAGTACCCACAAAATGGTATGTTATCTGAAAGTGGATTTGAATTAGTTGTAAATATATATCGCTTGTTATGTATAACTCTAGGGCAACCACTAAAAAAAAAAAATTAAAAAGAATTATAACTGATATGCTTATAAAGGAGAAAAAATAAAATTATAAAAAAATATTCAATGAAAGCCACAAAAGGCAGAAAAAGAATGGAACACAAAAACAGGGACAAAGAACAAGGGTAACAAATAGAAAACAGAACAAATATGGTAGATAGTAATCCAACTTTATCAATAATCACTTTGAACACAATGGTCTAAATGCACCAATTAAGACAAAGATTGTAAGAATGGATCAAGAAACAAGATCTGACTATATGTTATCTACAAGGAACTCACTTTAAATATAAAGACATATATATATATTTACATATCTATATGATGTAAATGGATGGAGAAAGATATATCATGCTAACACTAATCAAAGAAAAGCAGAAGTAACTGTATTAATTTCAGACAGAGCAGACTTCAGACCAAAAAATGTTATCAGAAATACAGGGGCATTTCATAATGATAAAGGGGTCAATCCTCCAAGAAGACATAACAATCTTTAATGTGTATGTACCTAACAACAGATTGTTAAAATATGCAATGCAACCTCTTTCATTTGGCAAGATAATGCTGTAGTAAAAATTTCATAATCAGTAGCTTCTGCAGGTAACTTATACTCGCTGCTTTAACTTAACCCATCCATGGGATGCTAAATTACCTACTAACTAAACAAGGAGGAATTTGTGCAGTTGATGACACTTCTTGTTTCCCATAAATAAGTGCACTGAGTATTGCAGAGCAGACTACTTGGTTAAAATGATTAGACTCTTCATCGGACTATTGGACTTTAGTTGGTTCAGTTCATGGGGGCCTTGGCTAAGGAGCATTCTCCAAAGTCTTGGTATTATCCTACTGATAGTCATAGTAGTAGTTTTCCCGGTGCACTCTATCCTCTCAGTTTTAAATGTTTCCAAACAGCCATCTGTCAAACATCAAATGGTCTCTCTCCAGCTGGAACAACAAAACCCAAAGAAGCACATGAAAATGAGGAGGACACCATAACCTATTACTGGCACACTGAGACTGGAAACCCAGAATGGTGGTAACAGAGTAGCACTAGTGCCCTAGGTTTTGGTCACACTGTCACCTAGGTGAAACTCTGACCAAAAGGGGAATTGTTAAATAAAAATTATAAGGTGTCATTGTTTTAGATTAAGCTCCTGCACTAAGCACCCATAAACCAAACTAAACATCACCACACATGGCAGGAAACCCAAACTATATTGTTATCTGACCTTCCAAGAAATCAGCAGAAAGAGATAGCAAATATCCCAAACAGGCCAGTTTAAATCTTCAGTTGACATTATAATGAAGTTCCCTCTGCCTTAATCTTTACACAAAAAAGGTAGCCTGATGTAACTTGATGCTAAATAATCACTTATTTTCTATTGTTCTGTCTCCCTGTCCCTGCCTTACAAGATAAGTAACTAGGAAAGGACTAATGTATTCTTTGTTCTTTGCTTCTGTTTTCTTTAGGGCTTCTCTGTTGTAAAGGCAACCTCTTCTGCTCAGCTTATTGGAACACTTATTCTATTTTATGGAATGAAGTGTTGCCCAATTCTAGAATCACAAATAAAGCCAGTTGAGATTGTTAAAAAAAAATATGCAAGGCAAAAACTGATAGAACTGCAAGGAGAAATAGATAAATCCACTATTATAGTTGGAGACTTCAACAACTCTGTATCTGAAATGGATATATCCAGTAGGCAGAAAACCAGTAGGGATTTTCATTCTGCATTCTGCTCAGACTCACATGAAACATTCACCAAGATAGACATTTGGGGCCATAAAATAGATCTTAAGAAGTTGGTAAGAATAGAAATCATATACTGTCTTCTCTCAGATCACAATGGAATTCAACTAGAAGTCAATAAAAGAAAAATATCTAGAAAATGCCAAAATACTGATATATAGAAAAGTGACTGACTTTTGTGCATTAATCTTATGTCCTGCAACTCTGCTATATAATTGCTTATTAGTTCCAGTAAGTTTTTTGTCTCCCTACACTACTGTGCCATCTATAAACAAAGACAGTTTTATTTCTTCCTTGCCAATCTGTATATTTTTTATTTCCTTTTCTTACCTTATTGGACTAGCTAGACTTCCAGTATGATATTGAAAGGCAGTAGTGAGAGGAGGCACACTTGCCTTATTCCTGATCTTAGTGGGAAAGCTTTGAGTTTCTCACCATGAAGTATGATGTTAGCTGCAGGGTTTCTTCCAAGAAGAAATCTCAAGAGATATTTTAAAATACTTTGAACACAATAAAAATGAAAATACAACATATCAAAATTTGTGGGATGCAGCAAAGCAGTGCTTAAGGGAAATTTATAGCATGGAATGCATATGTTAGAAAAGAAAAAAGATCTAAAATCAGTCACCTAACCTTCTACCTTAGGAAACTAGTAAAAGAAGAGCAAATTAAATTCAAAGTAAGCAGAAGAACTAAAATAATAAAAATTAGAACACAAATCAATGAAATTAAAAATAGGAAATCAATAGAGAAAATAAAAAAAACCAATATCTGGTTCTTTGAAAAGATCAAAATTAATAAGCCTCTAGCCAGGCTAACTAGAAAAATTAAGAAAGAGGGCACAAATTACTGCGGAAAAGGAAAATTACCAGGTAGATAATACTTAGCACGGGATGGGAGGTGGGAGGGGTGGTTGAGTGGAAGCTTTATGTTAAAAACAAATTATAGCTAATCGGCAACTTACAAAAGGATGTAGCTAACCGCAAATTTCCGGCTTCTGTAACCGACTTGCTTCCTTTGTAGTGTGGGGGCCGGCCCAAGGGGTATAAAACCCCCAGACTAAGAAAGTTCAGGGCTGCTCTCCTACCTTGTATGGAGTGGTGACAGCCCCTGCACAGGAATAAATAAAATTTGGCTGACTGGATTTTGGTGTCCGAGTCCCCTTGATCCGCTGGTTACATTACATAACATTACTAATATCAGAAATGAAAGATGGGATATCACTACAAGTCTCATGGACATTAAAAGGATAATAAAGGAATACTATCAGCCACTGCATGCCCACAAATTTGAAACTTTAGATGAAATGGGCCAATTCCTTCAAAGACACAATCTGCCAAAACTCAGACAAAAAGAAATAGAAATCAAAATAGGTCTATATCTATTAAAAAAAATTAACCAATAATTAATAACATTCCAAAACAGAAAGCAGCAGGCTCAGGTAGGTTCACTGGTAAGTTCTACTAAACATTTAAGAAATGATATTATAAGAAAAGAAAACTGGCTGGGAATGGTGGCTCACATGTTTAATCCTAGAACTTTGGGAGGACAGGGTAGGAGGATCTCTTGAGCTTAGGAATTCAAGACCAGCCTGAGCAAGAGCGAGGCCTCAACTCTACTAAAAATAGAAAAGTTAGCACAGTGTTGTGCGCATGCCTGTAGTCCCAGCTACTCTGGAGGCTGAGGCAGGAGGATCACTTGAGCTCAGGAATTTAAGGTTGCAGTGAGCTGTGATGATGCCACTGCATTCTACCCAGGGTGACTGAATAAGACTCTGTCTCAAAAAAAAAAAAAAAAAAAAAAAGGAAAGAAAGAAAAGAAAACTAAGGAATAACATCTCTAATATCTCACATGAACATAAATGCAAAATTTTTCAGCAAACCAAATCCAACAATATAAAAAAATTATATGCCAGGACCAAGCAAGATTCATTCCAGGTAGCTAAGTCTCATTCAACACTTGAAAATCAATGTGATCTATCACATCAACAGGCTAATGAAGAAAAATCACATGATCATATCAACAGATACATAAAAAGCATTTGACAAAAATCCAACACTCACTCATGACCAAAGTTCTCAGTAAACTAGGAATAAAGGAGAACTTCTTTAACTTGATAAAGAATATCTACCCAAAACACCCAAACAAACCCTGCAGCTAACATCATACTTCATGGTGAGAAACTCAAAGCTTTCCCACTAAGATCAGGAATAAGGCAAGTGTGCCTCCTCTCACTACTGCTTTTCAATATCATACTGAAAGTCTAGCTAGTCCAATAAGGTAAGAAAAGGAAATAAAAAATATACAGATTGGCAAGGAAGAAATAAAACTATCTTTGTTTATAGATGACACAGTAGTGTAGGGAGACAAAAAACTTACTGGAACTAATAAGCAACTATATAGCAGAGTTGCAGGACATAAGATTAATGCACAAAAGTCAGTCACTTTTCTATATATCAACAATGAACAAATGGAATTTGGAATTAAAAACTCAACACCATTTGCTTCAGCACCCTCAAAAATTAAATACTTAAATATAAATCTAACAAAATATGTACATGATCTAGATGAGGAAAACAATAAAACTCTGATGAATAAAATCAAAGAAAAACTAAATAAATGGGAAGATATTCTATGGTCATGGATAGGAGGATTCAGTATTGTCAAGGTGTCAATTCTAGACAAATAGATCGATGGAACAGAATATAGCCCAGAAATCAACCCACATAAATATAAGCATCTGATCTTTGACAACCGAGCAAAGGTGATACATTGGAGAAAAGATAAGTCTTTTCAACAAATGGTGCTGGAGCAACTAACATCTACATACAAAAACATGCATCTAGGCACAGAACTTACAACACAAAAATTAACTCAAAATTGGTCACAGACTTAAACATAAAATACGATACTCTAAAACTGCTGGAAGATAACACAGGAGGACATTTGATAATGTTGGGTTTGGTGATTACTTTTTAGATGCAACATCAAAGGCATAATCCATCAAAGAAAAGAATTGATAAAAAGGACATCATTAACATTAAAAATTTCTGCTCTTTGAAAGACACTGGCAAGACAATGAAAAGACAAGTCACAGACTGGGAGAAAATATCTACAAAAGACATATCAAATAAACAAATGTTACCCAAAATATACAAAGAATGCTTTAAACTCAACAAGAGAAACACAAACAACCTAATTAAAAAATGGGCCGAAAACCTTACAGCCTATTCACCAAAGACAATATACAGATGACAAATAAGCATAAGAAAGATGTTCCATGTCATATGTCATTATTATACATTTGTCCAAACCCATAGAATGTACAATACCAAAGAGTGAAACCTAGTGAAAACTATGGACTCTGGGTGACAATGATGCATCAAGGCAGGTTCATCAGGTTTAACAAATGTATCACACTGGTGCAGGATATTGATAATGAAGGAAGCTATGCGTGTGTGGGTCTGCTTGGCAGGAGGGGAGTATATTGGAAATTTCTGCAACTTCCATTAACTTTTGCTATGAATCTAAACTTGCTCTAAAAAATAAAGTTCACTGAAAAACAAAAACCATTTAGGCCCTTTATAGCTCTCATAATCAATGATTCACTTTTGATTTTCATAATTCTTAGCAATTAGGTATTAATACATGTATGATACATTTTCTCTCTTTTTAAATGCATGAATACATGCCAATGAAAAATTCCAATGTTACAATTCTAAATTCTTCTTCAATTACTACCTCCAATCCCAGCAATAGAGGTCATCATTATTATCCATTTTGAGCATGCCTTTTAGAATCTATCTATACATTCCATAAATATATGAACATACTATATACACACACAGTAGGGTTTAAAGGAGAGAGGTTTGTTTGTTTGTTTACTTCACAATAGGTATTAACTATGTTCCCATGGTAGTACATATTGATTGTCCTTATTCTGTACATTACCCTAGCATGTCACGATATGAATGTACTCTATCCCGTGGAATCCTTCTTCCTATGCTGGACATTTAGGCTGTTTCTTTTCTATATTTTTTTCTCTCTAATAAATATTGATGAATTGGACATCCTAGCATGTGTCTCTTTGGTCATAGATATGATATTCCTTTCACTGGGTATTGAGATAAAATTTAATTTTAATATACTGCCAATTTCTCCTCCAAAGTCATTATACCAATTCATTCTTCCCATCAGCAAAGTATGTGAGACCCCCACATCCTAGTCAATACTTGATGTTATCAAAAACTTTAGTCAATATAGGGGGTAAAAATGTGATTCTCATCCTTGTTTTCAGTCATTCTTTTACATCTTACTTGGCACAGTTTGTGGTCTCTGTCCCTCCCAACTTTGGCCTATGGGGGTCTGGTGATCTTTCTGGGGTTGTTTTGTTGTTGTTGTTGTTTGTTTTCAGTGTCCTTCCTTATAGCTACATGTTTACTCTGGAGAGAATCTCGTATTACTTGCCTTAATGCAAATTTAAATCAATTAGTTAATATTCTTATGAATATTTGAATTTTAAGCTTCAATTCTAATTGCAGAATAAAAGACTGTACCAGCAATTTAAAGGATCAAATGAGAAGAGAATTATTTCTTAGATGAGGTTTTCTCAGCTCCAGAAATCACACTATATATTAAAAGTCCTGGTCATGATCCACTAGGAATGACTTGATGTGTGGAAAATCATGATGTTCTGGTTAGAAAACACTTGCTTATGCTGATTGCTACTCGGATCATCTCAATATCAGAGGATTCTTCAAGTAGCTAATGTGCTAAACTCTGTTCTGAAAGGTAATGTGGTATGACTGTTGAGGAAAGATGAGATATTAGAATTCTGCATCAAAATCTATTTACATTAACAGGAACCCCATCGAGGTGTGGTTGTATTATTTACAGATCAGAAATGTTTTGCTCCAAGCTTATGCCAAGAGTCAGACATTTCAACTATTCAGCAGGTCCTTTCTTGGATTAATAGAGTTCTTCCTATTTTTTTCAGTAACCAATATGTTGCCTCTGAGGAAGGTCTTTGAGCCTAGGATTCAGTTTGAAGAAATGTGTGCTGCAGGCTACGTCACTCCAATTTCTCTGGGCCTCCATTTTCTTAACACTTAAATGATGCTAAAATGCTTTTACCAGCCTTACAGGGTGGTATGAATTAAAATTAAAATGCTTTGCCATATATGAACGTATTTTTATTAACTTTTAAACAGGCACTTTAATTATTAAGTAAATCAAGTAATAAAAGAATATTTTGAGCACCTATGTGCTGGATACTTCAGATTTCTGCTCACAAATATCTTATGAGAATAAATATTGTTGTTCCCAAGAGAAAGTAGTAGCTCAAAGAAATTGAGTATCATGCTCAAGGTAAATTTAGTACTGGCAAAAAAAATTCATACAAAATTCCTCTGAATCTAAAATCTAGATTCTTCCCAGGACATAATCTGCCTTTATCATTTTACACTATACCATGTACACAGGTGCTTAACTGTATCTCAAATGAATGCAAAAAGGAAAGTTTACATTGTATTTGAATACAGAATTTTGAGTGCCATGAGATTTCATTTTATTTAAATATGCAGGTATATAAGCCATAATAATGAATACAGGTTGAGTGTCCCAAATCTAAAAATCTGAAATCTGAAATGCTCCCAAATCCAAAATTGTGTGAGCACTGACATGATGCCACAAGTGGAAAATTCTACACCTGACCTCATGTGACAGGTCACAGTCAAACTGCTGGGGTACAACACACAGTCTATTCAGTGACCCCAAGAGAAAAATTAAATTACTTTCATGCTATGTGTATAAAATGTATATGAAACATAAATGAATTTCACGTTTAAACTCGGGTTCCACCCCTAAGATATCTCACTGTGCACATGCAAATATTTCAAAATTCTAAAAAGTACAAAATACTTCTGGTCCCAAGCATTTTAGATAAGAGATATTCAACCTGTATTAGTCACAATGCATAATAATTCAAAGTTCACTCCCAACAAAACTGCATCTACCAGTGAGTAATGCACTGGAATTTTCACTTACAAAATGGATGGTAGGACTGACTAAACAACACGGAAGTTGCTATTCCATGCAGTTTCCCCAGGCTGGTGCCAGTACACATTCTGGGGAGATGCGATAACAGCACATTTTACATCTTTATGTGTTGAAACCAATAAATCTTAGTCCCTCCAGAAGCACAGCCCAGCTTTGGGATAAAATTGCAGCCATTGATCTCAGGTTCAGCTCTGACTTACCTTTCTGCCTTTTTCCTTTTCATGCAACTTCCACCTATTTAGATGTGGGTCACTGGGTGGCCACATGCAAAGAAATCCAAATGTGGGGGATGATAGGAGCAGTCGATAAGCTAGTATTTTGCTATTTTGCTTTTACATGAAAGCTAAAAGAGAGGGATTTCATTAAAAATGCTTGTTATATCCTAGAGCCAGCAATGAGATCAGAACCAAGGGGCTATGGCAGCTAATTTAGAGCTGAACTAAGAATCACCTTCATATCAGCGATGACTGCATCATGGTAACCGAGAGGATTAGAAACACAGAGCAATGAATCTGACTCCCTCATTTTATAGACTTGGAAACTGAAGTCCAGACAGGGGACACAGCTGGTATTCAAACTCACAACTCCAGGCTCAGAGGTCTCTGCTCCAGCGAGCTGCCTTCCGCCACCCACCCCCTTCTGGGCTGTGGCTCCTGCCGCTGAGTGCATTGACATGTTGGAGCCTAATGCTTTATAAATCCTTTCTGTTTACTGCAGCAAAACAAAGAAAAGACACATCTTTCTTCTGCTAGAACATCGGGCACAAGATCATGTCCAGATGCCGTGGTTAATTACAGTTAAAATGTAATGCCATGAGAACTGATTGCACTAGCTGGGGAGAGAAGATAGAAGAGTTCATGGACTCCAAAGAGAATCGAATTTCTGATCCAGCTTAAAGGATGGGTTAGCTGGGGGCTGTGCACAGCTCTTAAGACCCACGTTACTTAGTGACACTTTTATAAGCCTCAGGTTTCATTCTAACCAACCCATTTAGTAAGAGTGGGGAAGAGGTATTGCTCAGCTTCCTATTTTGAAATAGTTCAGAAAAGACATTTAAAGGTGTCATTTAAATATGAATGCAAGCAGGTTTCAGGGACAATATAAGCTCTGCACTTCCAGGGATTTTGACTCAGCTGGCTGGAAGGAACAAGTGTCCGCTTGCACAATCCCTTCGACGCTTGGAACCAGAGAGTGCTGTGCAGTATTGCAGGGTTCGCCCAGACCAAGTATCCCAGCTCAGGCATCGGCACCATGCCAGCAGTGCCAAAGGCAAGCCAGGAGATTTTTATTGACACCAGGCAGTTAACAATCCCAAACTAATCTCAAAATAAAGGAAGTTTATTTTGGAGCTCTCCCACATTTCCCAGACTCTTCTTCCTTCTTTTAGAATGCTTGACCTCTCCTCACCAAAACATCTAGGGCCCTGAGACTTCCATAGTCCCAGTCAAAGACATCTTACCTTCCACCTAATTCTATCTCCTCTAAATCTACCTTTTCCCAAAGTGTACCAAAAGCCCTTTCCTGTTTCTTTCAGTCATGAGATCACAAGTAAAATATCTGATTAAAAGAATTTACAACAGGGTGAATCACTATCCTACCCACAAGGATTTACATTTTAAAAGGTCTGTTAACTTATCCCAAAGGAAATCTCTTAATATGTGGAAAAGTTATTTTTGAGCTGAGGCCCTAGACTTCTTGGGCTCTCCCAACACTTGTACTGACTAGGTTGCTCTAAATGGTTAATTTCCATTTCCATTCTCCTGGAACTTCTTGTTTCTTTTATTCCACCCAACTGGATTTTCTTCTTGTTTTTTTTAAAGAGTTCTATAAGAAAGCTAACAGTTAACCCTTTCAGGGTCTGGACTTTGTGCTAAACACAAGTTTTCTGTTATTTACTCCTTCCCTCAACACCCTGAAGTAAGGTTTATCACGATTCCCATTTGAGAGAAAACAGGTTTAGAAGGGTTAAGTATTTGCCTAAGGTCATGATAAGGAGCACAGCTTCCAGCCAAACCCACGTCATTCTAATTCCAGAGCCCACATTCTCAACCACCACACCATAATAGGAAAAAATACTGATTCCCAGTCAGATGGCCCAAATCTGAGTTGTAGCTCTGCCACTAAGCAATAACACTAATTGTCTTAATCTTCCTAAAACTCCTTCCCCATCCATAAAATAGGGAGATAACAATACTATCCCGTAGGCTGAGGTGAGAGTTAATTGTAAAGGTGATTTATTATTAAACTATACCAAATTTGTATGGGTTTTTCTCACTGATAAAAGTATGGTGACTATTCTTTGTTTTTGTTTTTTTTTAACTCACCTCTCCCAAAGGGAATTTTATTTCTGTGTATATGCGAATTAAACAAAAGATGGACTTGTTACAGATTATAGTAAACTGGGACCCTCTGTCTTGTTCTTCACTCAGGCTCTCAACAAATATTTGTTAAATACATGAATGATTGATTTTTGATTGGAAAACAAAGGAGGAACATGGCAGGTAAAGGAAGAAGGGTTTGTTAATTGAGAAATTGAAACTAGTATAAAGAAACACTAGTGAGTTTTACACATGATGATCAACCCCTAAGTAGCTAAGTAGTAATAAGATGTATTCAGACATCATATTAAAATGAATGAAATCTTGTGTTAAGTTCTAACAAATCAATAGAGTTTTTAAGATTTCACTTAGAGCCCAGTTTTGACCTGTGTTTAGCACCATTTAGGCTTGCTAATGCTACCTCTTTCCTCCTTGAACTTCTGTGCCCCATTTCCCAGGGATTTGCAAGTCTTTAAAAATGACCTTGTGGAGAGTATATTTGTTTAGTCCAGTTTTGTTCCCTAACCCCACCTCCATTTTCTATTTTCAGTTTTTGCCCTCCCTCTTGTACCTGGCATGTTTCCCAAGAAGTGCTTCAGTTGCAAAGAAGGAAAATACTGACAGTGCATAATTTAAATGAGAGAGATGTGCCATGCCACATTTTCATTAAAATTACAGAAAAATCCAAGCTGTGTGGAGTTTAAGGGAGATCAGAATAGAGTCCAAAGTGCTATCATTACATTTTGTAGTGTTTTTTTAGCTCAATAAAGCAGCTGTCCTATATTTGCAAAATAGCTTGGAAATTGTTGGTCGTAGAAAAAGGAACGACACACACTGGTTTTTTCTTTCTTCATTTCAGTTTAGAGTTTTCTACTAAGAGTTGGGGGAAGAAAATCAAAGTGCATGATTTCTATCATCTCTATTAGCATCTAAATAACAAACCAAGAATATATTGAAAAGTGGATAGGGACAGAGCTTTGCTAGCAGATTAACAAATTCTTAACTCACAGATCAAATACTCCACTGGTTGATAATCTTGATAAAACAATGGCACTTGCTTATAATGGTGTTTCAGTAAGCAAGATTTTCTGCAAGCTTACACAAAGCAACCAAAAAAAGATGTTATTTCGAAAAAAAAAAAGTGAAACAAATGTGGAGAATAAAGAATGCCAAAACAATATTTTTTTCAGTAATTTTAGGGTTCCACTACTCTTGAGCTCAATCACCCTTTAGAACTGGAGGTTCATTATGCTTTGGTATTAGTTTATTATATTTTGGTATCAGTTCATATAACAGAATGCTCCTATCTTTAACCAGGAGATTTTCATTTCAGTAGTTAATAACTTTCCTGTACGTGGCTAATGCCCATTTTATTATACTATCTTAGAGCCCCAAGAATCAGAGATATCAAATAATAAAAAAATGATCTTTGCTGTTTGGTAATCCAATAGAAAATCAGCAAGAATGTTTAGCAAGCTCAGAGAAAACTAACTTAAAAGCTAACTCATTTCAATTTTTCTTCAAATAAACTGTATTTCTATGGTTTCTTAATTGAAATATATAAATCTGTATCTCTGAACACAATATCCTTATACATGTAAGTCCATTATCAGCTTTGTTAATAAGTGGGATTTTCACTCTAACATAGACCTAGAACTTTCACTCTACCAAATTACCCTATATATACTATGTTTCTATTTTTTCACCTTTAATGTTATATTTATTTGCACAAATAATACAGGAACACATTACTGTAAAAAGAATAAACAATATAGACAAATATTGAATAAAAATAAAAACCCATTTGTGCCTCCATTTCATATATAGCTAATGTCATTATATACATGTTGATGATTCCAGACCTTTTATTTTTCAGATACTTTTTAAAATATATAAAGCATATAATTTTAGTGCTTTTATTTTATTTCATAAATAGGGTAATATAACAACTTTCTTTTCTTTTTTAAAAAATGTCAACTTTTTATTGTTAATATATCACAAATGAAGAAAACTATATGACACAAATATGTAACGTAATGAATTTTATGGTGGTATACTGTTGACACCACAGGGCCCCCTACAAATCTCCAGATTCCCTCACCCAGTTATATCCCTCTCCCTCACCCCAGAGTAAGGGAGTGACTTATCACTTCCATCCTTGAATAATATAGTTATTTTTTTTCAGTTTTGAACGTTTAAGTTTCTTTAAATCATAATCCCCTTCCAGCTCTTTCTCATTTTTTGTTTGCAATTTGTTAATTAAATTGAATTATTTGATCATTTGTCCTGGACAGATCCCATAGTCTAGATTTTATTGATTGCTTTCCCTTCGTGTCATCTAACATATTTCTCTAGACTCTGTAACTCCTATAAATTGATAGTTAATCTAGAGGCTTATTCACATTCAATGTCAAATGTATGTTTATACATATATATTCAAAATACTTCACAGGTAGTAGGGTTTTCTGTGAATGATGAAACAAGACTTTGTCTCTCTTGCAATATTTTTTATTTTTTATTTAATATGTCCTGGAGATTCCTCCCCACTTACTCAGGACATATAAGTTTATCTTCATCCTTTATTCCATACCATAATTTGTATATCTTTCCCCTTCTAGTGGACCTTTAGGTTATTTTCACCTTTAGGAACAATGTTACATTGAACATTTTTATATAGAGACCTTTGTGCGTATAAGTGAGAGTTTTGTAGGACAATGAAGTCTTTAGTCCTTTTTATCCTGTGTATACTGTCGAGAGACCCTGAAAATGGGAGAATTTCATTCAAAGGAGAAGAAGCAATAGAAGATCATTTTGTTCAGTGCAATGCATTTAGGTTGCTTCCCAACAGAGAAAAGGAATCTAAGATACAGCAGCAGTAAGCATTGGGGTAGATGCCTACCAGAGGATAATCAAAAACATACATTGGAACATAGGAAAGAGAAATTTATTTCTAGTTATAATTTTCTACGTGTATCTTTTATAATGTACAGAAGTATGTGCAATTTGTAAATGTGTGTGTATGCTTAAAATATTTAATGGATAAGGATGTTCTGAGAAAAAAGGTTTAGATACTGTTGCTGTCTATGTATTTGTTATACACAGAGCACAGTTCCTGAAAAGCTGATTGCCTGCTGAATACCTCTACCTAAATGATTTGTCATCATCTCAAACTCAACCTGTAAAAAAATGCAATTGTCAATTTTTTCCCTCAAAATTTGGCTTCTCTCCTTGATTTCTGTGTTTCCAGTAATGACATCAGCAGTGTTCTCCCAGTCACCCAGCCTCGAAACCTTGAGTCATCTTTTGTTTGTTTCGCTTTCCATGTCAGTCTTTGCAAGAGCTCCTACATCTGTGTTTCAGCCCTTCCACTGCTGCCACCCGTTCCCATGCCCATTTTATGACTGTTACAATAAAGGTCTAATTGGTATTCACTCATTCTTTCTCTATTTCAGCCCATACATCCTAAAAGATGAATCTTTCTAAATTACACTTCTGATCACACCATAAGCCTGTTGCAACCCCACATATAATTATGACCTGCCAGCTAAAAAATGTTAAAACCATTCCTAAATATGGTATCCAAGAACCTTTAGGCTTTGCCATCCAAATCTTTATTTTTTCCATCATATTACTCCTTTTCCAGTTTAATATTATTCAGTTGAGTCCTAACTCTGTGCCTGACACTAGACTAGGCATATTACAGATGTTATATCATTTAATTCTTACTGTAGTCTGTGAGGTAGATGGGTGAACTTCATTATGAGAGGGGTTCTGGAACCAGAATGCCCGGATTCCAGTCCTTATCTTATCAATTGTGTGACAAGTGACTTGTTGGACAGGTCTGTTAACCTTTCTTGCCTCAGTCTCCTCATCTGCAAAATTGCTCAATAAGTGTAACACTGCTCATTTCTTATTTTTAATATTACTATTAATTTCCTCATTTTCCAGAAAAGGACACTGAAGCTCAGAAAGGGTAAGTCAATTGTCCCTGTTCACAAAACTAGTTGAGTGTCAGAATAGGAATTTCAAACCACATATGTCCAAATGTAAAAGCCAATGCTCTTAAAACAGCCCTTTAGTGGCTCTGGTTTCCAGGCTCATCCTTCCTACTTTCTACACAAGTGTCCTCAAAGTTCTAGTTAAATCAGGTAATCACAGTTCTCCAAGGTGCTTCATACTTATTTTTTTCCTTTCTTTCTTTTTCACATTTCACCTTTCTTTCTAAAACATTTCCATTTAAAATGCATTCCATTCCTCTCCTTCCTCCTCAGTGGTGATCTCAGACTCTTGAAATTCTATCCATTCCTGTGAAAGGCCATCTACTCTGTGATAACATCCATGACCTTCTTCCCTCTTCCATGAAACAAGCAACTGTGATCCTCCTCTTCCTGAACGGACATATATTTTATAGTTCTTATCATGTGTGTGGCTTTTATTGCAGATATTTGTGCATCCACAGTAGAAACCAGCACATTATGTTTGAAAGTCTCCCAGAGATCATCTTGCCTAATGACTGTTTTCAGGGCCCTAGGGTTTAAAGGTGGTGCTTCAGGACTGCCAGAGGCATCTGGGAAAGGCTTAGTGGGTGGACCTGTGTCCACCTTACACACACCCACACCCCTTCAAACAGAGTATCCTCTTTTTTTTTTATCTCTTTTAGATCTTGCACTAAATGTCTAAACACATTCTCATAATATGTTATTGTTTTTTCTCTCCCACTGGATCTCCCACACTTTGTGGGAGGAGAGAGTCTTATAGATAGGATGTCTCCAGCAATAGCTAGCTCAGGGCCTTGACAAAGTTGCTGCTTATTCTTGGCAGCTCCACAAAAGGAGGATATTTTGTGCTCAGCACTTTAATATATCCTGTCTCAAATATTTAACCTTAACAATCCTGTGAGGTAGGCATTCTCTCCACTTTAAAGATATAAAAATGGAGGCTTCCCTTTTGAAATTCAGAAATCTGCTCAAGTTCATAAGGCTAGTGAGTGACAGAAAGATAATTCAAACCTAGCTCTGTTTGGCTCAGATTCTGAATTTGGATTGACCAAGATTCAAATCTCTATTTACCTCTAACTAGCTCTGTGATCTGGTAAGTTATCTAATCTCCTTGAATAGCACCTTTGTAATGGGCACAGCCACCCCTCTAAACACCATTCCTAGGATCCATGCTGTCTGCCAGATCTCTGACTTTCAACTAAAGTTAGCTAATGTTATTTTCACTCAACTATCTACCACAATGTTTTCCCAAGAAAATTTGAGGTATCTTAACTTCTGAATCCTCTTTAGCAACAGGTATTAAAAAACAGCATTCTGAGACATATTGGCACATAGCCTACGTGATTTTTAAAATGTTCAGAAAGCCATGCAATTTCTATCAGGGAAAGATTACAATTCAAAGTTCCAATATGAACCAGTGATACAACAAGTTGTGTTTTATGGCATGTGCCTTGGTCTGAATGTTTGTGTCTCTCCAAAATTCACATGTTGAAACCTAATCTCTGATGTGATCATATTAAGAGGTGGGGCTTTGGGGAGGTGATTAAGCCATAAAGCGGCACCCTCATGAATGGCGTTAGTACCTTATAAGAAAGACCTGAGGGAGTTTGTTCACCCCTTCAACCACGTGAGGATACATAGTGCCATCTATGAAGCAGAGTGTGACCACTTACCAAACCTGCTGGCACCTTGATCTTGGACTTCCCAGATTCTATTATAGAACTGTGAGAAATAAATTTCTGTTTATAAATTACTCAATCTAAAGTAATTTGTTATAGCAGCCTGAATGGACTAAGACACACTAAATGTAATAATGAGGTCTGGTGAAGCTGTTCTTCCAAAGGAATTCCATCAAAGTTAAAACATCCTAAGAGAAGTAGCACTTCTGCTCCTTCCCACTGAGCCCCTAAGCCCCCAACTCTTGCTTCTCCTGCGAGGCAAAGCAGAGTCCATCGTGAGATGGGTGTGTGGCTTTGGGAAGCGTTACCTATGAAAACCATCCATTAATATCTTGCATGCATTCTTAAGAAACTCTGATGTGATTTTTCTGTTTCTGTACATTTCTTGGTAAGTGGGCAAAGCCATTTTATGAGTATAGCCAAAAATAATAGGATAGCTCAAAATCAAATTTAAGACTTTAAAACGTTTTTAAAAAATTAAAGCTATTATAACTATTGCATCTTCTATAATCTTATTACCACACGTTATTTTCATAGAACTTTAATATATAACATTTCTTCTTATTTTACTGTTATAAAAACAGGTAAGTTGCTTATAAAGCATAAAATAGAATGGCAAGTCAAAAGGCCTATCTGCACGTGGAGGAATGTCATTGACAGGTTCATTGCCATGTAGTTTCACCACATATTATGCAGACCATTTATTGGTATTTAGTCACATCTTACTATTTATTTGTGTACATAAACATTGTTTTTAATTCTTGCTATTGATATGCAACTTTCTTTATTGAATGCCTTCTAGTCATGTTTTTGAGAAAGTAGTCATGGATATTTGTTGTATCTGTCCCCAAAAAAGTATGTCAATGGAAATGAAAGAATGAATCCAGAAGAGAACTATTCTGCAAGAAAGTTTAGTGTAAGGCTTCTTTCCTGTCTAGGTTTCCCTTTCTAAGATCTGGGTTCTGTGCTTATCTGAGAACGCAGTCAAAATAGTTGGTTGCTTTATTCAACCTTCCCAAGGAACACATCCATTTAAAAAATGGATTGACAACAGGATGTGCAACATCTATGACACTAGAGCATTCTCATCCTGTGCAAGGGCACTTAATAAGTATCATTTCATGATGGCTTAATGACTTGTAGATAGATGGCTAACATGTCACCATTACCTTCCTTATCACATTTTCTTTTAGTGCATCCCACTGTTTTACATATTCTAATCATATTCCTTATAACTGAATTTAACATAATAGAATGTATCAAAAATATTTCTAAATTACCTTCTTTATTTGGCATTAAGTAGTGGGCTATGAATCAATGTTTATTGGAAAAACAGAGCTTTACATATAATGAAATGTTGTTTGTGTGTGCCAAAGCACATTTTTGCAAAGAAAACCATTATTTCAATACACAAATATTTTCTGAATCTATCCCCCTCCCCAAATGCCTAACATGATCACTACCAATGATTTTCAGATTGATTTTTGCTGCTTTGGCAATCTATCATCAATATCACATGCCTATGTTTTCTTCCTTTCAGGCAGAGGTTCTGGTAATGAACTAGACCTATTCTAAGAATTAAGATTTAAAGTTTGTTTCTTTAAGTATGCCCATTTAAAGCTGTGGAAAATAGACCCAAAGGTCTAAGGGGACAGATGACAAAAGTACACTTCTTAAGTTTACAGTTGTTTGATGAGCTCAATTTGTTTTAGCACTCCAAAAAGTAATAATGTGCTGTCTTTTGTATATTAGATCTGCCATCAACTGCTTGTTTTCCAAACTGTTAATAGGTTGTACTGAGTAATCTGCACTCTCTTTGTGACCCAAGACAACTCACTGAGGTTGGAGGTACAATCGGGGCAGTTTTTCTCCGTGTAAAGCTAATAAAACCTGCAACCATACCCTTATTAGTGCTGTCCTTTCACCAACTGACCTAACACCTCCAAAAGTAAATAGATGATTTGCACAGAACCACATCCACATTCAATTTCCAAACCAGTTCTTCCTGTGTCACAGTACAGAGGCATCCTATGGTGAAAATTTATAGAACCTTTAGTAGTTCTATAAGCTTCCTTTACCAGGTTTTAGTGGAAAAGGGATCTTTGAAAAGAAAACAGAATCCTCAAAGACCAAATAGAGAGTGTTAATATTCAAATAGAGATGTCTTATTCTGTTTCTCTAAATTTATGATCAACTTTAATAAATTTGATCCAAAGTATTTTTTTGAGTATATACTTTGGGTCAGGCACTGTGCAATTTTAACAACAGATAAAACACAGTTCTTGCAAGGCATAGTGTCTAGTAGGGAACACATAAATAAGCAGTAACATTTAAGTATTAGAGGAGAGTTCAGGGTGAAGTTATGGGACTTTGGGCTTTCTGAAAGTGTTAGCAAATCATCAAGGGCTGAAAGTTTTCTACTCAGAAAGATCAATTTTCCTTCCACTTTATTTACATATGTCTCTTTGCATTATTTTAACCACTGTGTTTAATTCTATGCTTTCTAAGACTCTTTACACTTCCTTTTTAGCCTTCTTCATTGCTACAAAGGTTTAGAAAATAAAATATTCAAACTTAAACATCTTAGGTGTTTAAAGTATTTCCATAAACATTCTTTTATCTATCCTTATTGTGCCTCTAGGAAATTAACAAGTGATACTGTCACTTTGTGGCAATGAAAAAAATTAAAGCAGAGTGAAAGTAAGTCCACCTTGGTAGCAGCATTAGAGCCAATACAATATCTCAGGTTCCTTGATTCAAGCCATAGGCATCTTGCTTATTAATCATCACAAGTTTTTGGTTGCCCAGGAAATTATATTATTGTAACAGTTTTAGATGATAAAAGCTTTTAGAAAAATAAAGGTGAAGAATCTCTAACTATTCCTTGGAAAAGTGTCTAAACACATGTCATTTAGACCATAGAAGATACAATGGAACCAGTTGTTTGGGATCAAGGACATGATTTTCAAAGGCTTGTTAAATAACTATGTGGTTAAAATTTTTAAACATTTTACCCTACACAGCCTATATACAACAACTAATGTCCATGATCTGTACTCTTAACTCATTTAAAACTGTCTACATATGGGTAATTTTCCATAGGTTGATTATACAATACATCCCCCTTTGCCTGGGATTATCTGGCATTAATTGTAGCACCTCCTTTCACTTGAAAAGCACCAAGTTTTGACAATGAATTATATGGTCCCCTATGTATTCACCATATTCTGGTCAAATGTATTGAGAACAACAGGATTGTCCTTCTTATTGCCCTACCCCCATCCTCACTGTGTATCTTCTCATAGTCTGTATATAATTTTAAATACCTACCAGATAAGTATTACTTAATTATGATAGATTACAGGTGCCCAGGAATACAGTCTGCTTAAAAACGGTTTCAAGCAACAGTGGCATTGAAGCTCAGGAAGACTGAAGCTTTGTGCTGAGAGACCTTAGAAGCTGCCTCAGAATCAAGGTCCCTCTAAGCTTACCTTGTTCCTCCCCCCACCACCTCCCAATAGTGGGGAGGGACTTCTCTCTGGAATTTCCTTATCTAGCCAAAAACCTTCTTTCCAAAAGAAATGCAACTATTTAGACCTGCTTGCTAGGGATCTCATCAGATAACCAGGAAAGAGCTTGGAGCCCTGGCTGACTGAGGCTGGAGGATGGCTTGAGACCAGGAATTTGAGGCTGTAGTGCACTATGATGGCACCTGTGAATAGCCACTACACTTCAGCCTGGGCAACATAGTGAGACCCAGTCTCAAATAAATAAATAACAAAGGAAAGATCAACCACCAGAAAAAGAAGGGACTGGAAATGTTACCCTACCCAGACGGACTTTTCATCTCTTCTTCTGAGGAAGAGGGCAGCTCCAAGTCACCTGGGGGACTTTATCTGCATAATAAGATCACCTTTGTTCCTGTGCAGCTCCACTTCTCAGCTTCCCTCCTCAGGGTCCATGCAACAGTCCTCTATGAAGAGAATATCTAAGCATCATCTGGCCCTTCTTGGAGTCCACATTTTGTGACTCCTGTGTATATGTGTGCTTGTTAATAAATTTTGTATGCCTTTTCTTTTATTAATCTGCCTTTTGTCAGTTGATTTTCAGCGAACCTTCAGAGGGCAAAGTGGAAGTTGTCCCTTGGCCCCTACGGTAGCAGAATTACTTCCATGTTATTTGGTGATAGTACATTGGTTCAATTCTTCTTAACCAAACACTGTAATTTGGCCCTTTTGTTAAGTTAGGTCTGATTGATTGATTACAAGAAGGCATAAGCAGGTGGCAACCACTGTGACCATTTGGTCTTGCTATCAAGGCTCCCATTTGTAGGGTCCAGGCATTTGCTGGCCATACGGACCATTAAAGTCACGTTTAGAAGGAGGGTAATGGAAGAGAATATGCCCTTTAAGAATTAGCTCCTTATTCTCATGGTACTTCCCATATAGGATTTGTAGATTTTTTTCCCCAAGTATGGTAAATAAACATAGTGAATAAAGGCTGTTTAGTATAGTTTAGATTCTTGAGGGGGAAGGATGTTCATTTTTGCTTTAGGTTATCATGTGTTTACAAAGCTAGAAGGATTATTGGTAAACTGTCTCACTGCCCTTAAGTATTACTACAGGTTATAATATATCTCAGCTCTCAAAAGGAAATAGTGTGTCTTGACAATCTTTTTTTTTAATTTGTATTTCTAAATTGTCCATATCTGGAAAATCTTTGTATTTTCCTCAATGCCCCACACAAAGCCTTATAACTAATTCTCAAAGAAATATTTATCAAACGAACAAATGAAAACATTACTACTTTCTGTATCTTTACATATATCTCAGATTTCTAAAATGTATGGTATAGTGAGATAAACTACATCCCAGATTTATAATAAAAATATTTTCCACATTCTCATAATTCAAGATCTGCATGTATATGTGCACCCTACTCAGAAAAGCAATTTTAAAAAGCCCAAGTAGAGAAACCCATAATTCTAATTTAGTTTCACTATAATAGTGTTGATGTGCTTCCTTCTGAAATAATCAGTGGCATTTTTTTTAAACCAGCATGTAGTGATTAGAATATGCATTTCATGAATGGTACTAAACCTTTTTGTGAATCAAATTCTTTCAATTCTCAAGAGTTTCCCTGCCCAGGCATAGATTCAAGAAATTTCTCAGTGATTGGCTTGCTTACCAGAGAGTGATTCAGAAAGAACATACACTGAGTCTCCAAAATCTGAAAAGCTATCTGAGGGCACAGATAATTGAGATGATTTCAGAAACTTCTTTTATTTTAGTCTATGTAAGTATTGCATTATCATTTCCTTCTTTCTGTCCCTCTATAGCCCTAGGGTGTCTATAAATATTATGTCTTTCCTTAAATTCATCTTCTTTGTTGATTGTGTATATGTATACATATGGGTAGAACTTTAGACTGAAAATGATTTAATATTTGTGGTGTTTAGGCCACATTCACTTATTTTACATATATTTATTTACTATACTATAGTAGGTACCAAATTTAATGCTGAGTATACAGTAAAAAATGAATCCTACATTGCCCCCTCCCCCCCACAAGGCTTTCATAGTTAGAGAGCGAAGGAATGTAAAGAAATAATTAAAATAAACACTATGTGGCTCAGACAATAAGAAAGTGTTGATCCAACGCTCAGTGATGGCACAGAAAAGACAGTGATTCATAATGAACTCCACATGGTATTGTCAAAAAAATCTTCCAAGCTAGATGGATAAACTGATTCTTTAAGAATTAGTAGATTTTGCCAAGTAAACTTAGTTTGTGAAAACTATTCCAGGTAGAAGACATGCAAAGATACATTGTATGAAGAGGATAAGTACCCAGAAATCACAGAGGAAGTGTCCTGTTTTTTTTTTTCTATGTTTTTTTTCTCTGTTTTTTTCTTGGAGACAGAGTCTCACCCTGTCGCTTACACTAGAGTGCCGTGGTGTCAGCCTAGCTCACAGCAACCTCAAACTCCTGGGCTCAAGCAATCCTCCTTCCTCAGCCTCCTGAGTAGCTGGGACTACAGGCATGCACCACCATTCCAAGCTAATTTTTTCTATACATTTTTAGTTGTCCAGCTAATTTCTTTCTATTTTTAGTAGAGACGGGGTCTTGCTCTTGCTCAGGCTGGTCTCGAACTCCTGACCTCAAGTGATCCTCCCACCTCAGTCTCCCAGAGTTCTAGGATTACAGGCGTGAGCCACCTGCCCAGCCAGAAGTATCCTATTATAAGTAGCATTTTTCTTTAAAAATTGATATCTTATATGGTTGCTATGTATATTTAAAAAGGTGTTCCTTTTTGGCCATTCTCTTTAAATAAACTAATATCTAAGCTGAGATGCACTTCATTTCTTTATGTATTAGTAGCAATGTAGGCAATAAATTCTCACAAAGGCATTACTAATCCCAACTCCAATCTTATAATATCATTTATGATACAATTATATTGTTTGTCATTGGAATGAATGACTGAGTTGATATTGGGTCTCTCACCACCATGACTCTTAGTCTAGGAAATGGAGGTTGGTATTCCTGTTATGAAGCGTGTTGGGTAAATGTCACTTTATCTCTGTTTGAGAACCTCTAGATGTTATAAATCATAAATCTCTGAATGAGAGACTATATCTAAAGCCTCCAATATTAACAACAATGCAGATAGTCCTCCACATGGAGATACTCATCAGGTACCTTCCAATTCTAGGATGCCATCACTGTGACTAATTCCTTTACAAACCTGCAGATACTAGGCTTTATGTCAATAACCTCCGGGATACCCTTTGATACTCTGGGTGGTTCCACGTAACTCCCCTTATGACACATAATAACAAAGTCAGCTGAACTGAAAAGAAAAGAGTTCCCGTGAATGATCTCACCTACTTAAAGCCATGTGTTTCTTTCCAGTCAGAAAATAAAGTTTCCGCCCTAAAGCTGAATGGCTGCACTAACTAAGGCAAGGTTGTGGAGAACCCTTCCTAAACAAACAAATAAATAAGCAAGCACAATCTAGTAAAGTTCCTGACCTGCCAAAATGTAATGTGTCCTTTTAAATCAATTTTTAAATAGACTCTCAAGGAAAGGAAATGCTACTGCATGTCACAACATCTGCTAAAGTGCATTTACTTCCAGCAGAAACAATAGCACAACTCCATGTGGCCTTACATTACGGAAAGAGACCAAATTGCTACAAAGATGCAATACCATAAACAGACATTTGTAAAGGTTTGTCAACTCCAATGAAGCAGCTTCTGTGGACTCTTGCACTTTTCCATGCCCCTCTATATCACCTCGCTTCTGTTGAAAATGAATAAAAGGAGATGTCTCTAAAAGGATGAAACGTGAATATAACCTTTTCAGCAAGAAACAAAACATATTGATTGGCAACTGCTAAAGAACATCATTAAACTCTCAATGTTTGATTTCATTTCTTCCCCATTTATTTATTTATTAATTTATTATCTGGTCACCTGCAGGCATCTCTGTACTGACTGACCCTGCTAGTTCAACTATTAAAGAATTTCTCTCTCCAAGGAGACCTGATGTAAACATGATAATCTGTTTGGCGGCTCCTATGATGGCTCATGAATAAAACATAAGACAACCAGGTTGGAGTTGAACAGTTCACTATTTGTTACCATGAGAATGTTTGGAAGCTCCTGGAAAGCTTTACCATGATGAATTTCAGAGGCCTGGAATCTTATTCTTGGCTCGAACTAACCCACAAGGGCTATGGCTAACCATTGGCCTTATGGTCAACCACCCTACAATAACTTATTAAACAAGACCTAATACTAGGGATTGGATTTGAACAATGCTCCTCTAATTATGGGAGAAAGCGAGTGATTGCTTTTAGAAGGTATATATTGTATCCTTGAAAACAAAAGAAAATACTGAGTAGGTGAGGTCTGGAAAGAGAAATCTGAAAACCAAAGTGAAAGAGCTAGAAAGTGGCCACTTCTATTATATTTAATATCGCACCACTGAAATCAAAATGCAAAATTACCTACTTGGTTCTTTATCATATTATAAAGAAGTGATTGGATGTTTTGCCTTTGATTACCTGTTGAGATCAAGATGAGTTTATAACTGTAACAAAAGAAAGGGTGTGCTATAATCACTGCAGTGACAAATCAAAGAGGCAAAACCTGTCCTTGGTTGGGTGGATATTGTTGGATGGATAAAATCAGAGAGGAATTATTTAATGTGACCTTTCCCACACAAGAAGAGAACAATTGTTATAATTCAAGTTTGTTTTTAAAGCATAGTCATTAAAAAAATGCTTATAACATTTTTTTCTGGAAATATCTCCCTTTGTTCATTGGGTTTGGCCATTAATCCCCTAATTATGTTCTTGCATGTATTTAATTTCTGATCTCTTGTAGAAGAAACCACAAAATGAGCATTTTATATAAAGACAGTTTTATAGTGCTACATAACAGCTGCTATTGACTAAATAACTGGGACCGTCTTTCATCTGTCAATATGTTCTCTTTATCACCTCTGACATACTTTGTACTTTTTACCTGGTTGCCATTATTTATTTCAGTGAAAAAAAAATTAAGTACAATTCTGGATACTAACATCATTTGAATATTAAAAATATATTTTTGTATTTCTGGTATACTTTAAGCATGACTTTGAGGGTTTATATAAGTGTATGGTTTTTGTAAAATTCAGCATTCTATAAAGAGCACTGTCAAAATACAGAGGCATAATTAATGTAAAATTATAAGTTAATGTCCAGGACACATCTACTTTTAAAATATTATAAATAAAATTTACATCTACTGCATATTTATAAGACCTATTCTAGGTTATTTATGCACCATCATTGTAAGATTTAGGTAACTTAATTTAAATATAATGTCTAATTCTCAGTAAATCATTATTGGAAAAAAGTGTTGGATTTTTAAACTTTTTAAAATCATAATCAAACCTCTTTTTCAAAAATTATCTTAAAAAATTAAATATAAATACTTTTAATAATATTCAGTGAAAAACTGCAGTAGGACCTAATTACTAGCATCACTGTGGAATGAGGTGTTCCACATAAGCAAATTTTCCTGGTAACTGTTGCTTGTCCCTTTCTGTATATTATGGAAAGCAAATGAGATAAAGTATAGAAAAATGCTTCACAAACTTAAAATGCATTACAAGAGAGACAGTTGTTGTCATTATGCTACAAACTCACTGTTGTTTCTAAAATAACTTTCCTAAAGATGCACTTTTTGAGCAGCATATATAGAATATAATTTTATTTGTATGTCTTAACTGAGATTTATAATGATCAACATTAACTGTGGGATTCCCAAATTTTATAAAGTACACCTTCCAAGTATCTTGCTCCTGATAACATCTTCACATTGTTATGTTCTTCTAGTCCTTTTATCTGTGGTGTTCTGTCTTCTCGCTCTGTGAAACTGTCAATCCAGTTGGCCTTTTTCATCCCTACTTTCTTCTCCTTGCTGCCTTCTCTTTCTGGCCTACTACTGATCTGTTGGAGTTTAGGAAAACAGAAAAACAAATCCACCTGAATAACATCTAAAGAGCAAATAAATCTGGATTAGGATCCAGTAAGTTCCTGTAAATTTAGGTGAATATACTTTTATTATAGGACATTTATCCTGTCATGGTGGCACTTTCCTGTAGTGGGGAGGCTACTGGGGAGGCTGAGGTGGAAGCATTGCTTGAGCACAGGAGTTTGAGGCAATTATAGCACATCTATTAATAGCCACGGCACTCCAGCCTGGGCAATATAGCAAGGCCCCATTTCTAAAAAAAAAA
Source organism: Cheirogaleus medius (assembly GCA_008086735.1). NCBI lineage: Eukaryota > Metazoa > Chordata > Mammalia > Primates > Cheirogaleidae > Cheirogaleus > Cheirogaleus medius. The sequence continues at coordinate 60,866,746 of VBSM01000529.1, forward strand.
AAAAAAAAAAGACTTTTGGAGTATATATTCAGGCTACTAAATGTGTATTCACTGAACAGGCATTTATTAAGTACTTATTGTGTTTCAGTCACATAATTAAAGACATGGCCCTTGCCCTCATAAAGCTTATAATCTACCTGGAGAGACAAACATAAAACACAGGATTACCCAAATATTTAATTTGATTGGATAGTTGCTATGCAGAAGAAATGCAGGATGTTCCGAGAGCATTTAAAAAACAACATCCAAACAAAGCCAATCTAGGAAGCCTTCCCATTTAAACTGAGACCTGGAGGAAAGATAGAATTAAGGGGGCCAGATAAAGAAAACAGCATATAAAGAAAGGGTGTGGTATTTAGAGACCTTTTGTTTATTTCCGGAATCTTCTACCTAGTTGAGGTGGCTAATTTAAAAGACCACCTAATAAATGGGTATCTTACTATATAATTTCTTTCAAAGGATTTTTAAAAATTCCTTTGATGGTTGTTTATAGTTCAACTTATTTTTACCTGCTTCTCCTGCCAGAACGTAGAGAAATTTTTCTCTAAGTGCTCAATGCATTTGCTGTTTCATTGTAGAGTGTGACTCTTCTGTAACCAGGCCACTTATGCTGACTTACCTTGAGGACAAATTTTCAATTCTAGACTGTGCTCTGCTCTCAATCTCATTGTAGGACTCCCACCGATGACAGTTGGAGCCAGGCTTGTATATCTAGGAAAGTACACTGCCCTCTGTGTCACTGTCCTCTGGCGTGGATCCTGGAAGCCTGAGTGCAGATGTGAGTCTCTAAGGAAACAGAACTCAGTGGTGCCGCACTAGCAGTAGTGTGAATGAAGGCAGGGAAAACAGGTGAAAAGGAAGGGCATGGGGCATCTAGACCAGTACCCTTTATCCTGCCAACCAGGGGCAGTAGGAAAGGCAGAAGGAATTACAAAGGTTTTTTTGTTTTTGTTTTTTTCAAACGTGACTATTTCATAAAGTTATCAACATTATAGCCACAGATTGATTTTCTTTTCTTATTTTCTATTTTTTATTTTGAGACAGGATCTTACTCTGTCACCCAGGCTGGAGTGAAGCAGCCCAATCATAGCTCATTCAGTATAACCTTGAATTCCTGGGGTCCTGAACTCCTGGCTCACGCAATCCTCTTGCCTCAGCCTCCTGAAGTGCTGGGATTACAGGCCACAGCACCCCACTGACCTGATTTTTAATAAGCCATACCTCCAACATATGCAAGGCCTGGGCAAGAGTACAAATGGAGGGATCAGCTTAGGACCAGCCCTAATATCTTCCCACCTTCTGCTCCATTTTGTAGAAGAGGCCTCCCAAGTATGTGGCTAATCTCCATCCTTTCTGCTGTTCTCCACCCCAGACAGCCACACCATTCAGGAGAACTGAACCAGGGAAGAGGCCAACTATGCTGGCCCTGGAAGTGGGCTCCAGGCCACCTGGACAGGGAATTTCTGAAAATACGTGCTCTTAACCACTCACTAAACTGTACCGCCTTAGACAATTAGGAAATTAGTAATGGTTTTAAATCGAAGATGCATAGGTTTTAAGGATGAGAGAGCTGTGTATTTTTTAAAGCTTGTTTTTAAGTCAGTGCTTCTCAAACTTAATGTGCATAAAAATCATCCAGGGATTTTGTTAAAATACAGATTCTGAGTCTGTAGATATGGAGTGGGGCTTGAGATTCTAAATTTCTAGCAAGCCCTCAAGTGAGGCTGGTCTGTAGACCATACTTTGAATAGTAAGGCCTATGTGAATATTGCTGGTTTCAATTGTGTGTGGGTATGTTTGTGTGCGTGTACATGCTGTTGTTTTGGAATGGAAAATTTTAATAGTGCACGTAAAAAAATCACAGGGCAGCATGAGCTAAAAAGACATAGCTTTTAGGCTTATCATTATTTAAGATTCTTGTCTCAGATGATGTCTCAGACAACAGCTTTTCATAGCTATCCTTCCTCTATATGAATCCATTATTAGTGATGTCACAATGTCTTATCTTTGAATTGGACTCTCAAGTGTTGCTTTAGCAGCCTTCTGTAGCCTTTTAAAACTCTGCAGATTTCTAAGATACATATTAGAGCCAATGGAAGACTAAATGTCTCCCAGTGTAGAAAAGAGGTTTTGATTAGATTTAAAAAGCTGTCATCTCTGAAATTTCCCTCTCTAAATCATTTTCTGCTTTCAACAAGCTCTTATATGTTGCTTTCTTGAATGGATGCTGCTGCTGGTACCTTTCTAACTACTCATGTTAACTGTATCCCGTGGTTTGGAACTGATACATATTGAAGAACATCTTTACTAGCTAAAAAAGCACTTGGCTTAGAGAAATTTTGCTCTGATATCTTCTCTGCCATAATAACTATTTTTCCTTGTATTGAGCAATATTCAATTACATGAAGAAGAACAATGATGCCACAGGTTGCCCTGCTAAAAGCAGTTTTGAAAGCTGTCATAAAAGTTATTGCTTTTCATTTAACCTAGATGCAATGTAATCTAAAGTATATGTGTTTTCAGCCAGGCACGGTGGCATATGCCTGTAGTCTCAGCTACTGGGGAGACTGAGGCAGAAGAGTTGCTTGAATCCAGGAGCTCAAGACTATAGTGTGCCACAATCGTGCCTATGAATAGCCACTGTACTCCAGCCTGGGCAACACGGCAAAATCCTGTCTCTAAAACATAAAATAAAATTTTGAAAAATAAAGTATGTGTTTTCAAAAGCAACATGGACTTGTGGGAAATGACAATTAAAAAATGTTGGCATTGAACCAAGATTACATAATGGAAAATTGCCTAATGTTTAAGGATACATTTATTTCTAGATTGTGTTTTTTTACATTTTTAAAATAAAATGTGAAATATTCTACTGAGTATTGGACTAAACTTCCCTCTGAGAATTTATAGATTACAACTGATATGGTAGTTTTCTTGTTAGCCACGATCAAAGTGATTTGGGAATGTCTAAAAACATGTGAAAGTTGATTACACATTTTATTGCTGGCACCACATTGACTGGCCACCCATATGATGCAGCAATTGTGACTGTGTACTAGTTCCAACTAGCCTCAGGGAAAGAGTACACTGAGTTGAGACCTTTAGAAAGCATTTGCTTGCCTCATTTAATCAAGTGACTTTTATAATTTTCTAGCTTTCAGCCTTATTTATTTCACATAATGAGAAAGAAAAAATATCTTATTTCTGGCATTTAAACAAAGAATATCCACCATTTAAAAATTCATTGCAAGCCCCACATACCTACTTTTTTCATGAAATTTATCTATTTTGCTTTTCCATAAGACAAAAAACATACTTAAGCACATTAATCCTACCTGATTTTTTTTTTTTTTGAGACGGAGTCTTACTCTGTTGCCTGGGCTAGAGTACGGTGGTGTCATCATAGCTCACTGTAACCTCAAACTCCTGGGCTCAAGCAATCCTCCTGCCTCAGCCTCCCAAGTAGCTAGGACTACAGGCACGTGCCATCACACCCACATAATTTTTCTATTTTTTTGTAGAGACAGGGTCTCACTCTTGCTCAGGCTGGTCTGGAACTCCAATCTCCAGCAATCCTCCCACCTCTGCCTCCCAGAGTATTTGATCTTAAAGTAACCAATATTTGTCTTCAGTCAGACCTCTATTCATTTTTCAAGGCCCAGTAAAATCCCCTCTTTTTCAGGACTCTGTATTCCTCTAGTCAGAATCACTCTCTCATTCTTCTATATTCTGACAGTAAAATTTATGCATATCTAATAATATGCTCAGTACATAATCTTTGAAGAGTAATCATATGTGTGCTACTAAATGGTGAACTCCTGAGGAACAGAAATTGTGTCTTTTATTTTTAATTTTTATTTTCCTACAAGAGATTAACCAATGCTTTCTAGTAGTAGAGGTGTAGTGTTTATAATGTTTGAATTGACTCTTTATAATGTCAATGCCTATGATGAATGTATCCACAATGAATGCATTGTGGGGTGATCTATTTTATTCATTAAGATCACCAAATCATCATATTGACCTTTTAAGAAATGATCCATGAAAATAATTTTTATAAATTATTAGAGTCCTGGCAATATTGCAAAATTTAACATTTGAAAAAAATTTGGATAAAATAAAATCACATTTTAAAATGTTTGTGTCTAATGAATCTTTAATACAGAAATTTAAAAAATTTTAATGGTGTTTTTCCTATTTGTAAAATTTCAAGTAAGACCTTCTTTTCTTGTCTTGAAACATAAATACAATTATGTATACTTAATGTTTAATTTACAGGATTTATATTGCTAGTATGTCAGTATACCTCCATTTGTATTCAAAATAGTATTTTTATTTTGAAAAATAGTGTATCAGCCTAACTAACACATAATGAAGAATACATATAACGATTATTTCTGTATCCAGCTCACCATTATGGGAAATTAAATAAGATAGGTCAGTAGAGAATCAGAGCCAATATTAAACAATGCTCATCCCCCATTCAAGTTTTAACTTTCAATTTTTGTAATAAAATATACAAGTTTACATATTTTCTTTCTGCCTTTCTTGTTCTTTTAATGGTGACTTTGGCAACTTCTCCATTTTCCCTATTTTTAGATTGTTTACAAGTCCAAAGGCATCAGAGGAAATATATTCTCTGGAGTATTAGAACTCAAGAAATGACATAATGATGATCTCCAATCCAGAAAGCTGTTTTATAGTGGCATTAAAGGGTTTTCAGATGAGAAAATATAAATTAGTCATCTAAATTCAGGCACTGAAGTCAGAAAAATTCACATTCACAGACCAGTTCTATGACTTAGTACTTGAATGTCCTTTTTGTCGACAGTATGGAAATAATAACATGGCCGGCCTCAGAGCTTGGTTTGAGGACTATAGTACATGTAGAACACTTACCACTATGCCTGGCAGAAAGCCCATCCTCTTTCCTGAGAGTCCGACCTTGCAATCAATCCATCAGCTAGTCAGGCACGTGAACTGGTGAGCCTCTGTGTCTCTTTACCAATTATTTCTGTTTTTGTTTACTCCCAGGCAAAGGGGGACACTGGATTGTCGCAATTAGGAAAGAAACTGAGAACCCTCAAAGTCTGAGAGGAAATCAAAGCAAAGACTTAGTCACTAAATCTTCCAGAAGGAAAGAGGAGAATGAGGAGCTTGGTGGATTAAATTCTGAATGTAGTTTCTTAAAAGGAATTTTTGTGGTAAGGGACAATGGAAAGATAACAAGTTACAATACAAACCCAAGGGCAGGCCTCATGGAAATCAAAGAAATTGGCACCACAGGCACATTGTAGAATAAGAGAATGTTTGAAAAGAGAGGGCTATGTATTTACCATTTTGCTTGATCTACATATCAAAAGCATCTTCTACTGTATATAGAAGATCCTTACAGGAAAATGTTTCATATGAAAAATAAAAAAATAAAATGAAATAAAAAAAGAAAGAAGAAAGTGCTGGAGGCCATGTCATTTTCTTTTTTTCATCCTATTTTCTTTCACAGATTTCAGGCCAGGTGCTGAGTAGCTCATGCAAACTAATACCTTCCCAAATCACAACAAAGGCTAAAGAAGATACTGGAAAATAAAGCCTCCACCACATTGAAATGAAATAACTGAGAAGTAGAGATAATTGAGGAAAATTAAGTGGCTTCAACACAAAGAAAGCATAACTCTTTTTTTCCATGTAGTAACCTGTTATGTAATAAAAGCCTACTGTGCTGGTTAGGAGGAAAGAAACTTTTGCTCAGCTAACTTCAGAAATATTTTTATTTGATAATATATCTTCCTAAGTATTTTGAATCAGTAATATTGAAAAACTGAAAGTCAAATCTCCCAATGGGCTGAAACCCAAGTGATTTGCTATTTGAAAACTTCTATTATTTTACTCATGTATGAGGCCTCCTCTCTAACAGACTCCTTCATGGCAGATTTTTCCTTAACAAAGAGATGTCACTCTGTTTTATTACAAACAAGTTAACAGAAGTTTAAACTCATTTTCTGGTGTTTGTTTTGTTTTGTTCTGTTTTTGTTTTGTTTGCTCTGTTTTTGTTTTGGCTTTTTTTTTTCTAGCAGAAAAGAAATTTGTCCAGGCATTTAACCAGAACTGATAAACAGTTTTAAGAAAATGATTTCACTCAGAATGAAGGTTTTAAATTTGTCCTAACATTCACTAATCAAGTTTATGATTTACCTTGATTAAAAATCCATAACAAAGTTTTAAGAGGGGGATTTCATTAATGCTAACTGGAGATTGTGGAAATGTGTAGAGAACACATTGGCTTTTTAAACAGAACACTCAGTTTCAAATCCTGGCTCCTTGTGTTCTAGTTGTGAGACATGGCAACTGTCCTAACCTTCCTGAACTTCACATAAAATAGCAATAAAGCTCCTTATTATTTATGTCATATTGTTATTAGGAGATTTGAATAAATTAACATAAAGAAATAATTCAGTAAAGTTCTCAAAATATTTGGGGTGCAAGAAAATGTTAATATCATTTCTTGTTAAGAGCACCACCATCCAAAAACCTGTGCAAGTTGACCTCTCTCTCCAACACATCCTATTAGCTATCAAGTCCTGTCATTTCTACCTCCTAAATATCTCTAAATTATATCTTCTTTTTTCCATCTTCCTTTGCACTTCCTTATTTAAGCCCCTCATTACCTCAGGCCTTGACTAAAATAATGGCCATGCAATTCATCCTTGCCTACAGACTCAACTACTGCCAACCCATTCTTTATGTTGAATTCTCTTTCTAGAGAATAAATATAATCACATTATCCTTCTGTTTAAAACTTTTGATGACTTCCTGATGCCCATAAAACAAAATTTAATCTCCCTAAAGTGATACTCGAGAGGCTTCATCATTAGGGAGTTTGACGTCATCTTTTGCCATTTCTTATCATATACTCTATGTGACAAGTACATCACATACTATTCTTTTCCCTGAACTTCTATCTTTGAACTTGCTGTTCCCTTTGCCTATGATGTATTTCCCACCCTCTGACAGTGAACAACTATTCATCTCTAAGACACAGCTGAAATGTCACCTCCCATATGTAGCCTCCTCAGAGCACATAGGAAGAATTTATCATTCCTGTGGGACTTATAATTATATCAATTATGCCACACCATATTTCTTTAATTACTTGTTTACATGTCTATCCCTACACTGAACTGAGAGCTCCAGTGCATAGGATAGAGCCAAAACTGTGGCAGTATTTGATAAATATTTACCAAATTAACAATTGAGAACAACAAAAAAATTGATGTTATGAGTCAGCTTATGAATTAATATGTTTCAAATTTGCAAGTGGCCTTTTATTTTTATAGTATATTTGTAGCCTCTGTCTACACAGGCAAGCAGAAAAAAGCCAGAATTGAGATAATTATTTAGGGACATCTACAAAACAGCAACAACTTTTTTGAGTCAATTATATTGATATTACAAACAAATGTATCTTTGGATTAGATTTTCAAGTTTAATAGTCTCAGTTTACTCTGCTTATTTAGACACATCATGAACACAGAGGTATTTGTGTTATCCCTAGAAAATACAAATTTTAGATAATCCATTATTTCCCTTTGCATGCTAGCATAAAGGAAAGCCAGGGATGTGTGCAACAGCAAACTGACTTTTGTAAATGGCTTTGTCATTGATTCTCAAAGCGTTCTCATTCAGCACACTTGGTATCTTGGTTTCCCCTTCTATTAAACAGTACTGGCCCCTATCTTCAGGATGTTGTGAATTTAATGAGAAGGTTCAGCGGTGGTCCCATTTTATTCTTTTGTCAAGAAAGTAAGAAAGAAAACTAAAATATCTTAGTGTGCAAAGGTAGGAGCCAGGCTTTAGTAATTAACTTCAGTTAGTGCCTAGCATAGTGCTGACAGTGAATAAATATTCCTCATTGGTGATGAAATACTAAATATAAGAACCTGTGTTTCTGGTTCTGCACTGTCATAAAGCTGCTATTATTCAGCATTTATTAGGTACCCACAGAATCTGAGACATAAACATGACAAGTAGAAAACACACAGTCCCTCCTCTAAATTGCAAAAGACAAATGCACAGGAAAGTAGGTGGACCTCGAAATTGTTTCCAAATGGCTGTTTGTAGGAGGATTTAGAGAGTAGGAAAACTAAAAGGGGGATGGACCGGGTGGACAGGATGGAGAGTAAGGAAATGGGAGGTGTAAAAGGAGTTAGTGTTTTCATAAAAGGAATAGGGTAGGAGGTCAGGCTAATTTCCAGAATCTCAGGAGTCGAAATGAGAGATCCACTGGTGATAATGAAGAACCCAAGGGAATAAACGGGAAAGAGTGTTTTTCTTTTGTCTCTCTCTCTCCTCTTGGCTAATGAGGACATGTCCTCCAGCCTCCCTGGTTGGCAGTAAGAGAAAAAGCGTGATTCTTTTAAAGTAAGACACTCCCATGCTAAATGAGTAGTTCTGCCATTTACTAGTCTTAGTTTACTAATCTTTGAAATGGAACAATAACACTTCAAAGGTTGACCTGAGAATTAAAGGCGATGAACAGAGTACATGGCCCACACCGATGCCTTGTACATAGTTTAGGAAGCAAATCCAGGTGCCCCTGAAATCTTAGTCTAGTGTTCCAACCTTAGATATCCCAGGTTTCGTGCTTTCTCCTTCTGTGTGTCAAAAGGCATAAGAGATTTTCTAGAAAGAGACGACGGAGTTTAAACAAGCAATATTTGTTAATAAATATGTAGACAGGAACTATATCATGCTAAGGATCTGTTTACAACTGAATCTGGGGCCTGTGAGATTTTAATCTAGTTAGTAATCTTTTAAGCAATCATTAGATGGAGACTAAAAAAAAAATCACAGTGGGAGCCTTGTAAAATGGTTCTTGGGACTCTCAAGAGCATTTCTGTCAGTCTTTTCATCAGCTGAGCTGGTCTATATCGTAAGTCTTATTTATAAGGAGGCTTTCAGGCAATTTCACACTGCTTTTCTCTGATGCAGCCCCAAAAAACATGTAAACCCAAGGGATTAGTAGCGACTTAAAGGGAAAATAGTGTAAAGTTACACCATGAACGGAGGCAGTGCAGCTGCCTTGATGCACGGTTCCCTTGAGCTCCTACAGTGAATGAAACTTATCTAAGTGGCCCAGTCCACTCCCACACTGCCAGATCCGCAGCCCTTTGTTACAACGTGCATGAGAATTGCTCAATCTCAGGGGCAGCCGGGTCTGTAATGACCTGCATTGTAGAAACACACAGGAGTTCACTATCTAGGAATGAAAACTTAAATCTCTTTTTACATTTCTTTGTTGACAGTTGTAAAGCAGGGCTGGGTAGTAAACAATATGTTTATTCTGGCAATGTTGGTTTCATAGGTGGCTCAGATACATTTATTGAGTAGGGCGGTAGCCTGAAATGGAAATGAAATGAGAATATCATCTCAAGGCTATGAAGAAGTCCTGGAAAAGACTGAATATTTCCTAAATGCAACCATCTTGAGGCTGGCATACTTACATTGATGATCTCATCAGACCAATAATTAATAAATGTGAATTAGGCTAATGAAATCAGATAGGGTAATGAAAGGCAGCCTACTACTTCTTAGCATCGCTATTTTCTCCATTATTTAATCTCTAACAGAAACTGAATGTGCCGCTCGAGATCTAATTGAGCCTGTTTGACTTTTTTTTTTTACAGTTTTAAAAAAATTGTATCAGAGCCTTTAAAAAGGGGCAAGTGTGAAAATATTAAGAATCTGTAAAATGACACATGCAATATTGGGAACATAGATTAAATCAGGACAACTGCAGGCATTTCCTGCTTCGTTGATTAAGACTAAAGAAATTTCAAGTAAAGGATATGATGAAGAGGAATTTCTTTTTTCAGCGCTGAGGTTTTTAAAAGGCAGAGATTCTTCTACCCCAATGGCAGCTGCTTAAATTTTTTGACACACATAGTTTAGTAAATAATTAAACTACACTACATCTTCCCTTGGAGGATAAGCGCCATAGTATGATCTGGAAAAGTATTAATAATAGGGATCAAGAATGAGCCCTTTGGCCTGTAGAACGGAGCTGTGAAAACTTGATGTGGAAATGAATGGGGGAGACTGCCTTCTCTGCTGAGAATTCATAAGCTGCCTCTGGATCTTACATCCGCAAGGAAAAGGTGGAAGTGAGTCTGATGTGATTTGGTTTCTATTTGAGTCTTCTCTACCAAAGAAAGCTTGAGAATCTACAAATGGGATCGAGGGCAAAGGAAGCATGTGCTTCCCATTCTTCTTCCCATTAAGCAGCATGTGGATAAGGGAGCCCCCATGTGAACTGGAACTATTTGGGACCCATTCCAGAGACTTCTCATGTTCTCTTGTCTTCTCTTTGAAAGCAAGCACCAAAAAAGAGACAGGAAGAAGGCATTTGTGAGTAGAGGGTTAAATTCAGCAATATGTGTGGATAAAATCACAGTATATTTCCAATTTGATAATATTGGATCTATTTTGAGATTACTTATCAGTTGGTTATTGTGCTAATAATTGCCATTAAAATTAATACTACATTTTTGGGAATTAGGCAAAGAGCTAACAAGTTTGCTTTTACACAGAGCTTTCCAAAAGCAATCTGGGTAACTTGTTTCTGGAATGCAGCTGTGTAAGTTTTCATTAACATCTTGCAGGTGGAGCCTAATTTTAGTTCAGCCTTGAGAAGGGGGAATTGTTTTCCTCACGATATGCAGAGCACCACAACAGCAGAGCAGGTGGGGCTTTGCCAGGCACTTGTTTACTTTCTTGTTTTTTTAAAAAACAGATGATTCATATCGTTAATCATACAGTTTCTATTTGATTTTAACATGTCTTTAACAGAATAGTCTGGAGTACATTTGACCTACAGTTACTCGAATGTGAAACAAAAGCAATGAAATGGAAAATGATAAGAAAATGAGCCATGATTCCTAAATATAGTGGAGGAAAAGCCAGTGAATGAAGTAAAATTTAGAAATACATCTGTTTGGCTACAAAAGCATTTTAAAAAGCAACCTTCGAGATTCTAGTTTGGCAATTTGAAGTTGGCTCAGTTAAAAAAGTTCAATGTATTTTTTTTTTTTTCTGCCATTGCAAGAAGGAAGCTATTAGGGAAAGGAAGCTGTTGCTGGGAAGAGAGGAGGTGAGAGGTCAGGAAGGACAACTGAGATGCAGATTGTTTTCTCTTGCAAGTTCTTCCCTGGCCTTTGAATCTCAGGGAATGGCTGGTAATCGGCTTAAATTTTAGGTCAGAGTAAAAAAACTTTTTAAAGAATAATGAGAGTAATTAAAGACAGTAAGTTCTCTTTTAATTTGGGAAGTATCTTAAGCTTTACATTAAGCTTCAAGAGCACAAACCCCATAGCTTGGCTATGTTTGGTGTTTCACTGCAGTGAACCTACTGTGTGTGTTTCTTTGGATGTGAGGATAGTGTGGTACGGCCGTAGTGCCACTGCGTGTCATCTGGCTTAAACAAGTGCCTTTGAATTCTTCTACCCTGTGGGGTGTGCATGAAAATTCCATTACCTCCACAGAGAGGGGGCAGCTCCATGTGCATATTTGTTTCTTTCAATTCAGTCTCTTGGAATGGATGGAATTTGTGATTATGCTATATAGAAGTCTATTGTTCTGAACCTTAAAATAAACCTTTTCTTAAAAGCCCTCTTCTGGACCTTGAAGGTCACCATTCAAGGGTTTTGCCTTTATGAAAGTTCTTAACCTGGTATAAAGGTTTGTCCATGAATGTGCTTCAGAGTGTTCGTGGAAATGGTTTGGGTTTTTTGGTTTTTTTTTTTTTTCTCTGAATAGACATGAATGTACATTTTTCTCAGAAGAGAGTTCATGGGTTTCCTTGGATTTCCAGAAGGATTTGTAAAACCCAAAATGTTAAGAACTATTGCCTTATACAGAATGTTTTCAAATACTACCTTTAATGTAATGAAGATACAGTAGTTTACTTTGGCTAATGATTATAACTAAAATACAGTATTTATTAGCCTTCCTCTTACAGTGAATCATAATCTGACTTTGGAAAGTTTGCACTTTAAATCTGCCTAGATTCTCTCCCTAGGATATCATAAATCTTTTCCTATCTCTGACCTGTTACCATGCTAAAAGAGAACCTAAGAGAATATTAGACTTTCTAAAGATTTGTTCCTTTATTAAACATAGATTTATTAAGCACCTGTTATAATTGAGGTACTTTCTGATTTCAGAAATATACGACACAGTCTTTCTCTTTAATAAGTATCCAAGCCTGTCCCAGAGACATTCAACTAGGAAAACAAATTCAACCAATTGATCTGTTAGTAAAGAGGGAAGATGTTATGTGAGGTCCCAGATTTTCAGAACATATTGCACATTCCTGTTTTGAGATGTAAATAAAAAGATTAAAAAAAAATGACTGTGACCCTTTGGCAATATGACAAGAACCACACCACACCCAAACCTGTTTGTTCTGTCGTCCCATTCCACCCACCTGCAGACGTGGCTGTAGTGGGGGCCGTGAGGGTGACAGAATAGAACTCTAAAAGTGGCTCCTCTGAGTGGAATGCAGAGAAAGGTCATCAGAAGGCAAGAGGAACCAGTGTATTTGAGACTGAGGCTAAATAAGCATTTTTGACTGATTTGATCTTGCAGATTCCCTGAAGCTTCATCAGATTGTGATTTTGCAACTCTCTTGAGAATAGTCCTACTGGGCTTTTCACAAATGCCCTTTTCGTTTTTTTCCTGATAAGACCCAATCTTTGGATGAGATCTATCTCTTGTAGCCTGGAACTCAGACTCTGTTACTATTTCTTCCAATCCCCACCATCTGAGGCTCTTCTCACTCATTACCAAGTATTCCTTTGACCCCAATTTACTTGCAGGAATAGGAGGACAAAGAGAAAAGGAAATAATTTTAAACAAAGCAGGAATAGAGTACTTCAAATTCTTTCTCACTGTAACACACACTGTCAATAGCAGATCAATCGATTTGATCTTCCCAATATTGTTTTTAGCCTCATCCAGAATGTAAAATTCAGTATCCAACTTCCATTGATCATGAAATGCAGGACTGTCTTGGGAAAGATGAAATTAGAATGTAAAAAGTTGTTTTGGCTCTCTAAACAGAGAGCTCAGTTTTTTAATATTCCTAGTTAAAAATCACAGAATTGGCAACCTGCTTTTCTCTTTTCTAGGTTATTCATTTCTTTGTAAATTTTTCCTACTCTCCTTTCTAGGCAAACCTACACTTTTCCTGCTGAGATTCCTTAAGTCATAGAGTAAAATGTCACCAACAGGAAACATGTGATTCATTTCACTCTTGCTAGTAGGTACATTCAGAATACTACTTCAAGAGGTTTATTTCCCGTTTTTAATCTAAACCTTATTGGGCTGCCTGCAGTGGAAGCCTGAAGCACAGCTGCTAAAATAAAGTCTTTACAGAAGCACTTAAACAAGACCTGGTTGTTCTGGTACTGCTTCTGAAGAAGTTCCAATCAGCAGCAGGGTGAAATTTATGAGATTCTTATGAGATTTTTGGTTTCTTAAAAGAGTACACATGCCACAGAGAACCTGAATGCATTCCATGAAAATTGTACAGCCCTGTCAACCAGTACAAGCGCATGTGCAGAAAACTTGAGAGGTCACTATTTAGCAGGATCACACTAAAATCATCTGAGACAAGTGAGATAAATCCCATTTGAAGGCTTAAAGTGATAGAAAGAGAATCTGCAACTTCAGTTGCAGAGCCCTGCCAGTATCTAATTGTTGTCTTTAGTTCTAGCACTCATCTTTAATATTCATTGGTATCAGCTCTGCTTGGGTTTTTTTAGCCTATAAATTTGGTAAAGATAAGCAAAGCATTAGACAAGAACACTGTAAGTACATGAGAATCTCTACTTTGTAGAAAAGAAGTAATAAGAATAAAGAGTATTTTGATTGCACATACCAATATGCTTGGGTAATGTCTACTCTTAATTTTCTTTTTAGGACTTTGGATTATCAAGAGTTATATAGGCTGAGGCAAAATGGCTTTCATATATGTGTGTATATATATATATACACACACAAAGCCATTTTCATATACAGTATATACAATATATATGAAAGCCATTTTGCCTCAGCCTACATATACATGTAAAAAACCAAATTACATAATGTATTTTGAAAGTGTTTATACCCCTCCTACTGCCAAGGAAAGATCCAATTACTCAAATAGATTGAATTACGTGGGATAACAGAGGTGTCAACCAATCTTCACCCAGCAGTGCTGGACCAGTTCCTTTGATATCAGGCCATTGTATGCTGTGCTCTTTTTTGGATTACTGTTTGACAAAAATAAAGCAAGGAAGAGTAAGCAAGACACAAATAGTCATGTTGGAAAAATGAGAATTGGTGACATTAATAATAATGATATTTAAATTGCTATAGCATATTGTTATTTTCTAAGTGTTTATCTACAAGATGAGCTGATCTTTCTAATAAGCTTTGAGGAAGACTGAACAAGTACTATCAAGTCATTTTATAGAATAGAAAGTTAAATCAGGTGTTGTAGAACAGATTATATTTTTTTCACCAGTAGAGTATTTAATAAAACATTAAATTAGATGTCAATATTTTAAAAATTGGAGATGTCACATAAAAACTTGGATATCTGACTTACCTAGAAAGTCAAAAGTTCTGGTACCACTGGACAACACTGGGCCCATACCCCCGATGGCAACACAGTACCACTCCTTCCTATTGCCTTATACCCAGGCTCCAAACTCATTAATTTTTACTTGCTTGGTCTTTTAAGGCATTTCACTTTTGAACCCATGGTGTAAAAGGATTTTCATAAGGTCATGCCCTGAGTTCATGGCAGAGATAGGCCTAGAGTGCAGGTCTACTGGCTGCATTCTTTCACCATAAAGTGTTCACATTAGACGAATATGTGGCTAGCACATCCTTCTTTCCTCTCCTCAAAGAAGCTTCTGCTCCAATGAACTTCTCATAGTTGCCTAAGAGCCCATGTCTGAATACGTTTGGTGCTGTTCCCGACGCTTTTCATACTGTCTGCCCACCTCTCTCCCTTCTCCTCACTCAACCTTAGTCCTAGTGCTCCCCTCAAAGGTACCCTGCTCTCTGTAGCCATCTCAGAGCCCATTTGCAGCTTCCTCCCTCTCCCCATGCCATCATTTATTCAGTCTCATCATTGGTTCAATAAATGTCAGGTGAGTGAATGAAGAAAGGAAATAGTATTACGCTAAGACATTAGTCTGTACTTACTTTTCTCCCCAGGTCTATGTTGGGGGTGACACATTATGGCTTCCTATCTGTTTAAATTATGGGTCAGATTATTTAATAATAAAGATTTTGGGGGCCGGGCGCGGTGGCTCACGCCTGTAATCCTAGCTCTCTGGGAGGCCGAGGCGGGCGGATCGCTCAAGGTCAGGAGTTCGAAACCAGCCTGAGCAAGAGCGAGACCCCTGTCTCTACGAAATAGAAAGAAATTAATGGGCCAACTAAAAATATATAGAAAAAATGAGCCGGGCATGGTGGCGCATGCCTGTAGTCCCAGCTACTCGGGAGGCTGAGGCAGAAGGATCGCTTGAGCCCAGGAGTTGAGGTTGCTGTGAGCTAGGCTGACGCCACGGCACTCTAGCCCGGGCAACACAGTGAGACTCTGTCTCAAAAAAAGAAAAAAAAAAAAGATTTTGGGGAGAATGGCATTGAGCCACATCTATCATAGGCAATGTGGACGAAGTTTGGGCAATGTCTCTTTGAGGTAGTTCAACACATGCCTTTTGGGCTTGTGGATTCAGCATTTTTAACTCATCTATTTTTCAAAAATGTTCCTTGTTTGAGCAGAGAAACTGGTGTTTCTTTACCACTTTAGTTTGGTAAATTGGAAAAAGATTAATTCAAACTCTAGAGAAGGCAGGACTCTACCCCAGAAGGAGACAAATTGGTCCCTGGTAGGGAAAATGATATGTAGAAAAATGATGCAGAAAAGATAAGGAGTGGCCCCAGTTATTGATTCATCCCACAAACATTTTTTAACATTTACTGTGTTCCAGACACCAAACTAGGCTCTGGAGGTAAGTAGATATGTAAATAAATAGGTGCAGTGGGTATTATGGGGGGCATATGTGGACATCTGTCCAGGGTATCCCCTGTATCCCCTGATACAAAGGAGATAGCAGTCAGTTCTGCCCAGTGAAATCAATGAAAGTTCCGTAAGTTGACCCTTGAGCTGAGTCCTAATGGATACACATATATTTTGTACTCACTCTGGGTAGGACATTAAGGACTATTTAGCATTACAAAATAAATTTGGAAAATGGCTATCTCCTTCATAAGGATATATATAGATCATAAGAAAAACGCTTGAGGACATAGTGGGTACATAAAAAAGCACCCACTATGTAGATGAAAAATCAATGAACAGCGATATACAGTCTACAGATTGTACCTGAATTTCAATTGTGGCTCAATTATTTAATAGCAGTGTGACACTGGAAAAGTTGCTAAACTTCTTTGTGCCTCAGTTTTCTCCTCTGTTAAAAGTAGATGATAAAATTATTTACTTTGTAGAGTTGTGGTTAGTAATAAATAAGATAACGTATGTAAATGGTTAGCACAATACCTGGCACATAGAATTAAAAAGTTAGCAATTAGCATTATTATAATATAATGTAGTATAAGCCCATATACTATTTTTCTTTGAAATAGCATCAAAAAAGGATCATACATTTCAAAGCACTTATTAATAAAAACTCAGATAATTAAAACAAAAAAGAAATCTCAAACCTAATATGCCTTGCATCATTTATGTTTCAGTTTTGCATTTTATTCTCACTCATCTTAGATAATGAAACCAGACCAGGTCCCATAATTGCCCTTCTGCAACTAACTGTTCAGTATTCAGTTTCTTGAATTTTTCAGTGAGGTTCATCTTCCAGCCGTAATGAATTAGCATAATACTACTGTGCTGAGGTTTCCAATACTGCATATTACCAATGAGAACCATTCTCAGCAATAAATTTTACTTTCAAACATTGATTAAAATTGTGAATCTTAAATTTTCTTAAATTGTGTATCTTAAATACACATACGTATATACATATGTACATACATACATCTCTTTTAATAATATAATATATGCATTATTTTATGCTCTCCATCAGAATTGATTCTTTTTATTGTTAAACATATTTGTTTTATTAAGAACATTTTAGGAATATTGAAAATAGTATCAATGTGTGTATATACAATATTCTTCTGGAAAAATTTGTCTCAAAAATCCTTTATTTCCTATTAATCCTTTGATTATTCCCATAAAATTCACATGAAACTGATGAACTAGTTCCTTCTAGATGGGGTAAAATAACCTTTTTCAAAATCTTTCACCAAAAAAAAAACAAAAAACTTTCACATCTGGGAACTTTACAGGCTCTTGCTAATATACCATCATTTCATTCTGTGCTTACCTACCAGAAATAATCTTAGGCCTTTCTATGTGATAAAAAGATATACTATTCTATAAAGAATTAATATGGCTCTTAAAAATACAGTATAATAAAAGTAAAATTAGGGAAAAGTCATATCAGTAGAATATTATACGATGATAAGGACTTTATTATTTTCTAATACCCACTCAAACTGGAATAATAAAAATTACCAAATAGAACCTATTTTCTCTTCTAAAGATATTTTTCATTTTACAAAATTGGGATCATTCACCATAGTTCCATCTTGAAGGAAAGGACCCTGCCTTATCTTACTAATTCTGTGCCCCCCCTCAAGGGTAATCACAGGACTGGGGCGGCTATGTTTTGAGATTTGAGTGTGAGCTGCTTGAGAGTTTCTCCCTGGCTATATTCCTCTGTTGTATTCTGGGCTTTCTGCCATGTTCTTGGGCAACATCTCACACCACCACACTTTTCATATCTCTTCCATTCTGCCCATTTCCAGGTCTTCTTTCCCAGACTGACAAATTGTATGTAATTTATTACAGAGAAATGTAGCCCCTCTTTATCCAGTACTGCTCATCAGGCCTTGCCAGAAGGACCTTGACTTTCTCAATCTGAGTATCTCCTCCGGATTTATCTAGCTGTTTTCCTCAACAAAGGAACCATTCATGTATGGTATAAGTAAGTATTGCTTCTCCCAAGAAGACAAAAATAGTCATCTTTTTTTTTTTATGAAGCAGCATTGAGGGGTTCCCCCCCCACTATGTATAATTTTTTTCCAACAGATATTTTTAGAGAGTGTTGTATATCTAAGGCTTTGTGCAGAACAATTCAATCTTCACTTTACTTACAATAACTCCCATTACAGGAAGTGAACCCAACAAGGTGAAACAGATAGCTATATAAATAAGTTCTAGTGTCTTCAAGAAAGAGAGAACTTCAAATGTGCTCATGGAACTTCTGCCAATTATTTTTGAAGTGTCATGAAGAATGGGGCAGAGGAAAGAAGACTAGAGATGAATTGATACTGACCTGATTTTACTAGAAATGAAAGCTGGATTCTGAGAACTTTTAACCAATGAATTTGACATTAGCCCCTAGCAAAATTTAGGCAGAATTATTAAAGTAAAAGTGAGCCTTTTGAAAAGATAGCAGTGACTATTAAGAATTAGTTTAGGTTCACGAAGAACAAAGCATCCCCAAGTAAACTAATTTACTTTCACTCTTCAAAAGAGAATATAACTGGATTTTGGCAAGTCTTTTAATCAAAATTCTCATATGTTCCTGGAAGATAAGTTAGAGCTAGTTTATAGTATGGTTAGGAAGTTTCCAAAATGGCAGAATTACCTCTTTAAAAGTGATTAAGAATGAACTTTGGAGTCAAAAAGCCTTAGGGATTCAAATTGAAGCTCTGTAATTTATCTCTATCAGACATGTAAATTTGTGAAAGCTACATAAACTTCCCGAACCTTAATTCCCTCAGTTGTAATGAGGGATTAAAATTATCTATGTCATAAGGATACTTATTAAATGACATAATGGGCATAATTGCTTTTTACTCATTATTAAATAAATGCTCAATAAAAATGATAGGTTGTGTTTTATTCTCATTACCTAAGGCTGATTGTTGTCAATCTGAAGAGAGGTCTCTGAGATATGCATTAATACTTTTTTTGCCAGTGATCTGAAAGAAAACGTGGAAGACATAACAATTACACTAGCAGGCTCTGCACTATGCTGTGCACTTTTTCGGGAAAGGGACCATGTCTTCTTGGTGTCCTCAGTACCTGACATAGTGCCTCACCCATAGAAGCCCACTCAGATGTCTTTCAAAGAATGACACAAAATGAAATATGGTAACCAAGACATTAGATAGCAAAATCAGGATTAAAAAATGTTACAGATTAGAACAATGAGCTGATACCAAAGATGAACTCTAGAATGGATGGATATAAAGTCCACTATTTCCATTCAAAACACCAGTTGCAACAAAGACAAGTTGTAAGAGATTTGATTAAACAAGTTGGAAGAGAGAGATTTGTATGAAAAAGATTTAGACATTTTAGTTTTGTAAAAAGTAAAGAAACTAAGACAATGATAATGATGCCAACCCCTTCTCAGAGTACATTTCCTGCCTCCATAAAATTCTAAATTATTAGAAATGAGTCCAGAACAAGGCAGGCATCAGTACCCACATATTTTGCATAATTAGACCACATTTCAAATAATGCATTCAGTTCTGACTGCCACATTTCAGAAAGACCTGGACAAACTGGAATCTATCCAATATGGAGACAGGCCCTAAAAGCCATATCATATTATAATGATTAAAGGAATGTTCAGTCTGAAAAGAGAGTAGACATAGAGAAAAATGATAGCCATTTTTCAAATAGTTGAATAACTTTCATGTGGAACAGGGATCAAATTTATCCTCAGAAACTTCAGAAAAAAACTCATACCAAAGAATAGACAATTCAGGAAGGTATTGGTCAAAAATAAGGAATATCTCTATTTATCAGGAGAACAGATTGTCCTAGAGGTAGTAATGTATTCTTTTAAAAGTTATTTAATTTTAATTTATTTAGTAAATGATTACTGTTCACATTTATGTGCATACCATGTATAAATTCTATATACAAAGGGAGCCTTCAAGAGTTTGCAGGTTAGTTGATTTACATCATGTATAATTTCCACATATATATATTTAGAAGTATATAAATATATCTCTAAACATTTACTTAGCAAATATTTATTGAAAATCATTACATGTCAATTTTGTGCTAGATGGTCAGCAAGTTGAAGCAAAGGCAATATTATATAGGAAATTCTTGCTTGGGTGGGATATTGGATGAAACTTTGATATTTGAGATTAAATCAATCTAAAAAAAAGCACAGTTTGCTGGATTTAAATGTCACTAAGGAATCCAGGGGTCTAAGAAAATTAAAATTCCACCTCTAGAGTACAGTACATTGACAAAGTGGGTTGAAATTAAAAGTCAAATGCACACCCTTTACATCTATTGAGCCCCATATTCTGTAGACTTTGTTCTGATTATATTGTACTTACATGGCAAATAAAACATATACTTTTGGCATGTTTTTAAAATCTTGTCTTGCTTCTATAATACCTGAGTTCCATTTACACATATGCTATAAAGAAATATGTAGCCAACCAACTTTTTTTTAAAATACCACAATCAACAATTTAAAAAAATTATTGAGTGTCAACTGTCTACTACTCCGTAGGGAGCAAAAAGGATTCCTTTTCCTTAAGAAGTTTATAGAACACTTCTCCTGCTATCTGTTTCTTCTTAGAAGTAAAAGAATCATAGCTAAAAGATGTATTTGATTTGCTCTCAGAAAACTTAAGAACAAAATGTATAACATATGCAATGGTGTTTGTGTTAATTGTTTGGGGACCTCTGATTTTATTTTTTCTTTGCTTTTTGTTTTGCAAACACTTGCTTTAAAAAAAGATTCAGTAATTCTCTATGCTTAAAGAGAGCTTTATTTTTAAGGAATGAGCATCAAAAAGAATCTATTTTTGCTAAATGGTTAATTAGAAGAGGATGGTTCTAAAAAGGAAACAAACAGAAAGCAGTAGAACTGCCCAGTCTTGCTCACTGCAGCCCAATCCTGATTCAGCAAATAGGTATTTGCCAGTAGCAATGAGCATTGTGTACTACAATGACGGTGCTGCTTAACTCGATACTGTTCCCACACCTCAGTCAGTCGGGTCCGGTGCGTGGGTAACTCATGAAGTCACTGGGTAGCAAAATATTGAAAGCAAAGGAGGTTATGAGGGTTTAGAGACAGGTGGAACTGGCTACATGATCACAGCCACGCCTACCTTTTAAAATGTACTTGGCAACGAAATTCATGCCAATATGACACCTGTCTGCTTAGGAAATTCATGACGAGACAGAAGGGCAGCCTTGGGATCGTAATAGTGTTGTGACTGTGAACACTTCAGGAGCCTCTGGGAAAGGCTCCACACTCCTTTCTTACTTGTATGCCAATTGGAACTTGAAGGAAGCTTGATAAGTGATGTTCTATGTGGACCCAGAATTACAACTGATAAGGTAAGGGCAATTATATTATCTCTTCATTTGATCATTAAACACAGACTATAAAGACATTTCCTACTCATCTTCCCTTTCAAATGTAGATTACTAGGGCAATCTTGGCAGTGTATTTCAGGATCTTGAACTTGAGGGATAGAATTGTCTGGTGTCTACTCTAAAAAGAGACGTCTAGCCCCTGCAATAGCTGTCTGTACAGTTCCTGGCTAATGGGATGCAGAGAAACGAGGAAGAGGGTGAGCTGTGCTGGAGGAATAAGGAGAGATTTCAGAGGAATGTGTCAAGGCAGCTCATCTCCCGAGGCCCTACGCGATGAAGTTTTAGTAGCCACCTATATTCAGAGATTTAAATTTATGAAAAGAGAATCGTAATGATATCTTAATTGCTCTGAGGATTTCCTTTCAAAAGAATTGTCACAGAAGCAGTTCCTTCGGAGGAATGAGAAACCGAAGGAGATGGCTTTCTTGTGCAAGAGTTGAGGAAAGCCTTCTATCCTAGAAGTTAATGTTTATGGATCTCTTTGGCAAATAATAGTCTCTGTTTCAATTCCATTCTGTTTGGTGAGGATTCAAAAAGTCTTAATCAAATCTAGCAGTCATCGCTGCTTCTTTCTCTCCTAATCTCCCTGATCATGAATTATGAGATCCTTCTCTCTTAAAATAAAACACCATTTGTTAAAGCCTTTTCAAAATTAAGACTAAAGCCATCAAAACTAATTGTTTGTTGGCATTGAATAAACAAATTTTTTAAGTTTGATGAACTGTTTGTAAGCTCTAATCAAGTGGGTGGAGTCAAAAAGAGGGGAGGGAACCCACTGAAACAATACATGTAATTTGTTTGTGCTATTATTTGAGATAATTACAAAGCAAATGTTCGAAAGCTGTTCTTTATCTTTATACCAAAAGAGGGAAAAATAGGAGAGAAAAAGCATAAGAACACCCAGCCATTGTCAGCTGCTCTCTAAAATATTGCTGGATTCACAATTGTTGAACATTTAGCATTACTAAGAATGCCCAGGACAGAGTGTCATGTTGAATGTAGAGTGATGACTTCATAGGAAGGCAAAGCTGAGAATATGACCAGTTTGCAGTCACAGAAAAATCAGCTTTAATTAATTTGAGTGCCAGCTCTGTGTATAATTACACAGCATGAGAGTTTGCATGCAAATGCGGAAATGCTGATTGTTCAAATACTTGCACTTGCTCATTAATACGTTGGGACTAAGCGGGGCTGGCAAGCAGACAGGGTACAGCACACACGGTGCCTGCAGGCTAATTTGTATTATACTGTAGTTAGCAAACAGATTTCAGATGTTTCTCCTTTCTTTAAATAATAAGCACAAAAATATGTATGTCATTTTCATCTGTGACATACCTTGTTTTCTTCTTGATTAAAATAAAATGTTTTGGGTTTTTAAAAAATTGTTGAGGTACAATAAACATTACTATAACACTGACTTATAACTATTTGATGCCAGTAATATTTATGCCGGTTCTAAGATATTTCTATTGGACATTTCATGTAATTATCCACACTGGTCATATTTCATAATTGGTAAAACTATATTCAAACAAGGTAAATTTATGATTAAATCCGAGAAGGAACAATGTGATAGTTGCAGTTGAATTGCCTACTTATCTGTCGAATCCAGTCTCTTGCAGCCAGCATCGCAGCGGCTAGGTCCAGAGGCTCCAGGACAAAGATTGATTTCTTTGTGAAAGTACCTAATCCTAAAATGTCCTGCAGTGAGATTTCTCATTCTGACCTCTGAATTTTTTAGTAGAGATCAGCTTCAACCAAATTCCTAACTACCTTGACAACACCCCAGGGGGAAAAAAAATCTTCCTAAATAAAAATGCTAGGAATATCTGATACTTTCTTCAGAAAATAAAGAATTTGCCCACATACCCAAAATCTGGTAGCACTACCAGTGCTGTCTATTTTCTTGCCAACATTTCAATGCACTGAAATTCTACAAATATGTATGGAGCCCCTGTTTTTGTCACACACTCCAAAGCAGAGAATATACAATAGTAAGGTAAGCAAGGTAGGACACAGTCTCTGTGTTGACTATCTCTTTTCTCTCAGGAATTGTCTCAGGAAGGAACCTAACTCAGTTTCCCTAGGAAATACATGCTATTATCAGTTGTTACCTTGGGGAAAGCCCACATTACAGAAACTTGACTCTATGGCCATCCATAAACACAGTTCTTATGGCCCTTCTGGGAGACTAACGTGCTCTCTGATATTTCTTCAACCCTATTCTTGTGTAAGATGAAGGCAGCTTCTTCTGTCCCTGGGGTTGAGTAGAAATTTAAAGGATATGTGAAACAGTCCATCAGGCAAGCCCAAAAGTTTTATAAGAATAGACTGAGGAGGAAGGCTTTCCCTGAAAGGCAACATCTGTAAGAATAGTCATTTCTCAAGGAAAGAAAAAAAGTGGAAACGACATGTAGATGGGCATGGGGCACTTCACACCATTTGACCTGACCAAAAGTAGGCAGGCATCTACGTAAGTGCTCTCAATATGACACGCTGAGGAACACTGGCTAGAGAGCATGACCTTTCCTTCCTAAAAAATCTGCCAAGGACTTCCTATAGATATGGCATATGTATATGTACAAAGATGGAAAGTAAAAACATCCAGATGTACCACCTGGGCTCTCACTTCACTTTCAGGGTAGTCATAATCCTCTCATGCTACCTATCAAAAATATGCAAGAAGGAAGAGGAAAATCCAAGATAGTGAAAGAACTCAAGGGTATCTTCATGATGTACAACACAGTAATTTGGGAACGGTGGTTTTCCGGGACTAACTATGAATTGCAAGTACCCTGAGCTCAAACAGCTTTTCCTAATAGCTCTATCATGATCAGATACCCATGATCAGAAAACAAAACCAAAAATAAACACACTGAAAAAAATCCCAAAATATGTATTCTTTAAGAAAATTTCACATGACTGGGACCAAACTAATAACAAATATTTGTTATGTGGATATGTTGGCATCTTTACCAAGGAGAGTTAAAAAAAAAAGTTAGGGGATTTTGCCTGTAGGAAATAAATTTTAGTGGAGTTGTGGAGATATATGAAAGGAGCCATATTCATGGATGATGCAAGTAATTTTAAGAAGTAATTAGAGGTAAAGAAAAGACAGAATAAATTTGTAGAAAAGAAAAAAGAAAATTTATTCTGGAAAGTGTTCAGGAAACCTGAGGAAGTTCTCGCCACAGAGATGAAGAAAGCTTGTCACCCAGTGTAGAATCGCAACACAGCAGGGAGGTGCAGGATGATCAACTGCGCCGGTTATTACAGAGGGAAAACACAGAAGGCCGAAAGCAGCTATGAGTCAGCAAGGATTAGGTCAACAAGAACTGTTTCCATAGATTCATGGGTAAGAGCACATATTTCACAAGCACGAGAAGAATGAAGGTGAGAATGATTGAAGATAACAAATGTGAGGAATCTCTATTCAGAAAGCGAAGGGGAAGAAGTGAGGCAAACACATTTTTTAGGAAGGGGGAGATTTTACCATGTTTGTAGAAGAGAAAAGAATTAGTGGAGCAGGAGCAATTGGAGTTATAAGGGGAAATGTTAACATTGATGGGGCAGACGTTGGGAAGAGTTTGGGTAGCCATGATATCCATAGAGGGTTTTGTTGTGGTGTTGTTATTGTTGTTTTTATCCTACTGCAAGAGAGAAAGGAAGAGAAAGAAGGTTGTGACAGAGAAAATCTGAGGTGGAGGGGAGGAAAGTTGTGAGCGTATGTGCCAGATACCTTTGATCTAGTGAGGATGGTGGTGAGATCATTTCCTGGGAGGACATAGGAAAGGGTGGGCATGACACAAAGATTAAAAGGACTTTACTTTCTTACTGAAGAAAAGGTAGAGCTAAATAATTTTAAACAATTTGTGATAAAATTGGGGGGAGAATGAGCAAGAACGAAGAAATGAAAACTGTTCATTGTAAAAGTTTCACTTAGACATTAACTTGTGCCGAGTGAAGTGAGTAATGAGACTGGACTTGTAATTTACCTAGCAATTTATAAGTTTACATGTTCCAATCTCAGTACACCTAAAGCTTTTTTTTTTTTTTTTTAATAGTTTAGCACTTTGTATTATACACTGAGGAAAGATCTGTGGGGACAATATCTGCACATGAAGTAAAGGAGACATATAACGCACGGAAGAGCTTAGTCTTCAAAGAAAAACCTATCATCTCTCTGGGGCTACCCCCTCCCCTTGTACACTTTTGGCTTTGCTGGTGACAAGAAATATGTTAACTACAGGAGAAAAGCCTGTATGAGGACGCCTACGTCTCCCTTCATCATAGTACTTCTCTGTTACACACCCAGATTCCTGTTGGCTCGTTCTGCTTGGGTGAGACACCAAATTCAGGGCAGCCATCTCCTGAAAACCACCGTTAAATATAGTACCTGTGTATTACTTGGCAAAGAGAGAAGTCCCCAAAGGTCTGACTCTCTGCTTAATATGTCTGGAATTACCATTAGCATTTTAGAATAGGTGCATCTTAGGCTTAGCTGGCTATTCCAGTTTCCCTGCCCAAAGTCAGGAGCATAGCACATCAGTCTGTAAGTGGCTGCCAGTAACACAGGGCATCCCCTGGGAGCGGCAGGCCTGGGCGTGGTATAACAGGGGCACTGAGCCTTCAGATGTTCCTGGAGAGAGTGGTGGTTGTGGTATGCGGATGTCTGGGCCCCCAGGGATCAGGCAGTAGTCAGTAGGCAAAGGAACAAGACAAAAATTGTCTCAGAATGCCTCCAGCCTGCCATTTGCTGCTTCTTCCAATTTCCTTTTTCTCTGGTCCTCTTTCCCTGCTATCCTCTTCCTTACCTTTCCCAGATCCCAAATCTAAGGGTCCTGTGGACCAGGTAAAAGAGTTTGTAGCATGTACAAAATAGGGTATGCTGATGATTTTTAAATAAAATAATGATACCTAATTCAAAACCAGTGATCTGCTTTATGTCAGGTGCTACGGTGTATGTGGGGGATTTGAGGATGAACACGTCAGGCCTTTCACTTAAGGAATTCATCCTCTTGTGAAAAGACAACCCTGTTAGATACAAATACTTGAAGATATAGAGGCACCAAGAAGAGGAAAAGAGAATGGCGACAGAAAAAGGCATTTCTTCTGTAGGAAAAGAAAAATATTGGCAAAGCAAATGCCGAAGCAAATGCATGTAGATATGAAAATGCATATAAATGTGAACAAAACTATATTTTAAAAAGATTTTTCTGGCAGCAATATATCAAGTTGTTTGCATGCAGAAGAGCCTAAAGAGCACTTAGGAGGCTGTTGATATAGTCTATAGAAGACAAGGGATAGAAAAGAGGATAGAGATGGCAGAGATAGCTCAGAGGAGACATTGACAGGGTTTTGCAAATTATTGCAAAAAGAGACAGGAAAGACTTGACTTGAAAGTTTCAAACTTTGGTGATGACATTTAAAAAAAAAATAGGAAGCATAAGTGGAGATGAAAATGTGAGAGGGAAGATACTGGATTCAAATTGGACCTAATGAGTTTTTTGAGGCGCCAGAGCCTATCTTTGCAGAGAAGAGCGGTGTGCAGGGGTAAACCCGTATCCAGCACTCTGAGGAGATAACAGAGCCCAGGATAGAGCAGTGGGGAGCATTGTAGACAAGGCCCAAAGAGTAGAAGAGATCATTAAGGAAGAGAGAGAGAACAGGAGAGAAGAGGGCTGAGGAACAGACTTTTCGGCCACAGTATGGAGAATTTGAAGAAGAAGGAGAGAGAAGTTGTAGTCACACGGTTAAAAAGAAAACCGAGAATGTCCAAAGAAAGGAAGGAAGGGTGGAGAGTTTCTGGAAGGAGAGCCCGATCAGGCAACAAGGAAGAGACACAGAGAAGGAAGCTGAAATATGAGAACACTGGATGTCACAACAAATTAGTCATTGATGACTTTCAGGAGAAAGATTTCATCAAGAGAGATTTCTCTTCATGAGAAGAGAAGTCACATGCTGGGTGATAAGGACTTACCTCAAGTCTCCAGCATGTTGGAATATTGAAACTAAACCAAAGCATTAAGCTTTCTAAGAGTTTCCCTTCAATTGGAGGAAGAGAAGATAAAGCATAGAGACAACCTCAGAGGGCAAGGCGAGTGGCACCAGTTCAAGGTGGTCTGCCGTACCATGTTACCCAACCAGAGCTCTGGCCTATTGTAATTCTGGTTTCTCTCGAGCTCTTACTTCCCATCCTCAGGTGAAGGTGGGTGGCAGTTAATGAGGAAGAGTCAATGATGTTCAAAGATGACTCAGGTTAATTATCTGGAAAAAAAGATCCAGTGTACAATTAACTGGGGGGGGGGGAGATGACTAAGACCGTAAACAACAATCTAGCTCTTCCTACAATTCATGCTTTGGAATTAAAGGAATTTTTTTCCTAAGGAAGTCATCTCCATTTCACCCACTGTTCCTGGCCTACTTTATCTTTTTGAACACAGTTCATCCTCCTAGGTGTATGTACAAATTTCTTGTCTTGTGTGGCCAGCCCATTTGAAAAGGCCTGGATAATATTCCTTTCATGTTAGAGTGTGTTCTCCAGCTCCTGGTGATTTTTAAAGGCTATGGAATTCTCAGAGTAGCTTTGCTATCAATGTAGAAAAATCAGTGGTCAGTTTTCTTATCTTATTATGCTTAGCTTGAAAGAATGATAATCTAGAAAGTCCTAAATGCATGTATGTCTTTCCTTGGCTTTTGCTCTAAATGTGTATCTTTTTTCTTTTTATTTTTTGGCATCCACATAGTGGATGCATAGTGCTCAGACTTACCCAAAGCAATCCAATAACAAATAGCACCATATTACCTGTGAATAGAAAATTATTTTTGCCCTATTCAAATATTTTTTATTAGCCACAAATCTTCTTCAAATATGGCTGTTTCAGTGTATAGCTGAGGTGTGATATCTAGATCACTGGAAGAGGATATAATTATGTGTTAAGGTTATCAAAGTTTGTCAAGGTTAACAAACTCTGTGTTATCAAAGAGTTATGTAGTGGAAATGTGAATTATCAGTGTGCCATATTATCATAGTGATCAATTGCACATAGTTTGTGTTCTACTTTTAAAAATACAAGTAGCTACCTTTTTTTTTTTTTTTTTTTTTTTTGAGACAGAGTCTCACTCTGTTGCCTAGGCTAGAGTGCCATGGCGTCAGCCTAGCTCACAGCAACCTCAAACTCCTGAGCTCAAGCAATCCTTCTGCCTCAGCCTACCGAGTAGCTGGGATGACAGGCATGTGCCACCATGCCCAGCTCATTTTTTTTTTCTATATAGTTTTAGTTGTCCAGCTAATTTCTTTCTATTTTTAGTAGAGACAGGGTCTCACTCTTGCTCAGGCTGGTATTGAACTCCTGAGCTCAAACAATCCTCTTGCCTTGGCCTCCCAGAGTACTAGTATTACAGGTGTGAGCCACTGCGCCCAGCCTACAAGTAGCTATTTTATATGTTTAGGCTTGTTTTCTATTTCTTTTCAGTTGTAAGAATATCTCCACCACTTACATATTTTGCAGACTTTGTGTATATATATGTATGTATATGTATACACAAACACACACACACTCTCAAGCACTCAGGGAGACACCTTCATAAACTTACCCTGCATGGTTGTTGGTTTATCTGTCAAAGAAATTCATTACCAACAGAATGCCTTGCTTTATATGCTTACTAAATTTTTTAAAAATGCTTTTCATTATATTTATGCAAACATAAGTCAGCTAGCTCATAATTTACCAAATGCAAGCATTTGTCAGGGTTCTTTCCAATCACTCAGAAAAATGTGCCTTTGTGTATTTTGATTATTTAAAGCAATATTGTTTCCATTATGCCTTCATGCCGCCAAGACAGCATGACTGTCTTGACTGAAGAAATGGGAATGCTCTTAATTTTCATACATGCATCTGCAGAAGTCCTTTTGATTGTTTAGCCAACGTACTGATAGTGATGTGGGCATAAATGTTTTTGCACACACATTTGTTTTCCTTGGCATTTCAGAAGAGAAGGAGAATGCAAAGGAAAATTACATATCCTTTTATTTACATTTAAAAATATATATATTAATATTAAATTGTAAGCTGAGGAAATGTTTAATATTTTTGAACATAAAAATAGGATGCACTCTTTATATAGAAATCTCTGTCATGTGACCACATTTTATTTATACACTTCGGCTAAGCATCTTGGTTTTTTTGTTTGTTTGTTTTTGTTTTGGGCTTGGACAAGCTTTGTACCAACCTTTGAAGTTCTCAGGGATCAAATAGTGTCATTCAAACTTGCTTACCCTGCCATGAAGCAAATCATCTTATATGCTCCTTAAATGGGTCCATTATTTTCCAAGGAGAAAAAAGGGAAAACAGTTGACTCTAGTCAAGGCATTGGAGACCACCCTCCTGAGTACGGCTTTGTCATATAACTATAGAATCAAGGTTTTTGTTTTTGTTTTCTGGGCTACTATATTTCATTGAATCTAAGATGCAATCCATAGTAAGATGCCTCATTATTTTATATTCTACAAAGAAAATTTAAAACTCTGCCAATGAAACTATGATATACCATTGATTGAACAACCTATCCCAATTTCAGAGAAGTTAAAGTGAGGGAAAAGCTGCATCTAGAGTGGATCAAACAGGGTATATGGAATAATTAGAGAGATTTAGCTCTTGGGTATAGTATGTTAACTACATCAGCATAACTCCAGAGTGTTCCTTTCCTGGCAAGAGAAGATTTATTATCTCTTCTCTTCAGTGGGACTAAAAAGATGTACTATGTATTCCAAACTGTTTCTACTGTTCCCCAAGTATAGAGTAATCAAGAAGATATTCTCTTTTAAGAGAGATGACTTTGGCTTGAAGGAGGCAGAATAGTAGTATAAAAAGGGAAAAAAAATACCTTAGGGTTTAAAGTTTAAAAAAATTTTTCACTTGATTCTTGTTTCTGTGAGACTTTAGCCTATGGGTTCATCTGGCTGACACTTGGTTTTCCTCTTCTCTTTGTTCCCTCACTTCCCTGTTTTTCTGCCCATCAATCTTTCCCCTCCACACTGCTAAAAGGCATTCAAAATTTTGTTACAGAAACCTGAAACAGAGGTAGGTACTAAATATTCCTTAAAATACCATTATAAAGCAAGATAAATCAGTGGTTAGCAAACCTTTTAAAAATCCTTAAAAGGCATTAAAATTATTCTATCCCAAACAGATTGTTGTAAAGTGTATCAATTGATAATTAAATAAGAAATTCAATGATTTGGCGGTCAGAGAATGGACTTAAAGGGAAATAACCTGGTTCCCTCTTCCCCTCCCCACCTGAACTTGATTTAATTCATTGATTAATTTTGGCCAACTAATCACCTATGGCCATCTCCAAAACGGATTTGGCCTATGGTCATATCACCTGTGGCCTATCTGTTTTGGGGATAAGCATTATAAGGCAAGAAACAATGCCAGGAGAAATAGTACATTGCATTTTAATTGATTCATCACATATTGCATATCAAGACATTTTCTAACATAGTGTCAGATTCTTCTGGAGTTATATACAATATTCACTTACTCACCACCCATGCATCTATTAAATAAACATGTATGAAGCACCTCATGAGTACTAGCCACTCTGGAAAAAATGAACAATTTTGCCTTCTGTAGCAGTGGTTTTAAAACTTTTTGATCTAAAGACTCCTTTCCACTCTCAAAAATTATTGAGGATTCCAAGAATCTTTGTTTATGTGGGCTATATCTCTAATATTTACTGCATCAGAAATTAAAACTGAAAAACTTTAAATATTCAATTATTAATTCAATATATATGAAGAAAATCAGCATTGCACAGATAGTAGTGGGGAAAAGGAGGAATATTTTAATAGCTGTTTCAGATAAATGTGACTGTCTTCTTTGATACTGAACAAAATTTTGACCAATAATTTATTAAAGATTAATTGCAAAGTGGAATCTGAAATTGTCAATGGACTTTTAAATATCTATTGCATTAAAATATATTGGTTAATCTTATATTTTGAATAGATTTTTTACTCACACACTACATGAATGATTTTGTAACATCACACATTGGTCTTCTGGAAAATATTGTTTCAATGTATTATGCAGATTTTCCAAATGTCCACATAGTTCATAAAACTCATTTTTGAAGACATTGCCACTATTAATATCACCACCAAGCTTATCAGAAAAGTCTTTATGTATTGGGAAGCCGTCAAGCTCACGGTGACAGATACAAATTGTTCTTTAGGTTACAATTTTTGTCTGAATGTTTGGATTTTATCATTGGCAATAAATACTATTGATTGTTTTCCTTGAAGAGACTAGCTCGGGTTCATTCATTAAAAAAAAAAAAATCCACAGAACACCTACATCTGAATAGCCATAGTTTGTCTGTCAGTTGCTTTTTAAAGTAAAAATGGTATTCCATGAAAAGAGTAGCTATTTCAGGTTACAATTCACACATTTATCTCACAAGTGCTTTTCCTCAAGACAATCAGACTTCGGTATTCAATGGAAGTGCTTTTTACATGCATTCCCTCTGTCATACAGCATATTAAAGATGTATATTCAGAGATTTGGATTTTATAAAATTAATAATAATTTTCATTGTTTTAAAAAATACATTCTTAATTGAAATTGGGTTTTTTTGTTGTTGTTGTTTTGTGTTGTTTTTGTTTTATTGCAAGTGTGAGGGGATTGAGAATATGACTACAGTGCTACCATGTGGCTCAGCGTCACTGCGTTAATTTATGCTAAAGTGTTAACGGTTTTATACACCAATGCTTTCCATCATCAGTGCAAATGTCAACAGAGTGAAAAAGACAAATAATGTCTTAGCATTATTTTGAAAATAGATTTTTTTTTGACTTTGCAAATCCACCTAAAAGGGTCCAGGGACCCCCAAGGGATCTGCTGACTTCACTTTGAGAACATACTTTAGAGATTCAAAGGTTAAGGGAAGAGACAGATTAATGAACATGAATTTTCAGTGGTTTGTAATAAGTACAATGATAGAGGAAAGCACAGAGTCTTGTCAGAGCACTTTCCCGAGGAGGATACATCTGAGTCAGATTCTGAAGGACACCTAAGTGGCAGCCAAGTAAAGAAGGAAGTCTTTGCCTGATGGAATCTTGTGCCTGGGAATATTATTTCTGTTCTCGTTTTACTAATGCTCTTTCTAAAGCCTAAAGAGATCTCAACCATATGGTTCCTATATGGCAATTGGATTGCAAAAAACATGTATGCCCAGTCAAGTAAGGTCATTAATAAACTATTACCACTCAAGGTTGAGTTACTATGGGAATTTGGGACGGAGGACCTGGATAGTTGCATGAGATTCCGTGTTGTATTGCACAGACATTTTTATGTGGCAAACCATATGTCATCTATTTATGTATATTTGGGCTCTGTGTCCCAACAGAAATAAATTCAGACTAGTCCTCATCAATGTGACCTGGCTAGATATCATTAGCCATTTTAACTAACACTAAAAGAAGGTGAAATAACTGACATGAATTGAATTCCTAATATATGACTTGGTGACTTTGTAGACACAATCACATTTAATTATAAAACAACTGAATAGGTATTATTATATCCCCATATTTAAGACCAAGAGACTGAGGTTCAGAGACATTAAGTTATATGCTGAAGGTCACAGAGTGCATAAGGTGCAGAACTAGCTTCTAAGCCAGCTGTGTCTAACTGGGAAATCTCTGTTCTTTCTCAGACTGGGGTATACAGAACTGAGAGCGGGCGGAGTTATGTCAGGAGTAAGATAAGCCCCAGAACATACACAGCCCATCTCACTAGAGCACCAATTTACCTGGGTAGTAGATTCTTAAAATATTATTTAAATATTAAACACCAAGAAATGTAATGAAATGGAATGCAAATCTCTTGAAGATGAAGATGGAGACTTCCAATAAGTTTCCTCATGAGAGCGAAGGATCTGGGATCTTTTCAGTGTCCAAGAGTTGGAGTTCATGGTCCTCTGCATTGAAGGCACTTTTGAGATGTACTCTGAAACATTCAATCTTATGGCAAACAAACTAATGTGTTTTGCCCAGAAACTAGACAAAATGCTGTGCAGTTAGCATGCAAAGCACTCTAGAAGTGCTAACAAAGTGCTCATAATTCCTGATAGTTGTGGTTAGGAAAATTTCTAGGCCTGTTTCTCAGATGTGACATCAGTGTGTACAGAAGAGGTAAAGTTAGAAGGGAACAAACAATTAATTCTAATATTTACAAATAGTCACTAATGGCCAATGATAATGATTATGAGAATGAACATGATGAAAATGATATTTTTTGAGTATTTACCATGTGCTGAGTATTATACATAAATTCATTATCTTAAGTAAACTGTACAACAATCTTATAAGGTGATCCTATTGTCCCCATTTGTGTATGTACCCAAACATAATACTGTTGTATTCATGTTATCTCAACAAGTCGATGAGCTGTTATTATCCATATGCTGCTGATGAAAAAATTGGTCTCAGCGTGCATAAGTAATTGCCCAAGTTAACACAGTGAGTAAATGATGAAAACATGCACAGACCCTGTTGGGCCTGTCTCAAAAGTCTTAGATCTTTCCATGCCATACTGCATGATATTAGGTAGAGGTAACTATATATTTTATTGTCTAAACTTGGATATTTTTTAAAGTAAAAGTGAGTCCTATTAATAACTGTTCCAGAGCAAGAGACATAAATTGGAATTGCCTCAGACAACAAAGAATAAATGGTTATCTTATCATTAGGCAAAGATAGGGGTTGAGTGGTATCAAATATTTAGATGCACTTATTTCTTAAAAAATATCTAGATGCACTTTTTAAGAAATAAGTGCATCTAGGTATTTCTTTGTTGTAAAATCTTCACTAATAATTTCACCTTGAGTAAATTTTTACAGTTGGGGAGGGGAGAATGCCTTTTGTATGCTTAATACCCAAGACATAATTTTTACCTAACAATTTAAAAAGCGACATTAGAGTAAAAAATATGCATTAATTTTGATACATTTTTAAACACAACAAAACAGAAGTCAGGTGCAAAACTCTAAAGAGGATAAAGAAGATTTAGAAAACTTTAATTCAGTATTAGAAGTTAATGAATGTGGCCCTTACTGTGTTCTGAAATGTTATAACTTACTGATTGAGGAAAGAAAATTCTGAGTGCATTTTAAATACTTGAGTATTTTCTATTTCAGAAATAATCCTGTAACAATAACTTGAGATAGTTTTATATAATTGTGGCAGGTAGTTATTCCACCTTGATCCAAATACAGGTTTGGGCATGTTTTGGTTTTTTTCTCTCTTTCATGGTTGCTTTTACTCTAATGTATCATAGGCTTAAGTCCTTAATTTCTTTCCAGTAAAAGAAGAATAGCTTATAATTTCTTTTGTTTCTTCTTCGATGCAAGAATTTTCTCCTCCCAGTTTTTAAACTGTTTTGTTCAGTCTTTTTTTCTGCTCTATTTTTTTTCCCTCCTCAGTAGATTTACATAAAGTTAAGTGACTTAAGCTGTTTTTGACATTATTTTTGTATTTTACTGCTTCTTGCTTTGGTTGTTCCTGATCATATTCAAATTTATTTTTTAGAGGAAGCTAATTTAGTAAAAAATGTTTTTCTTTTTTGATAAAATAAGTACTATAAGCTTTCAACGAAAGAGACCACTCAAAAATACGAAAAAAAAATCACATTTGGTCACAAACAGATGGGTTTTTCTTTTTTTAATTCTAAAGATATATAAATATATATATACATACATATATACTTGACTGATACAATATGTATCAGCTTTGAACAAAAATTTTATCCAGACATTAAGTCTAAACAAGAGAAAAAGCAACAGCTTAAATAGTATAATTTACTACTATGAGATTTTTGTGTTTGTGTGTGTGCGTGTGTGTGTGTGTGCACATCTTATAAATTCTTGTGCTTAAAGTTACCTTTCAACATTTTAAAATCATCCTTATGAATCTTTTCAGATGGCTGGGCATATGAAAAGATGACTTTTCTCATGAATGAATCTGAGACTTATGTTAGTGTTGAGTAAGAGAGTGCTCAGCACCAAATGCGGGACGGCATGCCTATACTCCTCACAAGCAAAAGGATGGGGCAGAGACATACATGATCCGCTATATACGATATGGTCTGCGTACATGTCAAATGGCCAAGTGCTGAGGGGGAGATATCTCTTATCTTCCTGCTTTGTTTTTCATTGTCTCTCAATGAGCCCAAGGACACAGAAACTAATGAGGAACAGAAGTCAAAGGAAGTAGAGTTCGTAGGTCCCCTGTTCAGAACCTGGTATTACAAGTAATAGCTGAGCTTTTGAGGCCAACCAGATCAAGGAAGGCAAGGTGTTCTGTTTTCACAGGCACCTTTAAGCTTGGCAGTGCTAAAGGTAAGGATGGTTTGCTTCTTCCCTCCACAGCCCCAGAGTGTCATAATTGCTCAAGGAACTGAAATCTGTATCATTTCATATGAAAAGTGGGTAAGGGCAGAGAGAAGAAAGATGCAAGTGATAATAAGGGAAGAAAGCACGATGTTTTACTATTATATTTTTATACTAATGACCCTCAATGTTTGTGTCTAACATAGTCTGTCAGATCTTAAAAGTTTACTTCTGGCAATAAAGAAAGTAGCTTGGAACAGTTCATATTTCTGGATATGGCAGGCAGTGTGGTAAAGCAAAGAACAAGGTCCCTGGAGGCAGAAAAATCTGTGTTTGATCAGTTCTGCCATAGACTTTGCATAACTTTAAACATGTTTCTTATATTATTTGGACTCCATTTGATTATCTGTAAAATGGTTATAATAATACTTACTCTATGGTGTTGCTGTGATTAATGAATGAGTTCTAATACCCAAAGCAGATAATACAGGGCTTGACACAAGTCTGTGTTCATTCATTCATTGGCTATTGCTATTATCATTTAAAATAGTTTATTTCTAGAAACTACATTTTATTACTGTTGTACTTTCATAAACCAACAAAAAACTGAGGAATCTCTATTTTCTCTTCCCTTTCTCAGTACTTTTGGAGAAAAATCTCTTAGTGGGTAATTAAAGCAATATAACCAACTGTAATTTTGGGGGGTCTTATGGAGCTGTACACCACCAACAATGACAAAATCAGAATCCAGGACCTAGATTAAACCAGGTTTAAAACCACCAAAAGCAGCAAAAATGGGTAAAGCCACAAAAATCAATATATATCCTGAAACTATGTCTAGAAGGCAAATTATATTTTGTGTATCTGTGTGTGGTGGTAAGGAGGAAGACTGAAGGGAAAGGTAATATTTAAAGTAGTTAAGAAATCTGGATATGGGTTCAAATCCATCTCCACTACCTAGCATTTGATATTCAGAAAAATAGAGTGCTATTTAGTTTTTGATCCTCAGTCTTCTCTTCAGTAAAATGGGGACAATAATAAACCTGCTTCACAGGATTATTGCGAGGATAATATGAGTTACTGCATGTAAAGTGATCATTAAAAGCCTGAGTAAGGACTCAATATCATTATTAGTACACACGAGCTGTTTGCCTCTATTTAGCATTGGTTGGTCACGTTGTCTCCATGTTCTCTTCTGGCTGTTTCTCTAAGTCATAAAGACTTCCCAAAGCAAAGGAATGGAATGTTTACTTTGAGAACACTTGAGTGCATTTCAGAGCTGCATGAGAATGAAGCATTCTAGAACGTAAAAGTCAAAAGCCAGTTATGTATGATTTTCTGCAGAAGTCCACAGGAACCCCCAGGCTGGTTTCTCTCCTTTGGAGAGGCACAACATGGCTCCCACAAGGCCAACTCCAAGTCAAAGGCCATGCTTCATGTTTTGACATTTCAGCATAAAAATTCATCTATCAGTGAGACACAGTTCACATGACTAATCTTGTTTGATTTGGCAATGAGGTGAGATGTCAATAGAGTTCCTATTTTGACTAAAATTATTAAATATACCAAAGGGAATATTATGTGTATGTTAGTCATCCCAGAATAAAGATGAGCATACATCCCTGAAAAGTTCCACTCTACTAATGGGATAATGGATCACCAGCATACTTTATATTTGAAATGCATACTCTGTTCACATTCTTGCTTCACTTAGAGAATTGTGTCACTGTTGCCAAAATCTTGGGTTTCCTTTACCCCATGCCTGGATTCTCCATTGACACTAATGGGAATTTCACCTTCAAGTACAAGACAATATATAGAACTAAAACGACAATAGCAGAAGGAA
This sequence comes from Cheirogaleus medius, assembly GCA_008086735.1. Lineage (NCBI taxonomy): Eukaryota > Metazoa > Chordata > Mammalia > Primates > Cheirogaleidae > Cheirogaleus > Cheirogaleus medius. The sequence continues at coordinate 60,904,548 of VBSM01000529.1, forward strand.
AAGAATACATTTTATACATTGTGCCGCAAAATATTTTTCTTGACTATTTCTGTTATAGTCATTGACTATTGCTAAGAAAGATCCATTTGGAAACCCAAAAACATATTGTCTCTAGAGGCTAGTCTTTTGAAAACATACTTTTACCCTTACATGTCATCACAAATTACATAAAAGAATAATTATAGATCAATCTACGTAATTTTAATTCTGTGACTAGTTAATTACAAAAGCATGCCCCTCTGGCACTGCCACTAGTCTATAAGGTATGTTTGCTTCTTTTTTCAATACGAAAGAATGGAATTTTGTGAGAAAAGATTGTATTTTCTTAAGGAAACATAATGCAAAATTTTCCACTCATCGAAATTTAAAGTATGATGAACTCTTTGTAGTTCATGTTCACACATTAGCAATATAACCTGTAGATCTATGAGCCGTTAGAATGCAGGATTAAAAGCCAAAACAAAAAAACCTATGTGAAAGAAGAAATACAAAGCCCATTTATATGAGTGACCAAATGTCAAAAATGTATAAAAGCAGTTTATGGGCTATCCTGTTCATTATTTTGCTGACTTAGAAACCTTGAAGTGTTTTGTATCCATTTCATTATCTACAAAAGTATGAACTGTGATGGAATTTACATAAAAATCCTGCTAGAAAGGGGGACTTTACTGCATAGTCAGCTTTGCCTCCTAATCCAATCTTCCCCAATGCAGTTGGTATGGCAGTTGCCAAACTCAAACAGCAGGATCTCTTTTGTCAAGAAAAGTATGAATTTGAGCTATAAAATGAGCAGGAGTATTTTTCTATTACTCTGGATGCTTCCTCTTGCTGAGTTTACATGAGAAGTCTAGCAGGAGGTGTTATTAAATAGCCTCAGAAATTAGCCCCAAAACAATTATCTTGGTTTAGCTATGGAAAAAGGACACCAGAGGCTTAATGAAAAGAGCATTTAAATTTCTGTGATTGAATATCTGTTGGACATCTCTGTGGTTATTAACCCTTATGGACAGGATTTCAGATTTTTTATTATTTTTAATTGAATTGTTTTTGGAAAACTGCAGATTAAAAACACTTTTCTCCCCTGTGACAGTCAGAGATCCCAGGGCAAACTGTGTAATAATGGGTTCTTTAAAAGTTTGGTTTAAATCTTGCCGCATAGCAAGGAATATACCTTTTCTCAACATAAATTAGGATTTTCATATTATAACAGAGGTATAGAAATACCAAGTTGGAGAAAACATCTCCAGTCATTTAGCCTACCACTCGTTCCTTACAATCATTTTCTTCCAACACCCATGGCTTTCTTTGCATTTATTAGTAAATTTGCCATGAGTTAAAGCTTCCTACAGATGCCTTAAGAGAATATTCCAAAAGTTACTGTTTTTTTCCAGTTTTTTACTTTCCCCTATGCATAGCCAGAATGTTAAGTTTCTCCATCTTGCTTCTTTTTCTGTGTTCTTTTACCATTCCTGATAATTTCTGTCTTTCTAGTATTCACTGTTTTGAAATATTTGTTGGCTCTTACCACGTCAAATCTTAAAAGTTACTTAGCTACTTGCTTTAATCTTTCCTTCCAAGTCCCCTTCCCAACCTCACCTCCCCAGTCACTTCATCACTTTTTTTTTTAAATTTTCTCTTAACTCTCTCCAGTCTCCCACATATTTCTGGAATTGAGTTTATCCAAACTGAATGCACTTTCCAGGTGCATCATATATCATTCCCTGAGTCTGGGATATGATGATTCTTTGTGTATAGCCAAATGCTAGTGGAGTTTGTGTTTGTTTTTTTTAACCCTGATCATTGTCAGCATGTTGACTCAGAGTGATTTTGGAACATCTCCCACTGATTCCTGAGGGAGCCTTTCTGCAAATGGGCTATTTTCTACCTAGTAGTCTATTTAAGGAATGTGATATGAGACAAAACATAATTTTGTGAACTATGTTAGAAAAATTGTCCAGGTACCCTATCCCATCCTCTGCCATTTTTAGAAACAAATTTTTTTTTGGCATTTTCATATTTATTAACTGTATCTTATTATGAAAATGTAATGGTGGCATATACCAACAAATTGCAGCTAAAGCTATCAGAGTGGAAGAGAAGAACTCAACTCAACTTTAGGCAGAATGATTCCCCTAGCTATATTACAGACATTTAAAAAAATAGTTGAAAAGGCCTGTACTGAAATTATAGCATATTTATGTAATGTTAATAAGCTGGGTCTTTACATTTTCTTCACCTATTCATTCCAGCTTTTTAACTACTTTTGACCATCAAAGCAGTTCATAGTAGGTATGAAACTGGGAGTGAGAGACAAGAGAAAAGAAGTATAAAATTAAATATGATACTCCAAAATTTTGGTAAGTTTACACAATTTTTTTATATCATCATCATGAGTACTACTCAATATAAAAAGACAATTTATTACAGCAATTAGGTAGAAGTGGGCTATACCACAAACCACTCTAAGCCATATGAAAGATTACACAATACCTATGCATCAATAAAGCAAATTCGGAGAACGTGAGAGTCTGATGGATTTGGAAAAAAATGTTACTGTTCTCCCTAAATGTTATATATTAACATAACTATATATTATTTTCATGGATTCTAAGGGGTTATCAATCATAAAGACCCTTCTCCGTGATTTGATAACAGCTTTTCAGAAAATAAGCTATATCAAATTTAGACAATTTCTTTTTGCTAAATAATAATGGTATACATTTATCTATATAATTACATATCACTCTTATCTTTGAATTACAATCAAATTACAATCAAGTCATTTCTGAGCCTTTATGGTGGCATCAAAGAGCAACCACATTGCTTTTCAGTTCATTCACCTTCAATTATATATCAGTCAATATTCCTTTAGTTGTATATCAAGATAAAAGAACAGACCTAAATTATTCTGAACAAGAAGGAAATTTATTGGTGTTTGTAACTTAAAAGTCTGCAGGTTAGTCTATTCAGGCAGATTATTGGCTTATGAACTCAGGAACCATCACTGTGGACCTGTTCTCCCTCTTCCATGAAGTGTCGATTCTTAGCAGAGTTGTTGCTTGTAGAGACTGCAGTAGCTCTGATCTCCTATCCTCTCTTTTATTCCAGTAGTCATGAGAATTTCTCTCTCTCAACTCTTACAAAAGCCCTGGACCTGGCTCTTACCAATCTGAATTAGGTCATATGTTCTTCTCTGGACTCAGCATTGTGGCCAGTCACATGGGATTTACTGAGTTACTGAACCCCATAGCATGGTCCAAAAGAACTTTCTGTGATGATAGAAATGTTCTATAATCTACACCAGTATAGTAGCCACCAGTCATGCATGACTATTGATTACTTGAAATGTGTCTAATCCAAATGAGGAAATAAATTTTAAATATTATTTTAGGTACTTTAAATTTAGATTAAATAACCACTACTGTATTGAACATGTCAGCTCTAGAGTTTGGTGTGGGTCAAACCTTTATAGATTATGTGGATGGAAGAGTGGTTCCCCAAAGAAAAGGTTTTAGGGGGAGCAGATCCTATTTTACCAGAAGTGGGAAATACAGATGCCAAGGGGTAAAAAATAATACATGTTCACTATACATACTCTAAAATTTGAATTTTTTTATTAACACCTTTTAGATTGATAGTTTAATTTCACATTATGTGTCTCACATCATATTACCTGCAGTTTTTCTAATGCTTTGTTTGTTATTCCTTAATTAAAATGCATACAGTAAGAACTTGGGATGGATAACTGCACAGGCTCAAATAAGAATCCATCTTAAGCTATTGTTAGAGATCTACTGCTTTTAATTGAATTATCTTTTATGTACACTGTGCTCATCTTTTCAAAAGATATTTTAAAGGACATATACGGAATTAAATTTAAATTAAAATTCATGTGGCATTTTTAATACAAATAACTCAACTGAAATAACAAAATATTAATCAGTTTATAGACATTGTCAATGTCAAACATGCCCAGTGACAATTGCATCACAATGTATTCCTTTGTCTGAAGTATGGAAATTTTCTTTTTGACACTGACTCATTCATTGATTCAGCTAAGTTCCCAAGACAGACAGGGTTCTTGCTCTCATTTAACCTATAATTCACAATTTTATGAAAATGTGAAGCACCATGCATCTTAGACTCAAGACAAAATAGACCAAATTAATACTGGTTTATTGCAAAAAAATGAGAAATATGGAGATGACATAAGTGAAAAATTAAAATTATCTGTAATACCATTATACAGAGACAAATACCATTAATATTTTATTATATATTTCTTGACTTCAAAAAATATATGTATGTGAGTACTTATGCATTTTTATAAGGATAAAAACCTACTGTAGTTACTCCTTTAAAATCTAATTTTTTATATAAAAAGATATCCTTTAAAAACATCATGTCTAATGGCTGCATAGTATTCCATTGTGTGAATAAAATATACATGTATTTATAAAGTACAACTCTTGGATTAAAAGGATATGAACATTTTTAAACATTTTGGAAAATATAAGTTCCATGCAGGCAAAGATTTTTATCTGTTTTGTTTACTGCTGAATGTCAGTGCCTAGGATGGTGTCTGATGCCTAGAATGTGTTTCTATAAATATTTGTTGAACAAACAAGCGAGTATTGGTATATTTCCCATCATAATTCAAACAGGCAACTCTGAGATGACCCATTTCCCTAAATCCTCATCAACTCTGGGATACATCATTTTTCTTTCAGTTCTGTAGATAGAAGATGGTATCTCATTACAGTTTTTTGTTCTAACTTACTTATTTTTCCTGAAAGTACAAATTGTGCCGAATCATGCTTACTTAGGCAAAAACAAATTCTACAGAGTAAGAAACTTGTAGCCTGATTTTGGCTGAATATCTCAAAATCTTAAAGCTTTGACTAAGCAAAATCCAGTAGAAGGATTATGTGTTTGGAAATCATATTCCAGTCTACTAAGAGAAGTCACTCAGCATACTTTGCCTCATTATTACATCTCAATATACCAAAAAAACCTATAAATGTCAGTAATCTGTTTTAATAAATTTCCAGATAAAGAAACCTAAAAGAAGAGAAATGTGATGACCCTGCCTTATATTTAGCTTTCTCCCTACTTCTACAGAACCTTATCTTTTCTTCATGCCCTAAATTTAGCTCATAGTCTAATACTTTTTTTTCTTTTTCTGTTTTTTTTTTTTTTGAGACAGGTTCTTACTCTGTCGCCCAGGCTTAGCAACCTCAAACTCCTGGCCCCTGGCCTCAAGTGATCCTCCCACCTCAGCCTCCCAAGTGCTAGAATTACAGGCATGAGCCACCATACCTGGCCTCACTCCAATAGTTAAGCATAATAGAAGTTTATTTTTAAAACTGTAGGGAAAATGCAAAAAAAAAAAAAACAAAAAACAAGGTTGGAAACTCCAGTCAGGCCTCATGTGGAAACAAAGCCAGGGTATAGAACGTGAACATTTCATGGGGGCTGTCTCTCCTTAAGTATCTGCTTTTCTCTTGTTCTCAGGTTTTCCCTCTCTTGCTCTTGCCCCTTACTCCATCTCTCTCTGTGTATCTCTTTCTTTTTCCTCCTCTCTCTCTGCTTCAGCACATGCCCATGCCCTGGCCCTTGTGCTGGCTTTATATCCCTTTCCTATTCAAGCACTTAACAGACTGTGCTCCAGTTCCAAATTCTCTAGAGAAAAAGAATCAGGCGCACTTATTTTGGTGAAGGTATCTCTCCTCTGTCTCCAGTCCAATCTGCTGTGATGATAGGGAGGGACCACCTAGTTCAAATATGGGAGCAAGTACACACTATTGACATGGGACTAATTGTCAAAGAAGAGGGGTTATATCTGGTAAACATCCCAAAGGTCACAATGTGCCTGTGCTTATTAGATGCCAGGATACAACTGTCGGTAGAAAGTGGCTCCTATTATGTAATAATACACTCATCTAACATGAACATACAATTTAAATAATCTTCCAGCCATTACCATTTTGAAAATCATTTATGGTAATCAATGGTTTCTAAAAATCTACTTTTAATTCTATCGCTAAGCTTCTCTGTATTTGTTTTTCAATTTATATGCTTTGCCATTTGTCCATGTCAGAGATCTTTGATTCCACAGAAACAAATTTTTTTAAGTTTATTTTTTTGTTCTACGAAGTATAGGTTCCTATTTGTAGTTATTTTTAACTGGGCTGCTGTATCTAGCAATTTTAGTACTTTCTGGCAGCACTATTTTCCTCAAAACTATCTGACTTTGCAAAAATTAAATAAATGAACAGAACTACCTCTTGCAATGCCACATTTCAAGTATTTTCGAGATAATCCATTATTAACTGTGCTCTTTATACTAAGCAAAATGATTTATCTAAACCAGTAATTTGATGATGTGAGTATTTTCTCCATTTTTGTCATTTGCTTTGCATTTCATATATTTACCGCCTTCAATTCTGTTGTAATTTAAGGCTGTTATGGAATGACCCAAATCATTTTCTCTTTCTCATTTAACTAATTTCTGACAGTTAATCTTCCTAGTCCAACTAGGGTTATTTTGAGGAAAAAGAAAATAAATTACATTTAAGTTATACCTATGAACGATAAACTACTTAAATCAAGCCATCTCCATCATTAATATCAATCACCCTGGCTATATGCTTTAGGTCTCGCAATATATGATAGATGGCTACATTTACCGGATTGGCAATGTTGCAGTTTCATTGCTTCTACTATTCAGATATATCCTTAAATTGTGGCACTACGTGTGAAATGACAGCCTTCCTTAATGACTGATGGGGAGAGTCACATCATGGTTTGGGCCACCATAATGAGTATCAATCATGAAGACAGCCAAAGATGTCAAATCTACTAAGATATTCTTTAATCCTGTGGCCCCAGGAAGTCACAACTGTCAGTACAGATGCAACCAATTGTCTAGCTCGGTGGTCCCTAACATTTTCTAGTTAGAAAAACCATATTATACCAGAAAACACTGTTGAAGAATTCTACTTTTTGTAAAAACATACAATGGCCAACACCAGGCCAATTTTGAGCCATTTTACACTGGTTTGACTCCTTGAGAATTGCTCTTGACTCTCTGAGAATTGCTCCCATATCCATAGAGGAGGTATTTCATGCTATATTTAAAGTTAGAAATAGTTGTAAATAAATTTTTAATTTACTAATTATAATATCCCCTCCACGTATTCAAAGAAATGTGTGAAAGAAACATGCTATTAATATTTATTCGGTCAACAGATAATGCTTAGTGCCTCAAACAAGATGAGAACCACTGATGTAGAAAATACACTCATAAAACCCATTTTGACCTTAATAATTCAGATAATTGAGGAAAAAAGTTCTGTGTTGCTGTTTTATTCTTTAATTATCATTATTGATCAACCCGATTATCTATTTTACCTAATGTATACAGATTAAGCCAGTAATTTTATAGGAAACTATGTCTAAGGTACTACAATTACCCTCCCATGATTCAGGTAGGGTAAAATTATGAGTGTATTTCCCTAAGGTATAGTAAAATAGTCTATTTATTACTACTGCCTCAACATCTCACTCACAGGTGGTTAGATTTTGAAAGATTATTAACTGGGCTTGTGTAGGCAAGCACAGTAATTTGACTTCAGGAAGCCATTATCTGAGCCAGCCTCCCTCCTGCTAGGGCTCAAGGATATTATTTACAGAAATGAACCAGTATATTATGTTTAATATATTCTTAGAACATTTGCACATATACTGTATTGGGTTTTCCTGTTTAAATGTTTCTATGTTACATGAGTTCATTAAAAATTTTTCCCACATAATTTTTCCCCTTAATTCCATTAGGCTCTTTAAGTTCCTACAGTGGCTTTCTAGTCTATCAATTTTGTACTTCTCTATACCAAATGAGAACTCTCACTTTTTTCAAAATCTGATTCAAAACTTATTTCCTTCAAGAACTTTTCACAATAAATGCCATGATTTTGCACCTCCTGTAGGAGCTCCCTAATAAGAGTTCAAATGTTCTATCTTTTTTTTTATTGTTGTTATAGCATATATATCATGCTGATTATATATTTAGTTTGAATTGCTTTATGCTTTGCGACTTTGGGGTTTTTTCTTCTTTTTTTGGTAATTGTAGTTACTTCCTTATTTCACAAATGTCTGTATGTACACACATCTCTGCATCTTGATAATGCTTTGCTTTAGCCTGAGGCAACATGGCCTATGTGTTTTTTGGTTTTTTTATTTTTTAATTTCGCCAGATGGTGTTCAGTACCATTTCTCACTGTTGACTAAGCAACTAGTATATTTTTCCCAAAGAAAGGTAGTGATGCACTTTGCAATTTGTTCATTCATTAATTTACCTATCAGAGATTATTTACTGATTACTTCCTAGGTCCCTGGCACCATGCTAAGCACTTGAGACACAGTGGCAAAAGAGATAGACTCAGCTCCTATAAAGCTTATAATCTAGACCAAGACAATCTGTTCAAGACACTTGAATTATGATGCTATCAAGTGTTGTTCCAATGCTCACATGTTATCCATAAAGACTAGAGTATCACTGGCCCTGTCTCTCTTCCTTTTCTCAGTAACCTACTTATTGCTGTTAACACAGTCAAGGGACAGGTAGATTACAGTTACTGTGAGAAATCCATATATTTTCAAAGGGAATTGAGTAGTGAATCACATATTCATTATCTTGACCTTGGAGCCGGTCAGAGTAGACATAGAAGAAAGGAATGTAACCTGCTGCCAACTATTGTTAAGAGAGTACAATGTGAGATCCACCCCCAGAGCAGTAGTTGATGTATTGCCCTAAAATCTCTAGGTATGCCAGCTATAAGAAATACATCAGATGGATATCTCAACAATAAATATATTTGAAATTATACTTGTCAGAGTAAAGCTTGAGAGAACTCTGTATGCTTTTTAAACTGTATCGTTCCTGCTTTATGTCTTATAGTTTGCCAATATCATTATTAATAGTTTCTGTTAATTGCTTATGTATATTATTCCAATGCCATCATAGCTTTACAGAGGTGCTGTTTTTAATGACAAAGATAACTATTACGGAATGGTGATTAAACATACACTATAAGCCTAGCACCTTCATAAAAATCCCAGAGCTCTTTACAAAAGCAATAAAACAATGACCTGAAATAACAGCTGTGCAAATCATAAGCCAGTTAAAAAAGATAACACTTAGGGAGTTTAGGGGTTTTTGTTTGTTTGTTTGTTTGTTTTGAGGCCCATAAATAAGAAGATGCAAAGTTTCATGCTCATGAAGGCTAACTTTTAGAATTTGCTAATAGAGGATGGTAGGATAGGTGACTTAACATATAAATCCAAATGACTCTTAAATTCAGATTGGGCAGAATACCATATACATGGCTTAGTATTTTTATTTCATTTTCTTAGCCAAAATTGTCAATTAACCATTTTTTTTAACTTGCAAAAGGAAAAGGCAGACCATAAGAAGCATATAATAAGGATTTTTATTTCAAAGAAATTTCACGTACTCAATCTAAATCCTCTATACCTTCTATATTTCACAATAATCATAACATGCACTATGATGATCTGAGATACTGTAGAATTTCAGTTATCAGGCTACTTGACTATATTCACTGAATTTCTCTTACTTCAGCAAGGAAATTGAACAGAAGTATGTCACAAAAGGTGACACTGCCTTGTACAGCAGGTACTATCTGAGCAGAAGGGAAAGTTAAGGTCACTGCAACCAAAGGATCATTACCATGCTGTGAGGAGTCGGATTCATAATATAAACTTTTGTCCACAGAAACCTAAAAACTAAAGAAAGCATATACCAAGCTTTAATTTTATGTGCTGTATTAGTTTGCTAGGGCTACCATAACAAAATACCACAGACCAGGTGGCTTAAACATCAGAAACTTCTCACAGTTCTGGGGGCTAGAAGTCCAAGATCAAGGCGTTGGCAGGTTGGTTTGTTCTGAGGCCTCTCTCCTTGGCTTGCAGATGGCTACTGTGTCCTCACACTGTCTTTCCTCTGTGTTCATACACCCCAGATGTCTTTCTATGTTTCCAAATTTCCTCTTTTTATAAGGACAAGTCAGTCAGATTGGATTATAGGGCCCACCCTAAGGGCCTCATTTTAACTTAATCACCTCTTTGAAGGCCCTGTCTCCAAATACAGTCACATTCTGAGTTATTGGAGATTTGGGCATCAACATATGAATAGGGGGAATACAATTCAGCCCACAACATGTGTTGTAGTAAGTTGAATAGTGCCCCTGCCCAATAGATATGTCCACTTGGAACCTCAGAATGTGACCTTATTTGGAATAAGGGTCTTTGCAGATAGAATTAAGGTAAAAATCTCAAAATGAGATCATCTGAATTAAAGTAGGCCCTAAATCCAATGATGGGTTTGCTAATGAGTGACAAAAAAGGAGAAGGCACTCAGGAACACGTAGGGGATGGTGATATGAAGACAGAGGCAGAGATTGCAGTGATGCATCTGTAAGTCAAGAACACTAAGGATTGCCAACTATAGAAGCTAGAAGAGAGGAACATATTCTCCCTCAAAGTCTCCAGAAGAAACAAAACTTACCCACATCTTGATTTTGGACTTCTCACTTCCAGAGCTATAAGAAAACAAATTCCTGTTATTTTAAGCCACCTCGGTTTGTAGTCATTTATTAAGGTAGTCACATAAACAAATACAGATATTGGTACTGGGAAATAATAAACAGAGCTACCATGTCCTGATGACTTCCCTGTGTGAGCACTATATTAAGTATATATTATCTCACAAATCCTCTAATCAATGAAGAAAATGAGGCTTTGAGAGGTGTAAGCAAACTTCGCTGGGAGGCACAGATAGTAAATGTCAAAGCCAGGAGGAGTCAAAGTGACAGCTTGACTCCATGTTCTGGTCATTCCATGATGCTGCACTGAACTGGCAGGTAAGAGTATCTTGCAGCTATACTGAATTAAAAATTTTGTGCTTAACGGGTTCAGTTTGTTGAGCTTAGACAGTGACGCTTTTTGAGGAAGTTATGGAGAAGAGCAACAACAGGCACATAGAAGAGGTATCTCCCATTGATATTGCAGGGAATGTCCTGCCCCAGCATATTCCATAACTAATGCAGGGCAATGGGGTCACCCTCCTCTTCTAACCATCCTATATCTATTGGGGTTCTTCTGACTTATTTCCTTCCTCAGGGCTCTACTGAACCCAATCTCCCCTGCAGTTTGATGTTGAACAGGAATGTACTCTTCCTTGACATGGGTCCAGAAGGCCATGTTTAGTTTTTAACTTTGGTTTTCCCTTAGAGCCAGATCTCTGTGTTTTGTAACCTAAATCTGATTCCTGGTTGCTTCTTTATTATTTCTGACTCTGGGAATCTTGAACAGAGCCTAAGTGGTCACTGCAGATAAGTAGATCAAGAATAAGGACAGATATGATAGCTGGAATTTTATGTGAGTATTTTTGCCCCATCCATTTATAAGATTTTGTGTTTCTCCATATATAGCCCTGTAAAAACTCCTTCAATGGTAATCTCTCATCAGGCTCCAACTAGTAGCTTTTGTCACATTCATGGATCCCAGTTTGTCTAACTTATAAAATCTGAACCATGAAAGAGGGGATATTTTTGTGGCTCAAATTATTTTCATATACTCACATATTTCAAGGTCAGGGAATACACTTATTTTCCATCTCCTCAAGAGCCTAAAATATTGTCAGTATCATCTGAGAGCACAGATAGAAGTTGACTGAATAATCAACAGAATACTAGCTGTGGAGCTTCTAGAGTCATCCCGGCAAGGAGAACCTTTCAGATCTGGCCTTTAAAATTAAAACGATGCATATCTATTTTTATTTGTAGTTGCAAAAACTAGAAGGTGTCCAAATTCTACAACACAACCAAAATATATTTACCTCATAAAATAATTTTGCTAAAATTATGAAATTATCCTCTGATACACTGGATATGACTAAAGATTTGTGAACACACTGAAGCCCAGGTTAGGATTCAGAATTTGAAAGAGCCTGATAGGACAGATCACAGCAGCCTCAGAAGTAAATTTAAATAAATTGTGTAGTCATAAAATAAACACATTCTGTGTATCCTGCAATGCAGAAAATGTATCAACATTGCTCAACTACATCTTTACAGTGCCATGCAATTTGGCAGGATCTGGATGTAGGTCAAGACTGAACACTGAGCTAACTGATAAGCAATATACCAACCAACCTCTCTCTTCCCTGGGCTCCTAATTCTCACAAGTGGAGGTATGGCAGATTCTCTGAGCCAATGGCGGATTCTCTTAGATCCTCTAAAAAGATTCCCTCATCCTTTTACAGTGGTTTCTAGTATTATACTAAGCAACTATTGAAGAAACTCTCCAGTCTCTATCTGATTCTTCATCTGTAGGGACAGCCCAACACAAGGAAGGTCAAATGAAATAGCAGAGTAGAAAATTAAAGCTTTCCACAGATTTCTACAGGTGGCCCCATCCGTTTAGGAATCTAAAACTGAAACTGAGAGATTATATCATGGTGTCGACTGTCAGGATCTTACAGAAAAAGTAGACAGGTTGGGCACAAAGGAGTTGACACAGCAGTTAGGGTGAACTGCAGAAGAGACCCCCACCATGTGCAATGGAGTTTTCTTTTTTTCTGATACTCATCTGGCAGTTTGGCCTTTCCCTGTTCTACATAGTGAGCCTGAACTGTGGTGTGATTTTTTTCTGCCCTTGTTTTCCTGATGCAGCCTGGCATTCTAACACCTGTGCTGCTGACCTCATTTTCTTCGTGCTGTCTTGGCCTCACCTCAGGCTCTGAACTCTGTGCTCTTTACCTGGGGCCCTTGGCCTGGTGACCTAAGTGATCATTTCTCTGGATTCTACCTTCACAACAATTAACCTGGTTATCGGGTTCCAGCCGGCAGGACTTGGGCTACTTCTGTTGACACTCATTCCACTGGGTGCTTCTCTGTGCCTGCCACTCCAGGGACCAGTGGCCTAGTGCCCTCCTGATAATGCTGGTGCTTTTGCTTTTGGAATAATCAGGCCAAGAGAAAGAGCTTTACAAAAAAAGCTTTTGTGCTGGCAACTGTAGACAAGGCAATCTATTCAGCATAAACCAATCCAGCAAAGCAAGCCTGGCAGACAGAAAAGAAAACAAAACAAAACCACAACTTTAGACAACAAGAGTTGAATTAATTAAGTCAGTTATCCTAGGGCAACCTTAGTTGCTGAGAGTGCAGTCTCTAGAGGCAAGCTGCAGAGTCCAACCCCTGCCCCTATCACTTGCTGCATGACATTAGGCAAATTATTTAACTGATTGGCACCACTGTTTCTTCATCTGTGAAAAGGGGATGCATGTGTTAGAAAGGTAAAAATGAGATTATACACGTAAGCATCCATAACGGTGCCAGTACATAGTAAGTACTCAATAAGTTATTAGTGTTTTGACAGAGTCCATCAAACCATTTCCTCTACTTTAGTTACAAAACCATCAGCTTGCTCAAGAAAATGCCCTGGCCTGGAGCAGAGAGGAGCCAAGATGAAAGCTTATTAATATTAATTGTCTATGGTAGAACATTGTGTGAACTGCTCTCTTTTCTACCCCACTCCTACCCTACGGGAGGCAGGGAAAAGTAGAAAATGAGCCTAACCTGGTAATGGTGACTTAACTGTTGAATGATAAATAAAGCAGGTAAATTGAGCAAGAGATACTGTCCTCAGCAGAAGCCCTACAGATATCAAGGTTAGACTCTACCCAGCATGCTAAGCAAATCTCCACAATGCTACTGTGTTTCTAAACAGGTGCATTCTTGACTTTATTGATGATACAGCACTCTTTCTTGATCAGGGCTATCCCAGGCATTGTGGGTACTTTAGCATGTCTGGGTCTTTCCCACTAAATGCCAGTTGCATTCTCTAGTCATTTTGATAATGCCAGATGCTTTCCACAACACACACATACACAAATACACACATGTACATACATTTCTAAAGTCCCCTTTGGGAGATGATAACACCTCAGATTGAGAACCACCACTGTGGCATTATAATCATGTGGATCTCTCAGGAAATAGGCCTTATGGAAGGAAATGCATGCTACGATGCCAAAGGAAGATTAGGTTTGGCTAAACTCAATTGTTAGCCTACATCTGGGAAAGTAATATCTACTCTTCTAAGTCATTAATATTGAGATGAAGTCACTTTCAAGAAGAGATTGCAGACTGTGTGTGCATTTTTTTCTTCCAAATTATTATCTGACAAAATGTCGATTATTCTGTTTCCATTAAATAAACAAGGTTTGAAATGCCTACTGAGTGCCTAGTGCAACTAGATGCATATGCACTTTAAAAGGTTTATTTGAACCAGGACAGAGCACAATGAGTTTCTGCCATCTTTGAATATAATTTCTAGTTTATTTAGTAGCCATGTCTAAAATGGCAATTTATTTTTGTGTTCCAAGTAGTGGCCATTAACACAATATAGCTTAAAACCAGCTTTTTACTTTTTGTTATTTTTGTGAAGTCAAACTCTTTGGCTTGGCAACATTTCTATTAAATCCTCAATGCTTTTTGGCCTGAACAATTGCATTGAATAATCCTAACAGAGTTGAGACAAGCGCATGGTTATTCAGACACAGATACGGAAGCCAGACATACACAGGGGCAGACTCAAAGGTTCTGAGCTCCCATAGTGCTTACTGTTTGTACTACATAGACTGGCCACTCAGAGCTCCAGCCAACATTTAGTACATGAAAGTTAAACCATTTGGTGGGCTTTCTCCTCTACATTACCTCCATAGATGGGATATCTAGAGGATCAGCTGCTATGAACGTAAGTAGGGAGCTTTTGAGGGAAGAAATGTATGCAATATAGCAAAAGGGATGAAAGAGGTTCAGACCTCAAAGAAAATAATAGAGAAGGAGGGTCAGAACCTGCAAGTTCAGTGTGGAAAAGCAGAGTGATGGATTATAGAACAGAATAGAGATAGACATGGTTAAAGGATTCTATTACCACAGAAAGAAAAGAATTTTTTTTTCTTTTTTTTTTTTTTTTTTTTTT
>VBSM01000529.1:60925543-60968884 GCA_008086735.1 Cheirogaleus medius
AAAAAAAGAAACCAAACTAACCACCTAAGACAGCTCACATACCATCACCCCTTCTTGTGCATACTGTTTTCTCACTTTTCTCTACTTCCTTTCTTAGCACTTTTAATAACCTGGCATACCACATATTGCCTGTTTACTGTCTTTTTCCCTTGTTACTAGAGGGTAAGCTCTATCAGAACAGGAACTTTGTCTGATAGACTTTTGTTTTCTTGAAAGTGCCTGGAATATATAAATATTTTATAAATATTGGTGAAATGAATAAACTAGAAATTGGGTATTTGGGGAATATAATTTTATGGTTAATTGAATAAAACTATATTTGTTGAAAAGATTTCTAAAATGTCTATAGTTAGCATGGCAATGTTTCAATTGTGATTGAGTTTCATGTTCTTTTTTAGGTTCATAACTCTGAATATCATTTCTCATTATATAGGGTAATATATAAGTCATGAGAATTAGAGTAAAATCCATACTGACTTCATGACTGACCCTGTTTTGAATAAATCTTCAATCTGAATGTGGTTTCTTATAATTGGCCAATTTCCCTGAAAAGCAAGTAAGTAAAATATATTGATTAATTGAGAACTACAGTTAATTGGGTTCTTACTAAAATTTATTATACTGGGATGGAGTAGGCACTCAATAAATATTTGTCAAATATCTGAAGTCTAGTTAGTTAGAGTTATTTTGGCTTTAGTTTCTCAAATAAAAAGAAAAATTTTCAATTAAATATGTGATGTGCACTATCAATAGAATCCACACAGCAGACAAGTAAGCTAGTTCAAAAATATCTCAAGTTCTTCTGATTATCTTTTTCTTTTTTATCTTCCTTTCCCCTTTCACTTCCTTTCTATTCCTTTTACTTCCTTTTCTTTCCTGTAAAATTCAGTCCTAAACCCATGAGGCAGGTACAAGTAAGGTAGGTATCTATAGGTGGTATGGGAGGGGAGGGCCTCAGCAGTCTGAAGAGCAGTCTTGGAGATCAGGTAGGGTGAGTTGGGCATCTGAATGGGGACGGTGAGGTGTTTAGCAGCAATAGGATAGTAGTTACACACAGGATGACTGATTAAATAAGAAAACATATTAAAAATAATGGGAGACTGATTCCCCATAGTTATAAACATGGAAAGGGAGAAACTATGTGGGACTCTGTGGTATGTTTTTGGAAATGGAGGTACCAGTGTTTCCTAGATAGATAGATAGACAAATGTTAATATGTGGGTAGATAGATGGATTTTTACATATATTTCCTTGGTTCTAAATCTTGAAAACAACAATACCCTCAAAACAACATGGATAGTTTCCTCCCAGACCTTAGTTTTTAAATACCATTCCCTAATAAAGAAACTAGAACTCCTTAGAGATACAACTGATCCCAGGGCTGGGGCATAAAAAATACAAAACAAGCCTAGAATATATTATTGTGCAAAAGTATAGGAGTATTCAAACTATGCCAGGGACATATCAAAGAAAGAAGTCAAATTAAAGACGATCACACTGGTTATATCTGAGACAATGGTAATAATAACAGCAGATTATAACCAATTGGATAAAATGGATATCCATGAGTCCAAACTGACATGAATGAATAAATAAATATAAAGTTAATGTACTTCTCTGCAATATACCTATAAAAAGGGAAAAAAGAGTAATTTTACAGTTATCGCATTACTCATGAGATCAATATTAACATTATAAGTAATGTGCCAGCTAATAGGATACTATGTATCCTATTACTTTTGTAATATTTATGCCAAAGATAGATAACTTAAATCTAATAATGAGAAAGCAGAAGACAAACCTAAAACAATGAGCATCTCACAAAACAACTAACTTATAATCTTCAAAAGTGTCGAATTCATGAAAATCATGGAAAAGCTAAGGAAATCTTTCAGATTGAAAGACTGAAGATGCATAATAACTAACTGCAATGCTAAATTCTGGACTGGATACTTTTGCTATAAAGGACATTGAGACAAGTGAAAATTTGAATGGGATTTGAGAATTATATGGTAGTGATGTATCAATGCTAATTTTCTGATTTTAGTGATTGTATTTTAGTTATAAAGGAAAATGTCCTGTTTGTAGGAAAAATATTAATATGTTAAAGTATTCAGGAGTATTGGGCATCATGTTGGTAAATTACTCTCAAATAATTCAGGAAAAATATTATTTGTCATTGCAACATTTTTGTGATTTGAGGTTGCTTCAAAATGAGAAAATTTTTTTAAATTTCAGATTCAATACTTTCTATGAAATGTTGTCATAATTCTGAAATAGTTTTCAGGTTAGTTTACAGAAAAGTCTTTTATGTTTCACAAGTTTTTATAATATAGTTTGCTACATCTGAATGTTTACATCCCTCTAAAATTTATATGTTGAAATCCTTACCCCAGTCATGATGGTATTCAAAGGTGAGGCCTTTGGGAGGTGATTGGGTCATGAGGTTGTAGCCCTCATGAGAGGGACTGGTGGCCTTGTAAAGAAAGATCCCTCATCCCTTCCACCATGTGAAGCTAAAGTGAGAAGAAGGCTGTCTCTATGAGGAAGTGGGCCCTCAACAGACACTGAAGTTACTTAATCTTGGACTTTCCAGCCTCCAAAACTGTGAGGAATAAATTTCTGTTGTTTCTAAGCCACACATTTGAGGGTATGTTGTTATAGTAGCCCAAACAGATTAAGACACTGTTTGAGGTATATAATACAGAGGGATTTCCCTGCTCTTTAAAAGTAAGGTGTTATAATAATGAAGAAAAGCAGTATACTTTGTGGGAGATCCAATGAAAACAATTATGACCTTTCTGACATTTAGTACTGATGGTTATAGTAATCGTTTTCTGTTTTCTTTTGTCTTACATTAAAGCCTTTTCTTATAGTTTGTTTAGTAGGAAGGAGCCAAATATTTACAATAGGTATTAAAATAGAATGAAGATTATCTAAACAGAAAATTATGAGTCTTCCCTAGGGGCAGAAAACTTAGTAGAAATAATATGTGGACAGGTAACATTTTTATATTTACTTACATTGCTATAATACAACTATTTTCAAATAACATGGCAAAAAAGAGATTACATTGTTCTCTGGCTGTGTAAACTTGTGAATTCTAGCACAAACAGGTCATGCAGGCCATGCATAAGGAGACTGTTAGGATGGTACTGAAGATATCACTACATTTATTCAATGTTATCAGTGTCTGGGTATGCAAAAAACATAACCAGAATTAAAACAGCAAGTACATTTATGGAATGGGGGTCGAATATACTACCAAAGATATATTTGCTCAAAAGTATATTGGCATATTTGGGGAAACTGAATAATTTTCTTTAAGATAAAGTATGAAAGTATATAATTTCAGAAATTATGACATTGGAATATCCAGTTTGTCAATTTGGAATTTAAAAATTAAAAATTTAGATTAGAACATAAGCTCATATAGTAGAATAAACTGAAATATTCTGTTTGTCTTTGATTGCTTTATTAGTTGGTCAATCAAGTTACAATTTCTATCATATAAACACTTAAAATATCTGGAAGGTTGTCATTACTACTATTACTAGTGAGGATCACAGAGGTTGACTCTCTTTCCCTATAGGCAAAAATGTTTAAAGGAGACTATTTTTTTTTAATATGCTATTGCTTGTTTTGGGGGAATAGTCTTTATTCTATTGTAAAATTGAGTTGAGGTATAAGGGATTTGGAGTATAACTGGAGACAAGGTAATGAAGCCCAGGTTTATCTGACTGGCCCTTCACAGAAAAGATTTTACCCCATGACTAAATGTCTGTCAGCTGGCAGGGACTTCCTCCCAATCAGGCATGGTGGTGTGCTGATGGAAACCAAGAAATAACAACATGGCTTCTTGGACTTCATGTTCCCTTTATTAATGTGTGAGAAAATCAACTTTTCACAAATATCATCATCTGAAGAAATTTATGGTGTTCATTTAAGCAAACTCTTATTTAAGAAAACACTGAGAACTCCATGTTACTAAGGACAAGTTAGGCTAAGATCAGAACACATCGTAGTGGGTTCAAAATCCAACTTTCTTGCTTTATAGCTATGGAAACTTAGACAAATTAATCTCTTTTTGTGCCTCATTTTTTTCTCATATATAAAATGAAAGTAATAATAACACTCAAATTATTATGAGCATTAAATGAGACAACACCTATAAATTGCTTAAAGTAGTACCTGGGACATAGGGAATACTTACCAATTACTAGCCATTGTTATAATTATTGGAGATAAAGAATGCAGATGAAAATATCAAACAAAAATAGAAACTACATTAAGAAATCAGTGATTTCTTAGAACACATTTTGATATTTCTCTGAATAAATATATTTACTGACATGCACCTGACACAATATTAGGGCACAGAAACACTCTTGTTTTAATTCATCTGTGTATTTTGAGGGTGATAATTGTAGTATTCCTCACAGCATTGTTAGAAGGATTTAATTATAAAATTTCTTAGCAATTTGCCTGGTACTACTACTAAGTACTCAAAACTAGTTGTGCTACTGTTGCTAATTATTATCATCATCATCACTATGATATAATAAGTTCAGAGTTTGAGAAATACATACCAGGGCATAACTACAATTTTATAGTATAATAAGAACAGAAGAGCTAACATTTCAAGTCTTTTTAAGAATGAATACAGTTTTTCCAAATAGAGAGCAGGGAAAAGCACTCATGGATTCCCTGTGTGTTTTACCTAAACCTGATTTATTTCAAGAAGTCACTGGACCCACAATTATTTCACTGAGCAACTGCTTTTGAATTGACAATGCCTACACAAACTAATCAATCAATGGGTAATTGAGCACCAAGTCTGTGAAATACGCAAATAAACTGTGAGCCTCTCAACTGGTTTTCCTAAATCCACATTCTCTCTTGTTTAGTATACTTTTTATGACATACTACTAATAATACTAATCTCCCTAAAGTACAGTTTTCATCATGCCATAACTATTAATACTAGAGAACATAGAGTGTTTCCTCAGATGTCTGCTGTATCAAGCCCAAATAACTCTGTCTAAATTTAAGGATCCTCTACAGTCTTGCAATTCAGAGTATGGGGGCACGAGCACAAACATTAGCTGGGAACTTGTTAGAAACAGATAAGCTCATACCTCAATACAAACCTTCTAAAGTAGGATCTTCATTTTAACAAGATCCCAAGTTATGCAAATTAAAGTTTAAGAAACACTTCTCTACCATATCCTTTAATCTAAAGCAAACAAAATCACTAACTCATAAAGAAGAACCAAATCTTTTCACTAATTTTTCTGCATCCAAAGCTTTTGTTCATGCTCTTAACTCCATTGGAAATACCTGATTTCTTTCATACCTACTATCTAAATCTCACCCATGCTTGAAGACCAGTGAAACTATCTTCCATATGAAGATAAAACATGAAACGTATCTTCCATGAAACTAAGACTGTCTCAAACTATACTAATTTTGCTGAATATTTCTTGAAATTGAATCAACACCATTTCATTATTCTTTTGTTTACTATTCATTGAATAAGCATTTCCTGAATGCTTATCATTTATCAGACACTTTTGCATTGGCCACAATGCAAGCAAGGATGCTGACTGTCCTACCTACTCTCAGCCAGCTCTCAATCAGAGCTATACTAGTTTAGTAGAGATGCCTTTAGTCCCACAGGCAAGAGGTGCAAGTTGGGTAGATGTGAGGGTGCAGGACGGTATTGAATAAAGCCACATAATTTGTGCTTTTTTTGTTAAAATTATTTAAACACAGTAATATTATTGAAGTATATTAAAACCTTTTGTGATATGAAATAGATTAAATATTTCAACTGATAGGAACAAGACACAGAGATATTGTACTTTGTTTCATGCTAATTTTTCTTCCCGTATACACAATTTTAAGTTTTTTCTTTTACAGGCAAGCAATATGTCTTTCTTCATTCATTCAACAAATTCTAGAATTTTAAAATAGCTCCTATTTATCCTTTTCTGACTTCTTTAAGTTTTAGACATGGTAGGCACTAAATAAATACTTACTGATTGAAGACCGTCTTTTTTTTTTTTTTATGTGGGCAGGAGGTGGGAGAGGGCAGTTGCTGGGGGAACAGGGGTGCCACATGAAGACCGTCTTTGATCTCAACTTGGGGACTAGGTTTACACACATGGAACAGCCATTGCACAAATGCAGCCCTTTCCTTCTACTGCTATTCATGACATAAGGAAACGTTCCTGAATTTGCAATGACACTTTGGTTTACTAGTGGTGTCTTTTGGATCAAAAAGTTCCTCTAGGGTGCCATGGAAGTTTCTGTTTCTCTATAGCTAATGTTTGCGATCACCAGAGACTGTGTTGGAGTACAGCCAACCAAATGGAATTGGCTAGTAAAAGCTTTTGTGGCTGAGCATTTTGGAAACAAGTTTCATGACGATCTGCTAGCAAAACCTCAGCAGGAAGAATTTTAACCAATATAAGTTAATGTAAAGGTTTGATGTGACGTAGTCTGGAGGGGCAGGGGAAATAAGATAATTAAGTATGTAACAGCCCATATTCTTTAATGGTAAAAATAAAAGTTAGCTGTTCTTGTTGTTGCAAAACCACTCATCAGTTCTTTAGATAGAAACAGATGCTTCTGGTAGACAGCCAATTTTCAAAAGATGTCATGCTCCAAGTAGCAGCACTGGAGTACATTGAGGTTGAATATTATGCAAGACCTTTTGTGAGCCCCTTGGTTCCTTCAATGTGATTCAAGAGTGGGGTCACACAAGGAAACATAAAAACCAAACTAAGCAAAAATACTATTTCCAATTAGTTCCATATACTAGAACTTTACAAGATCTTGTATTATGTGAAAAAAACACATTACTTTGACTTAAGAATCAGCAATTACTTTATATTTATAATCTTCAAATTGGTTACAACTTTCCTTTATCTTATTCAGCGATCTTGCTGAAGACAGGCTTTCCCACATGATGTGCAATTTTCTCTTCAACTTTTAATTTCTTTGGATACAGAAGAAAAGCTTGGGACTTTTAATTGAGCAATTATTATTTCTAAGTGAATATAGAGTTGAGGATGGTGCCAAAATCTTCCTTTCATCTAGAGAACAAGTCTAACATAGGCAGCAACAGACATACTGTCTGGCAGCGCCCCAGCTTTAGGCAGAAGAGCTAAGTCAAGACTCCCAAGGGGGACTCATTCTTCACCTCTGGTCACTCCCTGGCATCTCCTGAGGTTCTTGAATGAATGCCAGTTAGGACAGATTTACATGTCTCCTTGGAGGTTTTAGATAACTCTTCACTAAGAACTGTTTGTTTTTCTCATTTAGACTATTTCTCTAGAGTAGGATTTGCAAACTTGCTACTGAATATGCTATTTGCAGATCATTGCTAGGTTTCCATACTGACATAAAGCACTGGTATTTGAAAAATTCATTAAGAAGTGACTCATCTTAACTCCCAGATCTAAATTTGTGGAGTAGTTCCACCACATTTTCTACAATGTTGCCGCAGAATTTAAGCAACAGAAAATAAAAGGTTTATATGATAACAGTTCATAGAATATGCCTACATAAGGAACTTTATTGCTTCATAGCTTGTGCCATTGTTTAAGCAATTCTGATTGTTTTAAGTTTTTCTGCTTTTTGGTTTCTTTTTTTAAAAAATATATATAGAGAGAGCTACAATCTACTGCTCTGGAACTTCTACCATTTGTCTTAGGTTTCTAAGACATTTACGGTCTCTTTTACATAAGAAGTCCTTCAAATATTTCAAGATAGGTTCCATGCTTCCTTTACATGTATAGATTTCTCTTTTAAATGAAACCTCTTTTAATCCTTCAGCTACTCCTGAAGTTATAAAATTTTATCATGAATGAGAAGTTAGCTTTTCAATACAACATTTTGAACATAGTTTGCTAATACTGACCTCAACTGAAGTAAAAATATATAAGACCTGTATTTTAAATAATCTTTTTTATGTTTGGTTAAGTTTTGATTGCTGTAATTAGTCATCTGTAATACATAAGATATGATCTAGAAATTGCTTTTTAAACATCAGACTGATAAACCAGCTCCAGAAAGCATCGTTTTGGTTGCCTCCTTTAATGAATATAGTACTAGACACTACTAAGAGATGACTGAAAAAACATATTGAAATATTACTGCCAGCTATGGTATAAAATCTCTCACTAGAGAACTATCACAACTTCGGGATAAAATGTTTGCTATCTAAATACAAATTTTGGTAGTCATTAAAATTGTCAGGATGACCTTAGATCACTTTGCTTCTTAATTACAGTTTAAAAAATTTTTATCACACAGTATCAAATTAAAATATAATCACTATTTGTAAAATTCAAAACATTCATGAAAATATAATTAGCTAACACTTTAAATCAGAATTCAAGACAGTTTGACTATTCCTTATATGCCCACAAAAGTTTTTTCCTAGTCTTTACAAAATGCTAAAGTGATTTGTCCAACAATGCAGACGTTTAATATTCACCCAAGTGACATCAACAATTTAACGCATCATGCTTTTACTTCTCATTAAAATTGCTGTGTTAGTGAAGCTTGACCTAAGTTTCTTCATGCTTGGCCCCCATTTAAGTCTGATATTCTACAGTTTTCCTCCTATATATCAGATTTTGCTTTGTCTTTATTTTCCTTCCTTTTCTTACCTGTATTCAAGGAATAGAAAAGATATCTTTGATGTGCCAGTCCAAAGTATGTCCAGATAAAAGGCAAATAATCCAATAGGCTGTTGAGGTGGGTTGACACTTGAACATTGGAGGTTGTTTCCTTTACTCACTCACTCTCCTATTCAGGTTAGGTGACCCAAGGTAGTGACTGGCTGGAGTGAGTTTCAAACTGGTGAAAAACTTCTAAAAAAGGAACAGTGGCAAAAACAACAATAACAAAAAAAGAATGATAAATAGAAAAGTCCAAATGTATATTCTTATCAAATCTTACACTTGTCCAATAGTTATGAGCCTCTTTGAAAACATTTATATGTGTGGGTGGAGGCAAGTTGCCCATTAAATTGTAAGAGGTGTTATCAGATTCATCAGGACTTGGTTGTAAATTTGACTACACAGTTTGGCTTATAGAGAAATGAGGAGGAAATATCTGATTAAAGTGTGCATTGCTGCTGAGGCAACTGAATGTTGCCATAGCAATTGAGATGAAATGTGCAAGAAGTAAGATAATTAAATCTAACCCCTTTAGTAGTTTTGACAGTCAATGTACTGCCAATAGAAAAAGTTATCTACAGTATTAAGATAAAACACATTCCTCACAGAAAGTCTCCTTACTGGTATTTTGTTGTTCCTTTTTTAAATATAGTGCTTTAGGTGTCTAATTTGAATGTTCTCTTTTAATAATCAAATACAGTTTTGACCTTGGTCTGAAACTACTTAGAATTTCTGCTGATTTATTGTGTCATGAAAGCAAACTTCTATAAAAAATATCCAATTTTTTCCCTCTAGTTCTTATTAAAAAAAAAAAGTATACTAAAGCCAAAGCTGTCACATTTGAGCTTAGAATTTATAATATCTAGAACGTGCTGCCCTCTTCAGGAGCTGGCGCTTAAAAATACTTATTTTTTTTAAAAAGCAGATTAGAAACTATGAGTTGTATTAATATCAAAAGTTGTATTAATAATTCTTTAGAAATAAACACCACATATAATATTTCTAAGTTTAATTTTTTCCATTAAAGCTTATATTAAAAAATCAGCATATACAAAATTTGGGAGGAAATTATTAATATTTATAATTAAATACAAATAATAATTTTCTGAAAGGAAACTACTATCATGATAGAGATAATTCCTGAATCAATACAGAATTTCAGATTTCCATATTATCCAAATGCTTTTTAAAGAGTAAAAATGTCTAAAAAAAAGATATTTTCTGTGTGAAATTGTAAGTAGAATACCATTCAGATTCTAATTTTATTCTCCAGCAAAAAAATTTGGGAACATTAATTAGCATTTATAATTTGAAATTTTAGCTAGTTTTCATTTACAGAAACATTATCTTTTGGGGAATAATGATTTCAAATATATAATACATTGTAATTTTTATTCAAAATTACTTCACTAATAAAAAATATTTAAGGGTCTGAAATATCATTATCTGGAAGCAAATTCCTTTCATATATGTGTTATCTATTAAAATTTCCTTAGCCATTATATGATTTGACAGAGGGATATGAACTCAGAGTATTTTTCTCTAAATTAGGTTTATGATACTTTTCAAAAAAATTAAGGAACAGAAAATGACCAATACTTAATAATATTATCAGAATGTGCAAAAAGTATATTTTTGTACATTCTGATTTGTTCTTTATATTATAACTATTAACACATAGAAAGATTACTATGTACTAATTATTAAAAATATAAATATGAATTAGAAATTTTAAAGAACACAATAAGTTCAAGAACAAATACCTTTTCAAAATACAATTTTGTTCTAATTCTCATCATTTGATGTAATTAAAACCTTGTAGTTAATCAAGAGAAAACAACAAGAAAATGAATAGTTCTTTATTTTGAAAAAATGAGAGCTTAGACTCCTAATTTTGTTTCTTAACTCCTACATCTGACTTTCAGTTCCAGATTCCAGACAGAAAATTTATTTACATTTAAATGTATGTAATGATCATTCAGACTGACTTCAGGAAAGTAAAATGCCCCTTAATTTTCCCTGAAAGAATTTTAGGTATAGCTGTCCAATTTGTATCAATGAAAAATTCAACTGAGCTAAACAGCAAAGTGAAAAAAAATATTGACAAATTTCTCTTAGTCCTAATAATATTTGTTTTGTGGAAAACAAAATATTTTATTAGTGTATTTAAAAGTACTTATCAAAACAATTGCTTAACCCTAAGGTAGCTCTGTCCAAAGTCATGTTATACATGTTCAAGAATTCTTAGAACACTGATTTGTGTTTTCTGCAATAGATTTACTTCAGTTTTGTTTTGCTGCTGATGCATTACATTTGGCAGTTAGGATCCCTGTGGATGAAAGTATAATAAATAATAATTTTTTTCTTTGCAGGGTATTTATGGCACAATGATAAATTTCATCTTTCCCAGAATGGTAAGTAAAGAGCTCTTTCTATATTTGATGGAACTGAACACAAACAAGAAAAGGTGAATTGTTATAATAAAAGTAGAGTATCATTTACTAAATGTATTGTGTGCTTTGATAATTATAAGGTAGCTTCCACTTTTGCAAATAAATGGATGCTGTATTCAAATTCTGTAAGCATTCCAAAATTGTCACTAAATATGTTACAGGCTCTTCAAAGGGAATATAAATTTTTGCTTTCTCTGTCGGATTGCAGTTGAACATAGTATATTCAACATTTTGTTTTCTGGGGTAATTTATTTTAAAATATACACAGATATAGAAATAAATGTGGTTTACATTCCATAAGCAGAAAGAGAAAACATATTTGTGATACATACTGAGGGTGGGTAAGAGCCCTTTGGAATTTTACTGTTCCATAAAAAGGGATTGTAATTTATGTTTGACCAGTGCTTTGCAGCATCTGTGAATTTAAAAATCTTTATTTTCTAAAAGCATATATCAACTTCTCTTAGGCAGGCTAGCTACTGTATGATTTGGGACATAGTTTTGCTGCCTTTATGTTTTTATGATCTTAAAAGGTAATATTAAGTTTTAGTCTTGATCATAACATCTTTAAAATCCAAATAAAAATAAAAATTAATCGTATTGAATGGGAAAGGTCAGTGTAACATTATATTTCTCAGCAAGTTATTACTGTCTCCTAGGAAGTTTTTTTTTTCCCTCTATCTCCAGTGGTTCTTGGCTATGCCCTATAAAAAGAAGAAATTTCTCACTAGAAAGAAAACATCACTTTGAAACAGACCAATCATCAGAAAGTGTTAGGTTAAGTCACAGGGCACAAAACTACATACAATGTTGTATGCATGTGTGTTTGTGTATAGAGGGGAGAGTAAATTGGTGTTATACTGCGGGCTTAGAAAAAAGACACAAAAGGTGCACAAAAGAATGGACATATAAGTAGTTTAATAGTCTTCATTCTTCATTTTCTGAATTTCCTATAGTAAATATATATTATTTTTATAATCAGAACAAAAGCACTATTTGAATAATAAGCTATTCAAGAGTATATTATCAAATATGCATATATAAAATTGAGAAAATACTCTTTGTGCCAACTGCATAACCAATATGATTTTATACAATTTAAAAAAAATACCTTCCACCTAATCTCAGAAAGAACTAGAAATATAAATGAAGACTAATTGGGCAAAAAAAATAAGTAAATAAAGGGTTTAAAGTGAGAATAAAGCTATTACATTTATTAATTTTACTCTGATACAAAAGTGCTTCTAGAATTCAGTCATACGTGTGGAAAAATAAGTATTTTAAAACTAAAATAAAAAGATCTGCAGTTTCATATTGATTTTTAGTATATAAGAATTTGGTATCTTATTAACTTTATTTACAAGAAGAGAAGGTCTAGGCAAGAAAAGGTGAAAACATGAAGGTGAAACTTTTAAAATAAATTCATGCTTTAAGTCAATAGATTAAACTACTTAATAATAAAAGAAAATTACTGTCTATAGTCTACTGTGTAATTTACCCATCTATAACTAATTATAAACTTTAATGTAAAGAATAATTTTAAGATCTAAGATTAAAAGAAAATAAATCATAATAGACAACTAAGCAAATACAAGTAAATTATAGCAAAAGAATTACTTTTAACCTAAAAATAATGTTAATAAATTATTTATTAACATTAATTATAATAACCTCTGTGGAAAGCAATATGGAGATACCTTAAAGCGATACAAGTAGATCTACCATTTGATCCAGCAATCTCACTACTGGGTATCTACCCAAAAGAACAAAGGACAATCTACAATAAAGACACCTGCACTCGAATGTTTATAGCAGCACAATTCACAATTGCAAAGCTGTGAAAACAACCCAAGTGCCCATCAATACATGAGTGGATTAATAAAATGTGGTATATGTATACCATGGAGTACTATTCAGCTCTGAGAAACAATGGTGATATAGCACATCTTGTATTTTCCTGGATAGAGCTGGAACCCATACTACTAAGTGAAGTATCCCAAGAATGGAAAAACAAGCACCACATATACTCACCAGCAAATTGGTATTAACGGATCAGCACCTAAGTGGATACATAGGAATTACATTTATTGGGTATTGGGCAGGGGGGAGGGGGGAGGAAGAGATGGGTATATACATACTTAATGATTGAGATGTGCACCGTCGGGGGATGGTCACGCTTGAAGCTCATACTTGTGGGGGGAGGGGGGCAATGGCATTATACACAACCTTAAAACTTGTACCCCCATTATATGCTGAAATAAAAAAATAAAAGAATCCTGCTCAAGAGAAATTTATTATACGGCAAAACTTAGCATAAAAGTATAAATTGTAGTTATATCTTACTTTCCTGACACTTTAGGTATCTGGACATCAGTCAGTAATTTTAGAAGAAATTTAGGGGAAAAAAAGTACTCACACTCATCTAATACTGTTCGTATAAATGCTTCCCAAGTCATCACTTCCATTCTATTTGCTCTCAGTTTATATAAAATTATAACAGAACTGGGTTCTCTGATTATCAAGACACAGACAAGTGATACTATAAAAGCTGAGAGTGACAAGGAGGAATGCATTCAGAAGTTATTCTCAGCTATTCACCAGTAGTAAGAATGGAGGGACCAAAAACTAGGTGTATGATTTTGAGTAAGATACATCATATACGTGGGTTTAAAATTCCTGATCTGTTAACCCAGAGACTTATATTGGAATATTTTTGATAAAATCTAAATTTCTTTCTAGTCCAAGAGTTTTACAATAAAATGATATATCCTTGAACTTATACATAGTATAAAATAATATTGCAAGACTTGGAGTCATTAGAATGAAAAGGTTATAATGATTAAAGGGTTAAGTTTCATTCACTTAAATGAAAGTCTTGCCCAAATTTGGTTGAAAGTCTCATCCAAATTATGTTTTGTAATACATAAGGGATTATATATTGTGTATTTTTATAATAATCATTTCATACTGCTATTTTTAAAATGTAACTAAAAATTTAATCTGAGTTTTCTCACTTTACTCTGAGTAAGATAACATTGTAAATGGTCTGCGAGAGAAAATCTAGCCTCAGTCTTTTCTGACGAGTGAGAAACCAAATTCATGCTGATTTGTATACAGAAATGTATACTTCCAAAATAAGTTGATATTGTCAAACAGCTAATTTGACATATTGAGGAATCAAATATTTAAATTCATCATTTCCTTTCTTGCATCCACTTTGTAAAATCTTTAGTACCACAACATTCATGACATTTTAGGAAGAAAATAAAATTTACCTCCTGTCTATAAGCAAGATAAGGAGCAATGTAAGAAATTATTGGATAAATAAAACATCTGCTCATTCAAACTATTGACTTTTGATTTGTAAGTGTGCTAATTTAAGCAAACAGCCAAAGTTCTGAAAAACTATGTGAACTTAATTGAAATGTAAGTATGTATTTTATTGACATGTATCTATTAAAACAACTTTCTTTTCTTTTTTTTTTTAAATTTTTTCTTTTTAAACACTTGTCTTTTGTTTTTACATCACACTTTAGGAATATTAAAACAACTTTAAAACAGAATAAATCTTCAGCATTCCATTTTTTTCTAAGAGATTAATGATAAATGCCAACTATTTGAATAAAGTATATCTTTTAATGTAATTAATCTGCACTTCAACAAAATAGATCTCCCCTCTCATTTTCTGCTATGGCTCTACTTAACAATAGTTGAAGGCATATTTCTGTGAACAGTCACAGCATCTACCCTTCAGCAACCATAAAATATACTTTATTTCTGAGAATGTTAATAAAAATTTATTACCTTATTTCATTAAGAACAAAAGTCTATATTGTAGTCAACTACGGCCAATAGTCATTTTATTATTTATCTTTTAAGGTTTCGTATCTGTTTCTAATTTATCAAGTGTCAATTTTTAGGTCAGATGGTCGTGATATAATAGCATTGTTAGTTGGCCAGCAGGTTGATTACTTTTAAGATTTTGAAAAAAAGCAAAAGTAAAGACAGTCCCCTCCTTTTCCTTCAATTAAAATTGCATGCAATTATTCTTGTAGATTATAGATCTCTTCTGGGATTTCTGTTGTCATATAAATTTTTGGTTCATTTTATAGGAATAGTATTCATTTTAATTAGCAAAAAAACAATTGATGGGGTTTTTTTGCCAGAGGGAGTTCACTTCAAGCACTGATTATTGCCACTAGATTATCCTGAGTTTTTAAAATGTTCTTTTATTTTATTTTTTTAAAGGCCTTGCTTTAAAAGCAGATAGTTGAATATGTTATCTGTTAGTAGCTATTGCCTTTGAAGACAAAATGTCTTTATTGATGAGTGGTTAGCCCATTTTGTTTTAACCTCCTAACTTACCTAAGCAACATCCTAAATTGGCTTCTGAAATAATGTATTGCTATTTTATATTTATTCAAATATACAAATCAAAATATTAACTAAGTAAACGACATTCCTGGTGTATTATTGAATTACATTACATAGTTTATAAGGTCAAACTACTTACTTCATTTAATTTTTTTTTAGTATTCAGTAGCTAAAAAATAAAATTTTTAGTACATATATAAGAAGTACAAATCATGAATTCCTGTGTACTACCAACCAGTTTAAGGAAAAAAACATTATTATAATGATCTTTCATGCTTTCTGTGTGCCCTTATATAATTCCTTAGCCCTTCTTGAATCAGAGAGAAACATTAACCTGAACTTTCTCTATCCCTTGCTTTTCTTTATAATTTTACCTAATGTATTTGCATCCTGAAATATGCAATTATTTGTGTTTTGCAATAGTATGTAAATAGAACCTTGTATTTGTTTTTTGTTTTTTTTTTTTGAGACAGAGTCTTACTCTGTTGCCCCGGCTAGAGTGCCGTGGCGTCAGCCTAGCTCACAGCAACCTCAAACTCCTGGGCTCAAGCGATCCTTCTGCCTCAGCCTCCCAAGTAGCTGGGACTACAGGCCCGCGCCGCCATGCCCAGCTAATTTTTTCTATATTTTAGTTGGCCAATTAATTTCTTTCTATTTTTAGTAGAGATGGGGTCTCGCTCTTGCTCAAGCTGGTTTCGAACTCCTGAGCTCAAATGATCTGCCCACCTCGGCCTCCCAGTGTGCTAGGATTACAGGCGTGAGCCACCGCGCCCGGCCGGAACCTTGTATTTGTCTATGACTTTTCCACTCAACATTAATTTCTTGAGTTTCAACCCTCTGAAGCACATAGTTATAATTCATTAGTTTATACCATTGTATAGTATTCCATTGTATAATATATTTGTCTTCCATACAGTGATGGATATATGGGTTGCTTCCAGTCTTTTATTTTTGCTTTTTATTATTACACACAAAGCTTCTATGACCATTCTAGCACATATACTAGCAGATATATGCAAAAATTTCTCTAGGGCAGTAGTTCTTCACCTGGTGTAATTTTGCTGTCCCCTAGAGAATATTTGGCAATATCTGCAAACATTTTTTCTTGTCATAACTGGAGAATGCTATTAAATATCCCCAGTTAATGCTAAACATCCTATAAGACACAAGAAATCTGGCACAACAAAGAATTATCTGGCCTAAAATGTCAACAGTGTGAGGTTAAGAAACCCTGCTCTAAATATCCACTTAAAATGGAATTGCTAGGTCACAAAAGTATGAAAAATTTCAAATTTATTAGATAATTCTAATAAAATCAATGTTGCATTCCTACCAGGAGTAAAAAGATAAATATTCCAATTGTTTTACATCTTTGCTAGCATTTAATATGATAATATATTTTAAATTTTTATTTTAAATTTTTTATTATTTTGGTAAATGTGAAATTAAAATTCCTTATAATTTTATTTTCAATTCCTTAATTACTAATGAGATTAAGTATCTTTTCTCATTTTATTGACAATTAGGGTTTTCTGTTCTATGAGATAACTATTATTTTTAACCCATTTTTAAAAATTGAGTTGTCTTTTACTAATTGATTTGTAGGCAATATCTATACTAAACTATTGTTTTTTATTTGTGAGACAAATACTTTTTCTATCCTGTGGGTTTCCTTTTAGTTCTTTAAGGTGTCCTTTTCTGAACAGAGTTCTTAATACAGTTAAGCTTCACAAACTTTCCCTTTTTGCTTATATCTTGCATTTCCTGCTTAAGAGAGCTTTCCCTTTATCTTCTAAGTGTTTTAGCTTTCTGTTTTTTATAATACATTTAAGTATTTAATCCATTTGAAGTTGTTTTTCATGTATGGTATGAGGTAGAAATACATTTTAAAAACTAGGAAAGTATAGTCTTAGCACCATGTGTTGAATAGTTCATACTTTCCTTACCGATCTTCAAATCTAGACTTTTCATAAATCAAGTTTCCATATGTATATAATCTAATCTGAGGCTTCCTTTTTTAACCTATTGGTTAAATTGTCTTTCCTTTCACTATTATACTGCTAATATTATTATAATTTTTATATTTTTTATTTAACTATTTATTTAATTATTATGGATACATAACAATTGTATATATTTATAGGGTACCTGTGATGTTTTGATACAGAGATACAATGTGTATTAATTAAATCATGATAATTCATCACCTCAGGCATTTATCATTTCTTTGTGTTGGAAACATTCTGATTCCATTCTTATTTTAAAGTATACCATAACTTATTGTTGACTATAGTCATTTTGTTGTGATTATATAATAATTTTAAAATATCTGATAAATTCCTCTATCTTGTTCTTCTTCAGAAGTATCTTGGGTACAGTGACCTTTTTCTCTTCTACATACAATCTTGGAAGAAGCTTGTCATTGCTTCTTTCTACACACACAAAACTTCATTGAAATTTGTTAGAATCTACAGATCAATCTGAAAAAAATTGTATCTTTATTATGACTTTCAGTGTTCTGATCCAAGAATATGGTCAACTTTTCCACTTACTTAGATTTTCTATAATGTTTTTCAAAAAGGTTTTATTTCCTGCATAAATTTCTTAGATGCACCCTTAAATCCTTTTTTTACAAAATATTTTTAAATTAACTTTTTAGTGATATATTTTTAAGATGATAATTTCTAATGTTTATTTTAGTACATATAAATACAATTAATTTTTACATTTTTATTTTTATCTAGCAAACCTTCTGAACTCTCTTATTAATCCTCAGAATTTATCTGTATTTTCTTTTAGATTTCCTATATAAACAATCTTATCTTTTGTGAGTAATGCCAGTTTTATTTCTTCCTTTCCAGTCTTTACACTTTCATTTTTTTTCTTACATATTCTACCAACTAGACTTCTAGTCCACTAGTATATAGAAATGGTAATTATGAATAACTTTGTTTCTTCCCAATTTTTAAAAGGGTGTCTTTGAACATTTCACTATTAAGTTGTGGAGTTTTTGATAGCTATCCTTTATCAAGTGAAGAAATTTTCCTTTAATTTTTAGTTTGCTTTGAGTTTTTATCTTATACCATTATCATTAACCTGACCTGCAGATAAATGCATCCCATAGAGGAGTGCAAGGAAAATTGCAAGTCTTAAATACAAAACTAAAGAGGAAAAAAATTTTCCCTTCTGAAATTCATGGTCATCAACCTTACTGTGTTTCCAGCAAGAATTCACACAATCTCAGTGGTCTAAAGATTCCAAGATAAGAATTTACTTTATACTGGTTCCTAGTTGTGTCTTTTGAATGAAAAGAAAATCCCCTCTGGAGAGTCCAGCTTTATTCCATCCCTCTAAGAATTCTTACAGATGAAATTCCATGAATGTAAGCCCACAGTCAGAAATCACAAAAACATTGGAGAAAAGGGGCAGATGAGCAATAATTAGTTGAGAAAAGATAAAACACAGAATCAGACTTACATACTTCAAATTTTGGAATTCTTTCATTATTTTATGTCTTTTTTCTTATATCTTCTTTCTTTTTTATTCTAAAACTTATTGTACATTAAAATATATTGAAAATATTTTATCTTTCAGTATTTAATTTCATTAGTAATAACATATAAGCCCTTCTTTTTGATAAAGTTAGAAATTAACAATATGACCATATTTATCCTGTAAACTAAACCTAGTTACACTGACATAGATTCTGATTATAATATTTATCTATTAATATTAAGATATAAGAGTTTGGTGGAAGAAAAAAGAGTAGGTAGTTTTCTGTTTAGCTTAAGCAAACAAGTAATATAAATGCTGTATTTTTTGTATTTCAAACATTAACGGGGTACAAGAGTTTTTGTTACATGAATGAATTGTATAATGCTGAAGTCAGGGCTTTTTGTGTGCCAGAATAGTGTACATAAAATATTGTATTAAATTAAAAATACTAAACATATATTGATGGTTATTACATAGAATCTTTTTTCAAACTTTAACATTTTTGTAGAGAGAAGCCATTTAGCTAAATACACAAAATGATAAATATATTATAAATTATTAGAATCTGTTTATTTGTGAAGCATATTTTTGCTCCAAATCTCCAGGACTTTCAAATATCTTTATACTTGTGGTATGACAATTTTTTAGAAAAGGAGTTGTGTTTCTTACTTGACTCTAAACCCCGATGGCTCTTATAGTGGGCACTTTACCAAAGCTGAGCTAATCATAGTCTGTCCGTCTTTGTAATTTTTTAAATGAGAAAACTCTTAGGCAAAGAGAGAATGTATCTGCTGATGGATCCCAAGGAAGGCTGATTCTGAGCCTTACTTAATTCCAGTTATTAAACTTCCTAGGGATCCATGAACCAGTAAATTGCCTTTGCTGAAGCTTATTTGAGTTGAGTTTCTATAACTTGCAACAAAAATGGTCTGATAACTACACTTAGATAAAAAAATTTAAATTCTGAGATGGTTTCCTGCATGCTCATATTCATAGAAAGGCAATGAATGAATAATACCTTTAATACCTTTTCCACCATAAGAGAAGGGAATTGGGAAGTGTTCCTGGGTGAGTCCTTTTAAAGCCCCGGCTTGACCAGATTGTACTGCTTTCCTCTGCTTTGTTCTAGAGAAGATCAAAGTAAGAAAGATTGCCCCAAATTATTTCTTTTGGGGAGGTTTAAGACCACCAGTATTTTGACAATTAAACTTCTGGTATCTAGAAGGATTCCATCAAGAAGCCCTTCCTGGATGTAATATTATTTTCCAGTTACTTTCTTCTTGAGCTTTCACATGTTCTCAGCAGAAATGGAAGGACTAAAATTTAGAGAAAGAATACAACAATTATTGAGCATTTGACTCTGTTAGGTACCTGACTGGTCAATTTTATTTTCTAGTTAATGGTATGGGCTGAAATCAACGTTCCTAAAATTCATGTGTTCATGTCCTAACTTCCAATATTTTAAAATGTGATTATATTTGGAGACAGGGTCTTTAAAGAGTGTACTAAGGTTAAATGAGGTCATTGGGGTGGGCCCTAATCCAAAATAACTGGTATCCTTACAAGAAGAGAAGATTCGGACATAGACACGCACACAGGAAGAACATGTGAACACACTGGTAGAAAAAAAAAATGACTGTCTTTGAGCCAAGGAGAGAGGCCTCAGAAGAAACAACCCTGGTGATACCTTAATCTTGGACTTCTAGCTTCCAAAACTGTGAGAAAATAAATTTCTGTTGTTTAAGCCACACAGTCTGCTGTATTTGTTACATACAGCAGTCCTAGCAGATAACATTAAGTTATATATATAATCTCCTTACTCACAACTAGTCCACCATCAAGGTCTGTCAAATCTAATCATAGAGTATATTTCAAATGTCTGCTCTCCTCTCTCTTCCAGCTGTTATCATCTTATTTAGGCTTCATTTTTATTACTTGAAATATTCTAATAATCTTCAGCTTCTCATCATTCTAATAAGAACATTCATACTCATGCTGGCAAACACACTAGATTGTGAGCTTCTTCAGAACAAGGTGTTCTCTGCACTACCTACTTATCTCCATCATGTAGTCCATGGCTTCCAATCCTGGCTGTGCATCAGAATTTTGGGTGGCATTTTTTTAAATTACAGATTTTCAGGCCCCAGACTGTATCTATTGAATCAGAATCTACAGGCATGTGGGCTAGAAAACTGGTATTTTCAATATGTTCCCAAGTTGATTTTGTGAGCAATGAGCATCTATTGCTTTTTATATTTTGCCTATATTTTTAAATTAATGGTTTGTGACAGCTTCCTCCAAGCCTTTTACTTCAGTGTTTTGTCCTATATTTCTTACCATGCCGTCCATTATCACAGTATTTTTTTTAAAGAGACAGTGTCTCACTCTGTCATCCAGGCTGGAGTGCAGTGATATCATCATAGCTCACTTCAGCCTCAAACTCCTGGGCTCAAGTGATCCTCCTGCCTCATTCCTCCTGAGTAGCTAGAACTAAAGGTGCACACCATTGCACCTGGTTAATTTTTTTTATTTTTTATTTTTTTTAGAGACAGGGTCTTGCTGTGTTGCCCAGGTTGGTCTGGAATTCCTGGGCTTAAGCAATTCTCCTGCCTCGGCCTCCCAAAGTGCTGGGATTACAGGCATGAGGCCCCACACCCGGCCATCACAGTATTTTTTGAATAATAAATTTAATTTTTTTCATGTAAAATAATGATTCTTTTACATTGATGATGTGTTTCAGTAATTTTCCTGTTAAAGTTATGTGTCTATTGGAGGTTATGATAGGTCCATCTCCTGAGAAACCACAAAAATGTCCTAAGGACGCTTTAATAAGTACAATAGTAAAAACAAGTGAAGCCTATCGAATTTGTTCACTGCAAAAATTAAAAAGTAGGTTTCAGCACTAGGATATCCCCTTCATTACTGCCTCTCTGACTATGTGAATAAAATTTGGAAAAAGCTGGCAGAAACATTTACTTCTCTTTTAGTTATTTTGTGGCCTGACCATATTCACATTGATACAAATTGTATGGTAGAACCACAAGTGAAAATCAATGTAAAGTTCACCTTGGAAAAGTAGGAGGTAACGTCTCAAATTCTATCTGGTCCCCCACATTCTAAACTCAATTTATACTTATCATTTGATAAAAATTCACAACTTTATACTCTGAAAGGAAAAATCATACTGCTTTTCTGACTTTAAATATAAAATACCTCCAATGCTGAAGCAGTGGGTCTTTGTATCTACACATAGATAGGAAAGCATGATTCTAGGAAAGGATAACAAATAATGGCAATCCTTAGAGAACTCTGCTGTAGTCTGTACTGTACTTAAAATCAAAGGCAGTCCTCTGACCATCCTTAGATAACAAAAGAAAAACTTACTGACTATATCAACCAAACTACCAAACTGATTAATTCAATAAATATTTGTTTTGTGTCTATTATATCAAACATTGTATAATCTGGGGAGATCAAAAAAGGGACATGATTCCTGCTTTTTGTAGAGCTTTCAGTTTAGGTAATAGAAGTCTTAGTTAAAAAAAAAAAAAAAAAAGTGGAATGCTTTCAGGAACCTGGAGTGGAAAAAGAGATGTAAGAGTGTGTGAGAAGTCATGCCCAAATGACACTTCCTGGAGGGAACACTTACTCTGGGCTCAGATGTCAACAGGCAGGAGTACCTTGGGACTTGAGTAAACAAATGAGCATGACATCTTTCAGTCCAGCCTTTGCCGTTTGTGCATACTTTGTAAAATGGCTGGTACAAAAACTGAATATTAACCATGGGCTACTTTTCCTGTTCTAAATATATACATTCATATATTCATTAAACAGATATTTTATTAAAGGTATATATAAAATAAAGCCCCTTAAGCCAACTAAAAGGCCTCAGTATGAAGTGATATATTAACCAACTACCCAATTCTTGGCTTATTGTTTCCTGGCTCATATTTTGAACATTCTGGATCTTTTGGATTATAATCTTGACCACAAACAATGATTAAATATTAATGTCTCCAAACTTGGGTTAGCATCTCTAGGAACAGGAAGCTCACTAATTCTTCTATCAAGATATTGCCTCTTCGAAAAATTCTGTCTCTAAGTGGTTTTATTTTTAAATTGAATTATGCCTCATAGCACTGTATAAAGCATTTTAATTCAACCTCTTTGGGCCATTTGAAATAAAGCTAATCCCTCTTCCACATAATAATAGTTTTTTAATTCATAAAATGGAGGTAGAATTTTTATAAAATTAGGATAGGCTTAATAAAGAAGATTTGGAAAATTAAAAGAACTAGATAAAAGAAGAAAATAGCCATATTCCCAGTACCTAAGTACAATTACTCTTAATATTTCAGTATATCTATTTCCAGCCTTTTTATTACGTATCTTTTTGATTTTCTGTTAATTTACAAAATTTTATCATCACGTGTGTAAATATATACAGACACATACACAATATAATTTAGTTTCCATCTAGTGGGAGAAATCTACTGTAGAGGATAAGTGAACAGGCACTGGAAAAGACTGACCTGGGTTCAAATTCAAGCATTATTACTTGCTAGGTTTTATTGCTTTGGACATATTACTTAAGCTCTCCAGCCTCAATTTTCTAATCTATAACATTAAGATAATCTGGAACCCACTTTTTGGGATTGTTGCTAGCATTAATCAATGTAAAATTGTTAGCATAATATCTAGCAAATAGTATCATCAATGCTGAAAAATGATTACAATTATTATTATATTTATACTATTCTGATACAACCATCAAATATCACAACTTACAGGCTAAAAATTGTCAATTCTTTCAGCCTTTTCTCATATGAGATAGTTTTAAGTTCCCTTACCATTCAGGCTGCTAAATCCTAGAAGTTTTGTAATCTTTCCATCCATATCTTCCTTAAAATATTGCTCCCAGAACTGACCGTGGTAATCTAAACAACTCAAAATAGAGTTAAATTATGCCCTCCATTATTCTACACACATCCTACATTTATTAATGAAGCTGAAGCAACTACTTCTGTTTTTGTTTGTTTTTGTAACCATATTATACCACTGATACACTGCCAAGTAAAGCTCCTTCCCCCCGCTATGAGTAGTATTGCTAAGTCACATATCCCTCAAACCAAATCTAGGAAGTTAGTGTTTTGGTCCCAAGGTGGGACCTCACAATTATTCCAATGAAATTATATATTGTTAGAATCTGTTCATCTTTTAGTTGTTAGGAACTTTTAGATTACATTTGTAATCCAATGCATTTACTTACCTCCCCTATCCCATGTAACCTATTTTTAACAGGCACGCCTTTTCAGGCTTTATCTCAGTCATTAATACATATGTTCACATGAGACAAGGCCAAAGACAAAGGTCTGTGGTGTACCACTTGAAAAACCTTCCTCCCGCCTGACATAGATTCATTAACATTGCCATTGTGTGCAATCATTCAGCCGGTTATGAAAACATATAATACTATTATCCCTAAACCTATATTCCTCCAACTGGTTCACAAGGATATAAAGACAGACCATATTAAATGCCTTATTAGAATCCAGATATCTATATTTATTATCTTGACAGACTGTTTTATTAATTCTTACAGAAAATAATATATAAGATTGGGCTGAATGGCTTATTCTTTTTGACTTTGTATTTTTTCCTAATAGCCACTTTTTAAAAATGCTCACAAATAGTCTTAAAATAGTCTATAAATATAAGCTAGGCTATACCCCTCCCTACCAAGCAACATCAGTTTCATGGATCTAAAGTTTGCAGACTCCACCATTTTTGAACATATGGCATTCCTCTCCTATGCCTTCCCCCGACTTCCCGTTTCTCAAAGGTAATCAGCTAAACATTTCGTAATCTCATTTAGAAGATCTCCTTTAGTCATAGAGGTCATGAGACATGTTGGTTGCTCTACCAGTCAGATTCTACCAGTATAGCACACAGGTGAAGTGCTCAGACTATGTACCTAACTTCTTGGGAAAATCTTAGCTCTATACTTCCATAATTTTATGTTCTTGGACAAATTATTCAATCAGATAATAATACATGCTTTATAGGGTTGCTGTGATGATTAAACGAACCAGCGCTTACAGATGCTTAGTGTATCCTCAATATCCTTATTTATCCTTCATACATACATGTTATCTGCATTATAACCCCTTCATCTATTTTGTTTTTCAATTTTTAGCTAATGTCCAGTGGTCTTGACTTCATTCATTTACCACATATTTATGAAAAGTACTTGGTACATACAAAGCCCTAGAGATACAATAGTGAACAAATCAAAGTCCCTACACTCCTGGAGCTTTCATTCCAATACAGGAGAAAGAAAACACTTAAGTGTGTAAAACAATGACAGTCAGTCATTAGAGAAATGAAAATTCTAAGGGTTAGAGAATATCCGAGAGAACTATTTTAGAAAAGGTGGTTAGGGGCCTCTCTGAAGACGAGACATGTGAGCAGAGATATAAATGAACCAAAACGGAAGACACATAAAAGAGTAAGGAAGCTTTGCTTTCTCTTTTTCATGAATGAATTTTATGTCTTCAACTTCAAAAAATGAGCCTATTCCTTTGTTGATCTTCCTCCTTATTTCATGCTAAGGAAAAGCAGTTTTGGTTCTCTTTAGCATCCTTTACAAGCCCTAGCTCATTCGGTGCTTTAGTCTTGCTGAATTTTTATAGGTCTACTCTGCCTTCATATATTTATGCTTGATTATATTTATGCTTGATTATGTGTCCCCTTTTACCATCTTTTGCCCATGCTGTTTTAAATTCAGAGCCTGTCAGTAAGTCCCTCTGCAGCACACTGGTTTCTCTAGTTTCCTCCCCATTTTCTTGCTCATTAGAATCATTTGTGTTTGCATAGGCAGAACACTGCTTAAATCAAACTCTAAGAGCGCATGGTTGCTTTTCCCCAAGGTTCCAATCATTTCCATTTTACCTACTGTTTTCTGTCAGAATTGGGTCCTGAGCAGGAGTTCCCCTTAATGCTTATTCTGCCTTCTGGGAAGTGAAATTATCAGCAAGGCCAGTCAAGAAATTGTCAGTGTTTTGCTTTCTGGGGAATGGAAGTTTCTGCAGATACTTGGACATGTTGCTACTCTGCCAATTTTTGTGGTCTGCTCTAGAAAAGCATCCTATCTCTCCTTCTGGCCAGAGAGTCTGTAGTTCAGTCACATAGTGCTATCATTTCTCTGTGTTTTCTCATTTTATATTCTTCTAGACCTATGGGTGGAGGAAGAGTTCCTCCATCCATAGGTTCTTGGATTTACATGTAGGTTCATAGCTTCTAACCAGCAAGGACTATTCGCCTATTTCCAATCAGCTTGGTTGAATTATAATTAAAACAGATTGGATTAAAAATTAAATTGTTTAAAATTAAATTGTTTAAATGACCAAACTCTATGCCCAGGAAACCAGAAAGTTTCCCTCCAGTTTAATAATAACAGGTAGCACGAAATAGTAGAAAGCTTTGGAATGGAAGGCGGATTCTATTCCTGACCAAGCTAAGTACTAGCCGGGAGACTTGAGAAGCTGCAGATTCATCACATGGCAGAACCAAAGGGCCCTTAAAGATGAAAGATCTGAACTCTCTACTTTTACTGATGAGTAAATTGTGGCCTAAAAAGGTTAATTGACTTGCTTAAAGTATCATGATTGGAAGACAGAATTTATTTCTTAGGCAAGTAAATTTCATCCCTATCGTGTTATCTCTCATTAATAGCCCAGAGATTTACTTCTATAAATGGAATAATAATTTCTGCCCTTCCTACCTCATAGAGTTGCTATGAGATAATGGGTGTGTAATAATAGTGATTGCATAAGGTAGTATTACCATGAAAATGATTTTAGTGATTTAATCTGTAGGTTTCCAAGGACTTCCTTCTCATATATGTGATTTGCATTTTAAATTTTAATCTGTGTTGAAATGTGCTTACTTAGTTGTAGATTTACAACAAATTGCAAGCTGTATCCCCACCCTCCACAGAAGAAAAAGCTTGGGTTTTGGCATTCCTGAGACCAGGGTGGTAATCTTTGTTTTGTTATTCAAGGGATGCATGACAATACATCCTCTTAACCTTTCTGATTTTAGTTTTCTCATCTGTTAAAGGGATAAACATTCATATCTCTTACAGTTGTGAGACTTGATAGAGAAAGGCTCAATATCAGTGGCTGTT
Source organism: Cheirogaleus medius (assembly GCA_008086735.1). Taxonomy (NCBI): domain Eukaryota; kingdom Metazoa; phylum Chordata; class Mammalia; order Primates; family Cheirogaleidae; genus Cheirogaleus; species Cheirogaleus medius. The sequence goes on from VBSM01000529.1 coordinate 60,952,747, forward strand.
TTTGTTTTTATTTACTTATTTATTTTCTGTTTTCCTCCTCCCTCAGTCTATGAGCTTCTTGATGCCAGACATTAGTTATTTGTCTTTGTATTCCTAGAGTCTGGCACTCAGTAGCTACACAGTATGTTTGTGCAATGAATTATTTACCAAGGTGAATAACACAGAGTGGGTCTGAGGGTGGCAGCATTTTGTAGGTCAATGTTTTTCCATTTCTACTCTTAAAAGTATACAACATTGAGCTTTGTGGAGATGCAGCGGGACCTGCAGTAGTGATGAGGGCTTAGCTGAAGGTGAACTATGCCTCCTATCTTGCTTTAATCAGAGCAGACATACTAGTTTCTCATTAATATATGGGGCTGCTACATAAGATTGTTTTTAGAGGGAAAGATTTTTCAGCTTAAAAAAATTCAAAATAAGATATGTAGCAGGACAGAAAGTACACTTTAAAAGGAGTCTCAAAGATGCAGCCTCTGATACTTCTTTTACCATTAGGTACCACAGGCAAGCTAACCTCTCTATGCCACAATTTTCTCATTTAGTATAGAACTGATAGTATTTCAGGTTGGTTATGCATGGGCAGGAAGATATCGCATGCACACCTGCCATTTTCCAATGTAGTTAGCCAAGTATACAGAACTGGATCCAGGTGACTATGTGTATCAGGAGCAGGTGCATGCAGACGCAGCATACCTTGGCTTGACTTTTCTCTTCCTCTGGTTCCCTATGGGCTACATAATTGCCAGGGACATTACTGCCAGTGTGGACAACACAATTTTTTAAACTCAAACATGCTACTTTAGAAGAATTTATACTCCTGGCCTAGACACTGCCATATAAGAAAATGTTTACAAACATAGGGCTCTCCCAGTTGTAGAAACAAACTGGCACAAGCAAGAAAAACCCCTAGAGGCAGGATGGGGAGAAGAAGGCAAAGTCAGAGCATGGGTTCCTGAATAGTGTCTCTGCTTCCAGCTCCCAGCTTCCACTTCCTGTCTCCCCGGAGTCTTATTTTGAAGATTAAAACAGGGGTAACACTAAAATATTTAATAATGTGTAAATGGCTGGGCTTGGGCACCAATAGATCAGAACAGATGCTGGCCATAAACTACCAGCAAGCCTTGCCAGTGCATGCCAGCTGAATGCCAGCCCTAAAATAAAGTAACATTAAAATGTCCTCACAATATCTGACACATAGATGGTGCTTGATTAATGTTCATCCCCTTTTCTGCTCCCCTCTTCCTCTTGAATTAAATCCAGTAAAGCCAAAAAATGGCAAATCCAAGAAGAAATATCCCCCCAAGTAACCCAAGAAGTCAAGCTTATTATTTTATTAATACAGCATGTTAATAGACGGATAATCTGTAATGCCCAAATTCATTGTGTGGTCCGCAGTAAAATAAATATACTTTAAAAATTTAATTAAAAACTATTGTCTGAATTAGAACTCAACTGTTAACTAGTAGTTGATCTTAATTCTACCCAGTGGGACTATTGACACTCTCTTCTGAGTTTATCATTTTTTTCTGTAAGGAAGGTTTAATTCTATCAGTTGCTTTAAAGTGATTTTTCTCTGCAGTTGACAGTGGAAATGGGGAACATTCTACCACAACAACCTGGGTGTTTCTTCCCACTCCCTCAAGATTACCCAGAGATTTTGATACCCTCCTTCCTATTAAGACTCTTTGCCAGAATGAGCCATTGGAAGTAGGTTCAGGGTTCCTTAGGTGACTTAATTTTTTTAAAAAAAAGTTGAACTAGCCTTTGGGGAGTTTTATTGGTTGGGACAACAGAGTCAAGAAAGAAAGCCATCTTTGTAGCAGAGGTAAACCCAGACTGTATCTACCTGAGTAGCCAAGAAGACAGGGTAGAGGGCAGGAGGAGAAGTAGGGGAGGGATGGAAGAACAAATAATTGACAGGCTTCACTATTTGGTGAATTCTCTCTGCTCTCATTATCAGGTCACGTTTTTGCTGGGCAGCACTGGGAATCTTGTAGCAGCTCTTCTCTTTGTGTGGCTCTTAGAAAGCTTAAAGGCAAATTGGGGGCTTAGATCTAGCATGCATGTAGGCATACATGGCCTGCGTTAATTTTTCTTGTTTTCTAATTTTCAATCTGTATTTTCTCTTTGCATCAGCATTCTTACCGATTCTTATTACTTCTATTTCTTCTTGTTCGTAAATTTCCTTAAATCCTTTTTGGAACATGAAGGGAATTAATTAATTAGTTAATTAACAAATAAAAATTAGGGCTCCTAATAGACAAATAACTGTATTCAGTTGTATGTAGCTCTTTCAGAGTAAGTTTAGTATGTAAGTTTAACCAGTTATTCTTCTAATGTCTCTTTAAGGTTTGAGAGTTAAAGATTTAAGGAAAAACTAATTACTTTTGATTAAAGAAGAATAAAAATCATAAACTGTGAATATAACTTAGAATGAGTGGGCCCTTTAAAATAACTTAAAATAATTAAAAGTACCAGCAATAACATACCTACTAGCATATGTATGATAGAATTTTTATGTACTCAATATAAGGTTATATATTTCAAAATGTACTTTCAAAATTCTTTGCTATAATATATTAATAACCCAATAAGTAAGATAGAATGTTCAAAATTGTTCCAAATTAGCTTGTACAATTTTAGGTATTTTTGTAGGAGCATTTTGAAAAATTGTCAGCTGTTTTATGCTATTAAAAGTTCCAAAATAATAGCAAATATTTGAAGAGTTATTATGTGTCAGGTACTACCTGTATTAATTCATATCACTCTCACAATAACACTCTGTGTATAACTATTATTCTCTAGATGGTCTCATCCAAATTGTAAACTTTTTTTTTTTTTTTGAGCCAGGGTCTCCCTCTTGTCACATGGGCTAAAGTGCAGTGGCATCATCATGGCTCACTGCAACCTCAAACTCCTGGGCTCCAGCAGTCCTCCTGCCTCAGCTTCTGGAGTAGCTGGGACTATAGGCATGTGCTACAATGTCCTGCTAATTTTTCTATTTTTCTGTAGAGATGGGTCTCCCACTCAGGCTGGTCTTGAACTCCTGGCCTCAGCCTCCCAGAGTGCTAGGATTACTGGCATTAGCCACTGTGGGTGGCCCAAATTCTAAGCTTTTAAGTTATGTTGTTTTTCTAAAAATTAAAAAATAAAGACAGCATCTCAAGATTAATAGTAACTAGTTAAGTGAATCCACACTTTGTTTTATGAGGCCCTTTTCAGATCTTTTTCAAACAGATCTTTTTCAAGGTAAGGGAGAAGAAAAGATGAATCTTCAATATAATTTTTATTTTTAAAAAGCAATGTCTGTGACCTCTTTGAAAGGATGTGTCAAGTGCTTCAGTGATGGTGTTTAAAAAACTTTTGCAAAGCAAAGTGATTTCAAATGGTATTTACCAAATTCTTGACTGTACCAAATTGTAGAATTTTAAGAAAGAAGGGAATATAAAGGATTGCAGCTAGGTATAGCCTCATGGGATGCTTATTAAGCATCAGGAAAAGAAATTCTACTCTTCAATATATGTGTTCTGTTAACACAGAAAATAATAGTAAAAATGTTTTATTTTTTTTGATATGGACACAGACTAGTTTAATTGGTCTTAATTATCCAATTTTATGAACTGATTATATCTTTTACCTTCAAATTTGGCAGGAAAAGTGAAAAGGGAGAAAAAACAAAATTTTTGAAAACTAAATACTGTGATTACTAGAAGATTTAGCTTTTTTTCACCAAGCAAGGCACTTTCACTTTGCTTAGTGAAAAAAAGAAAAAAGAAAACTTCTATTACGACGGGGATTGAATCATGTACGCTGACGTCAGTTTCCAGAATGTATAAGAAAGTATTTATGATGATTTTATGTTAAAATGAGTCTATCCCAACAACTGACAGATACATTTGTTCTAATAAGGTTTTAATAGTGAAGCTGCTTAGATAATTATTGATATTTAATAAAGTGGTAGGCAAGTGTTTGTGTGCCCTGAAATAAAATTAATACCAGTTAATTGAAAGTTTTATAAAACTGTTAAATAGAGGAAAGCAGTATTTCAATGAAACTACTACAGTAAGCACAGAGGGTCAGAAATATTACTCAGGATTTTAAATGATATAAGAGATATTATGCAAATAATATAATTAATACAAATTTTTAAAACCAGCATGTTTAATATAGATGATTCTCACTTTGTGGAATGAGTTCATTATGATCATATTTTCTAGTTGGCACACATATAAAATAGTTATATTCCATGGGAAAAATGTTTTGACTAAAAATTTATATATGAAAATAGAAAATACAAAATAAAATCAGGAAGAACCATAACAATACTGACAATACTCACAAATAAGAAATATAGCATAGATTTGGGATATTAAAATATTCTAAACTTAGGTTCAGTAGATAATCTCAATTCTAAGCAAATATTCCCCTTTGGAAAATATAATCTTAAGGAAGAATATTTTTTAACATATCTGGGACCATCAATCACTTCTAGTAATTTTTGGCACAGGCCTAGCTTGTTTGCCTTAAAACATTTTGTGTTTAGCTATTTCTGCCATCTTGTGTCTTGATTATTTGCTTAACCATATCTATTAAACTATGTATATTAATCCTTAAAAGGTTGTTCGCTTGTTTGGATGAAAAAAATCTGATTTTTTTCATGTGTCCTCCCTTGGTGAAGTACGGTTATGGGATATGAGGCAAAGCAAAAATAATGAAAATCATCATTTGTTTCTGTGAAGTTACCTTTCCAAAATGTAGGGAAACCAAACAAGTCACAGAAAGAAAAGAAAGAGCAAACCTCAATGGAAGGAAGAGTGGTGGGAACTGGTAGCAAGTGGGGAGAAAAAGACAAAACTGGTGAATGTGAAAATAAGTAGAGAATGGACTAAGCCAATCAGTAAGAATAAAGGGGCAATATAACTTCCATATGAACCATGAAGTGATACACAAATGAGGTAGCATATGTATAATTCCTCTGCACACAGTAAAGCACTATTACTACTATTTAATACATTTCTTCATATTGATATTACTACAGTCTTATAATGTATGTTGATAGTATAATTCCACATACATTCAACATACAAATTATTGACCACTAGAGCTCAGAAATTAAATTGTTTACAGGGGGCCAGGAAGAAAAAGTTAATGGGTGAAGGATAGTTGTGTGAACCATATAGTTCTCTTGATCTGTCTTCCTCTTTTCTACTTTATGGAGATATGGGTGAAGATCCATTCCACTTTCCTTTAATGCCACTATTAGAATAGAATATAAAGCATTATCACAAATTGGGTGATTCATAGCACAAGATACTTTGCTTCAGTTTCGAGGAGGTAATAATAAATGGTGCAGATTACAGTGAGTCAGAGAGTACATGTTTTGTTTAAAAAGGAAAGCAGCTACTGCTGAAAATTGCTATGAAGTAATATGTCAAATGTTGCCAGATTTTTCCATATTTATTGAGAAGCTAGAAATCCCTATTTTTATGGAAATCTCTTAATTATTAAGATTTGACAGATAATAGATTAAAAAGCAAAAACAAAAGACTGTGACTCAACATCTAAGGGGCAAACAAATCACATTTGGAGGCTATATTTTATATGGGCCAGCTGTTTGAGACTCCAATTGTATGCTGTGCTAATATCTAGGCATATAAAGTTTAGTGAGATACTTAGGAGCTTACAGTCTAATCAGTGGGGGAGGAGGAGAAGTAAACCAATAAATACAGTGATGTATAGTAAGTTCTATGACAATCAGTGTTCATTTTGATGATACTCCAACAATGAAAAATTCAACATCATCAAAGACATATTCAGTATAATCTTCTTAGATAGCAAAATACTCAACTAATATATTTTGGAAAGATTTTTCAAAAAGCAAGAATGTAAATCGGAAATGTAAATAAAAAGAATCAGCATTTAAAGTGTCAGCAGAAAATCAGAACATCTCCTTCCTTAAAAATTTCTATTAATTATTCTTTAAGATAATATTAATAACAATTTTCAGGTTAAAAATGCTCTTGGAGGTAGAGTTCCAGATATTGACCACTTATTGCATCATAAGTGAGCTAAGATGAAAGTATGGTACTTTTTAGCATAATGTATAATTCGTCAAGGATTTTTGCCTTTGAATAAAACCAAATTGTCAAGATGCAAAACAGCCCTTGAAAAGTCTCATGTAAGTTCCACTGATTCCAATTTCTGAGGTTCCCTGGACCTGTCTTTATTTTATATAAATTGTTGGGACAGGAAGGGTAGAAGAGAGAAGGGTTGTTCTAGGAAAAATGGGATGGATAACCAACATTTCAATTTTTCTGAATTCAAGAATTCAAATGCCTTAATTTCCTGCCTTTCTTGAGATAATTTCTATTTCTCCAACACATGCACGTGTGCACACGCACACGCGTGCACACGCACACGCACGCACACACACACACACTACATACACACATTCAGTAAAATAATTAATAATACTAGAAACTCCTAGAACAATTTGTCTATATTTGTGTTTCTCTTCACTTAAAAGAATGCACACACACATGAAAACATTGTCATTAAATTATTTTTTTGGAAAATACTCAAATTTCCATCATAAGCACTAATTTGTGCAGCTATTAAAATATTTACATATGGATTACAAAAATATTTCAATGCATTGACTAAACAAATTAATCAGTAAACTTATGTGTGTGTTTATATGTACATTCATGATAAGTACATTTGCATAGGAGGTCTAGGTTATTTGACTTGCAATATCCATATCAGCAAAAGCAGCGCTGCATATTTGGACAACATAACAAATAACCTTAATGTTGAACTAAATGTTATAATGGTATTCATGATTATAGGATTCCAACTCTCATTTATTTCATAAATACTTTCCATCAGCCAACTACAGTTAGATACTGGGAAGGTCACTATTCTTTAAAAGGCTTCTGAGATTGAGTGAAGTGTTTCAAAATTACCTCAGTGTGATGGGTGCATACCATTCTGAATAGTGTAATACTACTTCCCGTGTCATACAAAGTTGGGAGCCATTTCTGGATATGAGAATGTAGGCAGAGATGGTGGTGCTTCCTGAGAGGAAGTTCTAGAAAGAAATTTTAGGTGTCTTTTTTTAAAATTAAAATTTAAAAATTTAGGCATCTTCTTAAAAAATGAACTTTTTAAAGGCTATTGTCTCCACAAGAGATCATGATGCTATTTTGGTAGCTGAGGGACTTTTTATTTATAGTTGTATTAGATTGCTGAGGGCTTCTCATACCTCCTCCCCAAGGTTTCAGTGTGATGGATAATAGGTATAAAATGGTACAGTGTTATAGCTAGGTTTGTGGATGGCTGGACAGTGAGAGAAGGACTACAGAAGACAGAGGCTTCATAATTTACTAAATGCCACAAAAATACATTGAGATCTTATGTGTAAAATTAGTTCCTCTCTAGTAAATTAAAGCAAAAAGGAATTTGTTGAAAGGATGGGTAACAAAGTTGAAATAAAACCTGGATGAGCTCACAAAAACGTAATATAATGAGGGAGGGGAACAGTAGCACACAGGAAAGAAAATTGGATGGAGTTTCCACCAAAAAAAAGAGATGAGCAGGGAAAAACAACAGACAAATACTACCTATTAATATTATGTTCTGTGTAGGATATATTTCAGTGAAAGCTAATTTCCTTGCACATTTAAAAATAAAATGATGAGAACCTGTTATAAATGTATCTATAACTTCACTAAAGCTGGGAAATTATTCAGTTGTTTTCATTATTTTTCTGAGTAGAAATGCATCTTCAGGGGAAAAAGAACAAGAATAAGATCTGTTTGAGAGAAAATTTTGTGAAGTAATAGTCTGTGAAGAAATAGTATACGGTTAAAATTTCTAATGCCATGCATATTAAGCATATTTTATAAATCCTTATGTCCTAATTAGTTTTGTGTATTTGCTTATAAATTTGTGTGTATTTTCTTCTTTCTTTTCCATGCGTATTTGCCCTTTGTTTCTACAGATGATTTATTTCTCTGGGGAGGGAGTATGTTTACTACTTTCCAGTAGCACCTAGAGCACTGAATTGAGGAAAGCAGGTTTCCTATGAGTGCTGAATAATTGCCTTTATTATCCTTACATTTTGGAAAATATGTCAGCCTACAATGTCAGTAAAAATGCAAAATTAAAAATGAATATAGAAAATAATGTGCAAGTTTCTGTGACATTAAATCACCCTGTTGTGCCAAATGTAGCACAAATGGCCCTCTTACAGGGGTCCTGTGCAGACAGTGGGTGATCAAAGAACACATCGGCAGCAACATCAAGTCACACTGGTGATGTCAAGGACAATGTATTCTGAATTCTATTTTGTATTTTTATGTGAGATTGTGCCAGAACACAAATATATAGACACAGATATATACATATACATGTGCATATATATTTTTTACAGAATTTAAATAATTCATTCAAATAAATTATTTAAATGATTTAAAAATTCCTTTGTCAAACAGATTAATGGAACCTTGTTATTCCAAAGATAAATCATTTTATATGAAGTGGCAAAGACTTCAAGGGCTAATAAAGGTTTTATGAGGGATAAACTTTTAATGAATTAATACTTTTGCATGTACTTATTTTCTATATACATATATGCTTACAATGATATTTATATCAACATTTTCTGACTGATTTTTAAGGAAATAGTAGTCACAGTATTTAAAATAAAGTATTCTTACAGATTCTTAAAGATTTAATTTTTTAGGGGCTGATGTATTATAATTCACCAAGAAAAGTAAAAGGTTTAAATAATAGTGCTGTAAATGTTGTTTAATGAGACAAATTAATTTTTTTCTATTTGTAATTTATATGAATCCAGTAATCATTAATCTTGAACAACTTTATTCATGTCATTTTCTAGGTTTGAAATTTATTCAATGCTAAAGTCTTTTTGCTACATAGGTCTTAATCAGAAAGATGTTTTGCTCTAGAAAATTATGGTGAACTAGTATTTGGATAACAAGACCTTAAGACCCTGGGAAAAATTTTCAGGATTTTTATAAGGCTCAGTACACATTCTTCAGTTAAATTTTGGCATAGTTTCAATTTTAGACTCCATTGAAATTCAATTGGTTTATTTTATAATTAAAAACAAGGAAATCATAGTAACAAAAATATATAATGTATAGCACTCTTGTTTATAATAGAAACATCCATAAAGAAAGAAACATGTTCTAACTTTTCTCATTACCCCAAAGGGAATTGCATCTTTAATCACACAAAGCACAACTGCTTTCTAATTTTGTTTAAAGTGTTTCAGTACTTACAAAAACCAGATCAGGTTATTGTAAATCTAGAGCAAATTAGAATCACTGGCCTCTGCTCAGCTCTATGTAAGGGTTCTATGTAAATCATAAATTTAATGGCATATTAAGACACACATCTGTTTCAGTTTTGTAGAAGTTAATAATCTAACTACAGAGTATTTAAACACTTCTTTCATTAACTGGAAAATTCAGGCAAACATACACTTCCCTCAGTTATAAGGTGTAATATTTTATTTCTAAATTTTGATAAGCTGTAAATATACTTGAGTAGTTAAAGATAGTTTTCTGAATATTCAATAGAGTATCTATTTTTGACATTACATCATTTCCTCCTGTATAGAAATATTTAATATAGGCAAACAGATCAGCATTATCATCTAAAATCTACACCTGCATAAAATATTTTGATTTATATATATGTAATATGTATATCAAATTGAAAATCACTTTGCAATAGGGCATTGGAGAGAAAGTAAATATTGAGTAATTATATGAAACTGTCAAAATTCATTCTTTTAAATATTTTTCAGATTCCTTATATGATTACCCACAAACTTATTTTTAAATGATAAATGATAGTCTTCTTGGGATTCATATTATTTAAAAATAATTCACATTCTTGGGTTCTTTGAACATTTACATTTTATAGTCAGCATTTGTACTCAACTTTCCTCTAATTTTAGTTTAACCATAAATATTTTTTTCATGTTATATCCATCACCTCTTTCTTTGAAACATGCTACTCCACATATAGCAGTAACCCAGTATCATAATGAATTATTGTGTTTCAATTATCATCAGATAATAAACAGGAAATTAGTTTTTCTTGCAGTGTATTCTACATTGTCTGAACAATTAAAAATATGTAATTTGAATTTGGGCCTTTAATTCAGATAGTTAAGGACATAGTACTAATTAAGTTGGTGTCATAAATTACATCCCCATAATGAAGGGGGGCTTTCTTTTGATGCACTAATAATCCTCTTTAGTTATACTGTAGATATGATTTTGGTAACTAGGACAATTGGCTGAGGGTGTGGACAGTTCAGTGAAAAAGAGTTCCATCACTAAAACAAAAGCATTCAAATAGTATATTATCCAAGTGATGGTTCACCAACATCGTTTTAATATAGAATGGCTGGATAGGTTATCTATGAGTTTTTATGTTTGACCTAAAACAAAAATTTCTTGCAAATTTTTTATTAAATATTACTCAATAAAACCTTATTATTACTAAGTCATTTCAGTACTCCTTTGTGATATAAATGACATTTTAATATGATTCTAAATTTGGGTGCTAATTTTAAAGAAAACTGATTCTTTTCTAATGCACTTTTACTTATCACAAAAGCATATGCCTATTACATCATTGTTTGGTCTGGGACCTAAGTGATCGATTTCATAGTGACCTTAAGAATGCATTTTAAGGAGATGCAATATGTTGAAAACTGAACTATAAAGATTTAAACTATTCTTGAAAATAGAGATAGAAACATTCTATTATCTTATTAAGACTATGTGATGAAAGTTAGGTTTAAAAGACAGCATTTTACTTTTTAAATTGCTGTTCTAGTTTCCACATGCTTGGACAAATTTATTTTTACTAAAACATACACAACCAATAAAGCCCTTTTAAAAATAAAGCAGCAAAGTGGAGTACAGAATCAGTTATATTAATTGGAAAACAAAATATAATAATAAAAAATGTTAGTAACCGTTAATTTCTATGATCAGAAGGGTAAACCAAAGTCAAGGCCACACATCTCACTTACACAATTTTAAATTACAGAATATTTTTAAACATTAAACAAGTTTTATGTTTAAAAATACTAAAATCATATATTATAATTATTATTTTACTCTGTATAATTATGAAAACTTTAATGTATTCTAATATGAAAACATCAGAAGTGTTATATAATTGTATCTTTGTCTCACATTCTAAAATGCAAAGAGGGCATTTAGAGTTTGTTTCCCAGCTCTTAAAAGCCTTTAGCAAGTTTTGCATACTACAATGAACTATGACATGAATAATCAAAGTCATATTTCCAAAGCACTAAAAATTCAATTTGGATTATTCTGTGAAATTGCTAATTGGTTATCTTTAAGGGTTTAGACTAAATAGAGTGGCCTCCACGATTAACCATCTCTTTGCTTTTGTTCTGCACCTAAGCAATGCATGATGCTTTACCAAGAACTGACCATTCAAACAAAGACTTGTAATTTTAGGTTACTCTTAGTTTAATTTCAAAAATTTTAAAGAAATTTCATTTTCATCATTGACAGTGGTGGAGGTTTGCATACATTAAAAGGTGATCTGGAGGCCTATCTTTAAACAACATACTTTCAATAAGAAAATATTTGATTATGAGTATTTATGATGAACAAAATAATTATTATAAGAAGTTACAAACAACTTTGTATAAAATGAATGTTCTTATGGTTACATTTCTTGGTTTGACAGAAGCATTGATAGAAGATCTGTAAGACCCAATTATAGGAAATTATCAAGGTACAAGACTGATGATCATTATAGGAACAATCTATGGGAAAGAAAGACTAACTTTGAGTTGTTTAAGATTCAGTGGAACAATGATTATGGGCGATTTTTAAAAAAAAATTGCTTACGTTAGAGCATCATAATAGTATTGGTATAAAAATTTTATAATACCTTATATAGTTATGCATACATAAACATTTGAAGTGTACAGAGTCATGCTACCAGTTGTACTGGTAGATTTTTTTAAAGTATTAATTACCAAATGATAGGTATTAATAATATATGTGATTACATACTTCTAAATACTATCATTAAATACCATATACCATAATCATTATTTATATTATACTTTAGACTATCATTACTTTTGGATATTGCCTCTCTACATTTTGGATAGGGTCTGGCCTTGGACAAAATTTACTAAGCCTAGAGAGCTGGGAGAATAGTTAAAAACTTATTGGCTTTGCCAAATGCTTTCATATGTTTCTGCTCTCATGGAAAATGAGTTTTGATTTCTTTTCAGCCTACATGCTTGGCAAAGCAAAAATGAAAAACAAAGCTAGCAACTTTCAACCAGTTCTAGTTAAGTTTGGTATTCATGTATTGCTTTGATCTGCTCTAGAGCTTTAAAACAGTTTATTTTCTGGAGTAGGGGAAACTAGTTTCAGCACCAAGCATCATCAAACAGTAAGGATGAAGAAAATGGAACTGAGTTTGGTTCAGGACATAATCTAGCTTATTTTATTTCTATTTCTAAATTAGAAACTAGAGTCGTTTCACATATTTATTTATTTATTTATTTATTTTTTTAGAACTTTCAATAATCACAGGCAAAATACGCTCTCTATCATAGATATAACCTTCCTTCCTTGATAGTTCTCAATAGTGGTGTAGCACAAACTTCATGGCAGATTTTGGCCAACTGCCAAGTCTCGGTATCTCCTTCCAGCCCATGTGGCCCCTTTTAGAATTGTCTTATCTATATCCAGATTTGCCAGAGTAGGGCAGGGAGGAAGCTACTACTATGTTGCTCTATTGGCTTTACACTCACATTTGGAACTATGTTCATTTTTATACTTCTTCAGATTCTTCAATTTGTTACTTAAACTATTGTTATTCATTCCTGTACTTTAACAAGTGCCTGATCACGTCCCTCTAGACAAAGATACTTGGATGGTAGTTTTACAAATGAGCATAATTTCTGTATCAGAAATACATGAACCCATTGAATAAAAATAATCTTTAGTTTCTTAAAGTTGCTTAAATTAAAAACATGAGTTTCTACAGTTGGAAAAAACATGTATGGTTAAAATGTTTGAAGCCCATCAATCTCTCTAACCACATAAACTAATGAGTTCCTTCTGTTTTCTTTGAGTGAAATCACCATGAGTGGTTAGATGTTGATTTAACATAAAGCAAATGGAAATGGGTGTTTCCTTTGTCCTTTGTAGTATTTATTTTAAAAAAAACAATTAGCAAGTATTATGAATAAGTCAATGATTTTGCCATTACTTAAATGATAATATAGACTGAGTAGTTAAATTGAGTGGATTGTAGGGAATGCATAACATACCCCAACTCCCCTTAACTTGCTCACATCTGCAGACATTATTAAGCTTCTCATTTCATTTTTTTCCCTACCATAACACCTGTATTGTTATAAATTATGTTTTGAATTGTCATGGGGTGTCAAGTAAATTATGTTTTCTGGATGTGGATATACTCTATGATCTGTGTCATTTAAGCATTCTTTTGTAATGGCAGGTTTGTGGCTAACAGCTTAATCTTGAATATATCAATGCAATTGAACGTTCTGTTTCAATTCTTCCTTGTGGATATACAAAGAAGGTTGAAGTGTTATGTCTAAAGAGCAAAGAAAGAATTCAATAAAGTTTTAATATTTAAAACATTATCTTAGAGAAGGATTACTTTTAGATTTAATTTTAAAAAAACATAGGAAGCTTATTATATTTTCAGGAAAAAAATGTTGAACCCCTTGAACTCCATGTACTACACATCCTACTGAATTAAGATTTAAAACATGTATTGGACATTTTCCACTCCCTATAATTTTAACTCACCTTTGATAAGTTCTTCTGTTTTCCAGGCTCCAAGCATCCTTCACTTTTTGTGATGTAGTCTCTTTAAGAACATAGTGGAGAGTGATTCACTTATGTCTTGAGCATCAAAGAATGTCAGATCTATGGAATGTATATAGACGGCAGATTTTTCCAGAGATTCTTTGTAAGAGAGTTAAAAAATAAGTAAATCAACCAACATATGGCAAGCTTAATTCAGGCAAAAATGTCTATTGATTACTTACTAAGCTCACTAAATAAAACTTCAGCTTAAGTTTTGCTTCCCCAAAGAAAATAGGATTAGACTGATACACACTCATTGGGGCTTCTTGTGAATCATGCCCAGATGAGTGAAAACTTTCAAAGATGAACAAAAGAAAGGGCTAAAATTTTTCAGTAAATGCAAATTATTGTTAGTTTGACATAATTGTGTTTTACAATCCTGAATGAAATAATTTTAAATTTCAAAGGAGACCATGACATAAATAACCTCTGAGGTCTGAGAATTATATAATTCTGTCTTCTTTTCAACTACCCTAAGTAGCCTGATTTAATTTTCCAAGGTAGATCTGCTGTATGTATAAATTTTGACAGATGTAAAAACTTAGGTACATTATAAGGTTCCATACCAGCTCTGCATAAGTGTATTTTTTCCAGACTAGTTTATATCCTGCATGGATAATATTTGAATTATGTTATCTAAGAAATGTCAAGTGGAAATGTGTAGTTTAAAGCACAAATGCTCTAAGTTGCTTTTATCTTTTGAAACGGTGAGAATATTAAAATATCAATACATCAAGTAGAAGAAATTGGATCATCAAGGATTCTCGTTTTAATCTGAGAATTATAATGAATCGACCAAAAGAGCATGTTCTAGTTATTTGGACATATGCACACTTATGATTTCCTACAAGTCAAGAACAAACTTGACCAATAGTTGGATTTACTTTAGTACAACAAATACCTGGCTTTGTGACAAAATACTGATAGGTATTTAGATTCTTCATGTCTTTTGAACAATCTGCTGTTGACATTTTAATAACATTGTTTGGAATGATTTCTGGAGTATGATGACTGCAACATACCCGCAGCAACAAAGAGTACATATTGTTTCTGAAAGCAAACAAGCTCAAGTTTCATCCTATTTTCTGGAGGTTTTAAATCTTGGGGAATCAGGTTTTTTTGAAAACCAAGGCAAATATGCTTCTTTAATTGATGGCTGCATTCATCAGCAAAATCAGTGGTTTACGAATACAACTGAAAACTTAGTTATTTCAAGTCAGAAATTCTGTAATTAAAAAAAAAATCTGTTTGATTTTTCTCGTATGCAGAGGACACAACTGGCTTTTAAACGTTTTTCCTGCGTGATTTGCCCTGTCGTGGTCTGTTCCCTTCAGTTGAGGTCCATCCTTGGCTGTGCCTAGCTGTTTGCTGACACTGCTAACAGAGAGGGGCACGGAAGTGTGTTCAGAGGACAAGAGCAAAAGCAGTTTCAATGTAAGGAAATGAAGGAAACAGACCTAACAGCACTATGAATGTACTTGCGAGTAAAGAGCCTTGTAGTCTCCTTTCCTTCCTTTGCTTATCCTGGTGAGTTTAATCAAAAACAAACAGAACGCTCTTGTGAAATGCAGTCAATAAAGTCAAAGTTTAGCTAGTTCTACGTAACTACAAAGAAAAAGTCATCGCAATTTAAAAAAATGTAACTTTCATTAACGAGCGCGCCGGAAATCTCAGGTATCAAAGACGCATTAACCCTGGAGCGTCCCCCGCGCGCCGCAGCCGGACGGAGGCAGCCGCGGCGAACAGACGTTCTTTCTCTTCTAAGCAGTTACACAAAAGGAGGGCTGCGGAAACTAAAAGTTTCGGGGCCTCTGGCTCGGTGCGTGGAGAAAAGAGAAAACCTGGAGACGGGGTGGGTAAAAGACGCATCCTGTGCGCCTCTCCGAAGTCCAGGCCAGGAGAAAGCTCCTGGGCCTACAGGGGAGGGGGGCCCCGAGCCGCTGGCCAGCCCCCTGCGCCCAGCCTCCGAGGCTGGAGCGCCGCGCTCCGCCGCGCTCTCCCAAATACCCTTCACCCCGTTCCAGAAATAAAATAAATGTTTTTAAAGTGCGTGTGTGTGGAAAGGATGGAGAGCGCGCGCCGGCGGAGCGCGCGGAGGACCGAGCGCGCAGTGAGTGGAGTTTGGGGGTGGGGTGGGGGTAGGGGTTGAATGGGTGTTGGGGGTGGTGGACGCGGAGCCCCGGGACCTGGGG
>VBSM01000529.1:60968984-60991388 GCA_008086735.1 Cheirogaleus medius
TCCTCCCCCCCTCGTCCTTTTCCCCCTACCCTGGCCCCCCTCATTCCGTTCTTCCTGATGCAAACTCTGTTGTCTCAGATTCAGACCGAGGAAATGTTTTCCTCCTGTTTCTTGAAAGGTGTCAGGCTGCTTAGCAGCTTCTCCAAGCAGTCTGGGAGCGTCTGAGCTGCAGCCACCAACCATATGGTTCCCGTTACAAAGGCCAGGTTCTAAGGCACTTTCCTCGCCACCCTGCCCCCGATTATTTGATTTTCTTCTGCATTCTTTACAATACGTGCGCTTCTACTCTCTTTCCCTTTCCAGAAGCGTAGATTTAACGGACGTAATTGATTCATTCATTTCCCTGTTTATGTCTGGAACGGGCCCCACCGAGTTTGCTCTTTGCGCACCTCGAGTTGCACAATGGAGAAAGTCACATCTGTTTAGTAAATAATTACTTGTTGGGATATCTCTTTAAATCAGGTTTGATCTTGGACAAACCTTAAAAGATAGCCACTGAAGAGGCAGTATTCGTCCATAGCAGATTTTGTAAAAACAGAGTAGCTTTTTGTGGTTATCTGTGGCAATATTCCAAGTTGTGATGGGACTGTTTTGACCTAGGTAAAGGTAACTTTGTAACTTTAAGTTTAGTGTCTTTATAATTCTTGAGAAACCCTTTGTAAGAAAATTTACTAATGTCCAGGTGTGTTATGGAACTTTTTGTTGTCCCTCCCTCCATCCTTCAATAAATTTATGCATGATAGAATACTACAGAACAAATGTTCTGTTGTTTAGTTTCTTCAGACATTCTGATTCTATCCTTTTGTTGCATGCCTCTAAAAGAGGTGCCATTTCACATCATTCTGCACAAATTGTTTGAATTAATGCAAGTGTGAATTCTTACCGTTTGAAGGGGACTATTAGCATATCAAAGGTTTCTTAGCTTCAGCTCAATTGAGAAAACTTCAGCCTGTCTTCCATTTGCTTCCAAGCGGAGGCCCAAAGGGCAATGAGAATTGTAAAGGGTAAAAATGGGGAGGTGGATTCAGGCTGTGTTTCTGAACTTTTACTGTTTTGTAATTATGTGAGCCAAAAACACTGTCCATTGCTGTGGAGCCCTTGTAAATGGCAAGACAATTATTTTCTATTGATAAATGGTTTGTTCTTAGAAAATGGTGACCTTTTATTTTATGATAGTCACTGTTGCCTGTCTTGGGGTCCCTTCAGTGGAAGAGAGAGTGAGAAAGCCTTTCCTCCTAATTTAATGCTTTTCTAAGGCCTACACTTTGTTATATTAGTAAAATGAGAAAGGCTTTTAATTAGTTTTTAATTACTCTATAAAACAATAGAAATTTTGTGATAAAAGGACTCATTTCTACACATAGGAAACTATTTTTTATATACTTGCTAAATTAATGGGGGAAAAGTCAGTGGAGGATGTTAAAAAATTAAAAACTCAAATGAACTTTATTAACACAACTTCTCTTGCAAGTGTAAGCTTGGAAAAGGTTTCTAAGTGGTAGAGACCCAAGTTTTTGTGAATTCTATTCAAATAGAGATAATTCTGTTTAAATATTGTTTTGTTTTCAAAATTTTATATCTTGCCAAACACAGTAAACCCTAGCATTCAGCTTCTAGTATTCATAAAGTTGGTTTATTTTTCTTAATATTTATAACTTATTTGCTTTTGCTTTTTTACATTTGCAGAGAGAGATGTTCTTTGAATTTCTTTTCAGAACTCAATATCCATGAATGAAGGAGCAAGTAAGAACATGTACTTGGGTCATTTGGGTTAGTTTATGGAGAGCAGCTGGGCAAAGGGAGAAGAACTTCTGGGGGGAAAGAATTAGTTTTATTTATTTAACTTAAGAATTTACAAAACCTAGTTTTAAGATGAAAATGAGTTTTAGGGAAGGTTTTAGAGATTAGTAAGCGCATATTTTTTATAGTTTTACCTTTGCTAGCTGGTCGGTCGCTTTTGAACATGCATTGATATCCTTTCATTGGAGGAGGGCTTATTTATTAACATTCAGACACCTTGCTTTTATTTTAATAGTGAAAATGAATTCTAATATAACAATTTCAGAGGAGAAAAACTATCATTAATTGCCTAACATTTTTAGTCTTTAGTTTAATAGGGTGATAATTTTTTTCAGATTAAGATGAGGCTTTTTAGTACCATTGAAATTGTATATCATTACCCTGAAATCATTTTATGATAGTTTATTTATCTGATCCCTTCACATGTCTAAGAAGTACTTTAGTGGTAAAAAAAAGCCCACATTGATGTAATTGCTATTATTGCACTTAAGTTGATGTTAACTAGTCTGCTTTGAATGCAGTGTTATAAAGAAAACACATTATCCTTTAGAGCTATTAGTGATAATCTAAAAATTGTCTTGAAAACATTGCTCTTCATTTTATATTGTAGTGATCCTGAATTTAGCAAATCTCTAAAGGTGTAAAATGCAGTGAAAAGAAGATTTTTCAACATTTAGATGACAAAATTGGACTACTTAGAGAAAAATTAATGTGTTGTAGAAGCACTTCAGCTGCCATTTTCAATCACTGTGGGTTACTATGTGTTGGCAACAGAAAACGAATTTAGAAATGGAGATAGCTCTGGGAGCAGGTAGTTGGGGAAATCAGAATATGGAATCATGTGGGGTAGAACAAACCAATTACTTCAAGTTTTGACTTGAGAATTTCTAATAAATATAATTTTTTCCAGGCTTTGACTCTCTCCTTTATTAATGGACTAACATCAAAGCAGGCAACAAAACTTCCAAATGTTATAAAAACTAATATAAATATACAGATCTCACATGTAGTACTACAAGTCTTAATTTAAGACAAGCACTTGGAGTTTTTATTGCTGCAATTTTCACAATCAGCAGAAATGTTAACACCAGGCTTCTAGGTGTTTCCTTTTTTGAAATGAACAAGAAGAGAACTTTAAAACTAAGGTTTACTTAGGGTTCACTCTTTATTTGATCATTATCAAAGCTTTCTGTGTTTTATTAAAACATTTAAAATAGTATTTTAGTGTTTTAATTAATATAAGAGTATGTGAACTGAGATTGAAATGTATCGGAAGTCAAGAGGTAATAGAAATCTGCAAACTATAGTAATAAAATGTTATTGCTTTATTTTCTATCAAAATATTTATTTGACTTAACTTTTGTTAATAAATATTCAAATAACATTTAGTTTATTGACAGGTATAGTGTGGAATGAAGAGAGTATTACAAATTATTCTAAAGTATGGGCTATATACACTTGTACCTACCTAAGAAATCTGTTTTCATTTTAACAAGAATCCATACCACTTGCCCAATTGCTGATACTTAAGAACACAGATTAGGTGTACTTAGATTAAGAATGAAATATAGCTTTGAAAATGGAGGAGTTTAGTGTCATATAAAGTGCTATTTTTACAAAAAAGTTTTTTTAAAGACTGTAGCACTTTTGCCTCTTGATGTTTCACCGTATCTGATTTTGAGTTTTGAAGGGAGAGGTTCACATTTGACATCTGTCTGCTTTTCTGCAGAAAAGGTTCATATAAAAAAAAAAAAGTGCAATTATTTTCAAGGTAATATGTTTTAGAAATAAAATGCATAATTAGAAAAAAAGTTCATCAGATTATTTGCAAAAATGCCTAGCTAAAATCTTCACAAATTGATGATTTTAATAAAGCATTAAAAATAGCAACTTTAGCTATTAGCCCTGAGGACTTGAAATCCTGTTAATGTTTTGTTCATATTAGTTTCTATAGTTTAAATGTTAGTTCATGTTACCTAAACAGATAGCAGTTTTGTAGCCATTTTCAAGAAAGATACATTTCTATTCCCTATTCCTAGATTAAAATCATAGCTTAGTTAACTTCTTTCTCATATAAGACTGATTATTCTATAACCCCACCCAAATATTTTTCTCTTCATATAATTCTTGATTGAAGATCGAATGTTTGAAAAGTATTTAATCACTTAAGATTATTGTAATTAGACTTGATGCTATCAGAAAAATTGAGATTATTCTTTAAAATCTTTTTGCTACTTAAGATGCTCTTGATTGATCAAGTTGTGATTATTATTATTTTTTAAATGCTTTAAGGAAAAGCTTAAGAAAATGGTTTAACACAGAGATGACTAGTTAATTATTGAAATTAAGAAATTAGAATCCTAAAATAATGACATCTTTCTTGACCTAGTGTGATAAGTTTTAAAGAAACAACTAGGATGTGTCATTCCTAAATTTTATTCAGGACTTGAATTTGGCATTTTAAGTTTAGTATGTAGGTTTTGTTAATAATATTCAGTATAAAAATCCCTTATA
Source organism: Cheirogaleus medius (assembly GCA_008086735.1). NCBI lineage: Eukaryota > Metazoa > Chordata > Mammalia > Primates > Cheirogaleidae > Cheirogaleus > Cheirogaleus medius. The sequence goes on from VBSM01000529.1 coordinate 60,973,299, forward strand.
ATTATTTTGATGTAAGTAGTTATTTCTTTAGGTGAGTTATGGTGTCATGAGAGAAGGAAAGTCATAATCAACCAAAAATACTTAAAAAAAAATCTTTTCTAAGGTCATTTCTCTGATGGACTAAATGGGGACAATAACTTATAGATACTTTTTAATATATTCTTATCCTGGAATTTTTAGAAATCTTATTTTTTAAGAAAAACTTCCCATATTTGACAAATTAATATTATCTAAAGAAAAAATACAGATCGAATTAAGGAACTAAGTGCTTAACATCTGCAAGTAAAGTGCAGCTTACAGCAAAATACTATTGATTGCTTCGGAAGCAAAAAGCAAGTTTAAATACAATTTGTTTAATTAAAACAAAAATGCAGTTTTATGAAGTAATATAGTTTGTCTTCATAGAGGATTTTATGCATTGTGTGGTAGTAAGTAAAATCCCATCACAGTTGTATAAATTTGTTCAATTACCAGAACAGCTAAAAGAAAAAAATCAATTTAGGTTGAAAAGCAGCAGAAATTAGATTACCTTGGTTTGTAGGAACTTGCCAGCAGTGTCTAAATTGCTTAATAATATCAAAAGTTACTATGTTTCACAGTGTAAGGATATTGGTGCCTGTTTTAATATGCATAAATTTGTTTACTTGTTGACTTTTGTTATATGAATATTTTTTCTTTCTGCTTTCCATTTTTGTTTTTATGGAAGCTATTGCATGATATACAAGAAACTGTTTCTACTTGCATATTCTCATTTGTTTTAGAGGTTTGTTTTTAGTAGTTGCTTTTCCAGATTTCTAGAATTTGGGATCAGTTGATATTTCAGATTAGTGACATATCCGACGTAATTTATGATTCAAAAGAAACCTATTCCATCTTAAGGGATAACTAGGTTGATATCAGCAACTGAAACATATTTAGGAAATTTTTATTCCTGGATCTAGAATTATATTGAATTCTAAATCTTAAGTTCTTGTAGCAATAAAGTAGCATGGAATTCATCATAGCAGATAGCTGGGCACCTGTTTTATTACCACCTTGATTAATTCTGGCACCCAGATTTACCGAAGTGCAAGAACAGGCACAGCCGCTACTCACAGCCACCCGGCTGTTTTTAGGTCATGAAGTCAACTTCCTGGAATTTGTGGGGAAACCAGTTGAAAAGGGAGGACAAATGTCACTTTAAATAGAGATGTTTAAATCAGATTTCTGCCTGAGGGTAAAATTTAGATCTGTTTTAGCCCGGATGTAATGTCTCCCTCTACAGAGCACAGCATTAATCACGACCTGACAAGAAAACGTATGCTGAGCAAAACGGGCCCCTGTTGGTTTTGTCATTGATTTTTTCCAATCTTTGAGGAGTACATTATAAACATTAAAATTCAGACATGAGGATTACACTTTAATCTCTGAATTTCGGTGTCGAAATTAGTTGTCTTAAAAGAAGCCCATGTAAAGCTGAAAAATCTTTGGAAGAAATTTTTTTTTAGGATAGATTTAATACTTTAATAAAAACAGAAATAAAAGATTAAAAAGCAGGTAGGTTAAGCAGAAGTTAACTTTCTGAAAAATATGACCAAATTTTAATTCTGTTTTAAGATGCATTAAGTAACTTTAAAGTTTTTTTTATCTGATAGTAGAAAAAAATAAATGGAGATAAAAACTATTAGTTCTTGGCTATGAAAGATGGGAAAAGTTGAAAAGGTGTTTAACTTTAGACTTAGCATCAATTCAAACATGCATTAATTTGTAAGAACAAAAACAGGTGAAGGCCTGTATCTTTCTCAATGAATAACAAAATCTTCAGCCATCATAGTAGTGAAAAAAGAATGCGTCATGAGGTTCCTAATAAAAAAGGGTTTAGTTTTGCTCTTTCAGTTATTAGAGTATTCTCTTTAACCCCTTTCTTGGGAAAAATACATACACACTGATTTTAAAAATGATACGACTTATTTAATATCGGTTTTGCTCTCAAAGGTATTTCTTGCCTTTGCCAGTAGAAATGCTTTACTATCCACACTTTGCATCCTTTTGTAGATATTTTTACATCGGTCCACACCTCAAGCTGATCATTGCACTGTATTTAGATGACAGAGGAATCTAACCCTAATTACTGTCAAAAATGACAATTGGTTGTTGGGGGTGGGCTATGTGACCTTTTTTTTGACTAGTGCATTCTCTTGTAGGGGATAGTAAATAGTGTCTATTTATAGAGAGAGCAAAATAATTCTCTGTTTTCTTTATAAAGTAAGTTCTAATTTTAATCATTTGCTTAAAATTATAAGTACGATGACAGCAATTCTCCATATAAAGGGTGAGCCATTACAAGATTTTAGATAAAGTCTTTAGTTGATACAGTATTTCTGTTTTATGTAACTACATTTTCTTAATCAGTTCTCAGCTTCAATTTACATAAAAAAGAATCATGTTGAAAATGATTTTTCCCGGTGTCTTTACTTTGAAACAAAGTATTTCTATATGGAAATATTCTTTATTTATTAAACTGGTACGTGCTACACAGGAACTTTATTCTTCTGCATTAAAAGCTTATCATTTTTTAGTGTTTGCTACTGTGGTTATTGATTAGAAATCATAGAACACATTCCTTATGTAACGTTTTCTCCATTTCTCGTCTTTTTGTTCTTGGGATGCTTATGGTGTATTTAAGTTCTTACGATTACTGGCTTTCCTATGGTTAAACACTCGTATTTGTCTTCTTAATCTCAGGATGTTTATTGTGTATTTTAGTTCTTAGAATTCCTGGCTTTCCTATGGTTAAAGTGCAAGACAGTTTGGGAAACAATAATTTTGATAATATTGTAGCATTTACATCCTAGTAATTGTACATATTTTTCATGGAATGTTTTTGGAGGCTTAATGTATTAAATGACAGAAGATATACTGAAAATTTGTGTACTGAAGATATATATCTTGTTTTCCATTTTTAAAAAGATGGGCATACTCTAAATCACTTCATTTTGCTTTATGTGCATCAACAAAAATTATACTACAATTATGATGTCCTAGACATTTTCACTTTTACTAGGGACATTTAACTATTTTTGCCCTTTTCAGAGTTCTGTCTGTCATGAGGAAGACAGTATAAGGTGCTTCTTCTTGATAGCTTAATAGATGACTAATAGGCACATTCCCCCCTTTGCATTTTCTGCTGCAAGCTCTGTGATGCCTGTAGCCTACATGGAAGCCACTTTTCATATTGTTACTGATTTTAAACTGAGTCTACAGCCTGAAAATCTGAAAATATATGTGACAAAGAATTTGATCCCTTTCCCTTAAGCAAAAAATCCAGTAAAAATGCTGCTTATTTGCTGGTTCCTTTCCTCTTACCTTGTTTGTTTCATTGGAAAAAAGAATTATAACTGATATCTCTATGATATTTCTATGTTTTAACATGAAAGTTACCATATCTTTTATGATTTCCATTTGTTCAATAAGAATCTTAGTTTTTTAAAAATCACTTTTTATAAGCCTGCCAGTTCATTTATAGGTAAGTCAAACTGGATTTGCCTGAAATTTTCAATATTATTTACATGATATAAAGGTGGTGTGTGTTATGATGGAAGGTAGAAATCTTAAAGGACAGGGCATCAAACATTCTCCAGCAACAAATTTTTGGTAATACATTGCCGCAAGACTTTTAAACTGTTCTTAATGTTTGCTTTTTGATTCCCTTGGCAGAGATGCATCATATCTCTGTGTACCTGGGAAAAGGAATTTGGCAAGAGAGGATTTGTGTAAACAGAAATCTAAAGTAAATTCTGAAAAAAATGTTACAGAAAGGTAAAAAGCATTTTGCAACCCCAGATCAGTTTTTCTTTTTCTTTATTTGTATTGAATTAATGACAATAGATTTTTCATAAAAAAGTACTCTCCAGGTTTAAATTCTAGAATTAATTAAAATAAGAAGAAAATATATTTGTTACTGTATTCATTTAAAATTTATCGTTTATCTTTCACTGTAAATCAACCCTAAAATGCCACCTTTGATTATTTACTTTGTGTTCTGAAGATGAATCAGATAAATGGGATGGCAGCTTTGTTTTGGGTGGCCTATCATTTCAGGCTGGTGCTATGTAAGCAAGTCAATGTTTTCTTTTCCTTGAAATATACTTTGTGTGAGTGGCTCTTGGGTGACTTTGTGAAAAGTGTGTGTATTCTGCCTGCTCTAGCTGCCTTCTTAAGCAGGATGTAGGACAAGAATAATCATGTTGAACCACAAATTTTCAAGAGCAGTTATTTTAATCAGATAATTGGTGAGGAGGAGGGGAAAATGCTAGATAGTAGAGTAGTATTTCTATAAAATGGTGACCTGCATTACGTTTCAAATATTTTTGCTAACCCTTCTTATTACCTGCAGAGGGAGCTTTTATATGAGATAAAATAATGAAGGCACTATATAAATTGACAATTTCCCCTTTGAAAGTTATATTTTATTTAAAATATCTTTTATTTTTTGTTTGAGAAAATGTTCTAAGTAAGGCATTTTGAGATTAGCCAAATTATAGTGAAATTTAATATACTAAATGCCCCATGTTGTTTATTTCCTGTATTTACAAATTACAGTTGTTCTTTTTTACCTGTTCTTAATGAGTAAAAATAACTTGAAAGATAATAAAAATACCAGATTCATCTTGAGATCTCAATTTCTTAAAAATGATTGACTAAAGCTCTGGGAATATGACTGCAGAACTGTCTCCTGTTTAATAGTCGTTAAAATAGATTCCAGCTTTTTATGTAATTTGTAAAGTATTATTAAATGATCACTAAACATAATGTAGTAAATTACATTCCTCTACGTTTAATTAATAGATCAAATTAGATCAGTTGCGTATGCTCTTCTCTAAAAATAAAAATGATCGCTTTGGATTAATGACTTTTACTTGTAATAATGGACAAATTAGTGCAGTGATACTTAAGGAAACTACCAGTAAGACCTAATTTTAAATGATTTAAAAAGCAGCTGACTAACTTGGAAAAAAGAGAATGCATGCAAAATGGGCAGTACTTGACTGAAACCTGAATTGTTTGTGAACTCTGTGCCAGCTGTATTTCTAAGGAATTACAAGCTGAATACTCAGATATAGTTGAGAGTTTTTGTTCAGGTGTTTTGGTAATCAGGGCGATGAGCCTTTAGGAGCATTCAGATCTTCTTTAGTGAGCCAAATTTTTCACATTACTTGCATACACTTATTGTGCCAGGAATTTAATGATAGGATATATTAAATTCTATTAAAAATCAATTCCATTCGTTTTGTTTTTACATTTTGATATAGTTATGTTATTTCAGAATTTGTTGGGCGTTTAAAAAAAAGTTATCCACTTATGCATCTTTGAAAAGAGATGTAATAATTCATTTATTTTATTTTACCAAGTAATGATATGACAAAAATACTTATTTTGTACTTTAAAAGGCTTAGTATCTTAATGAAATTCATTGTTTTGGATTTATCATTTTATTAGCTAATCTTTACTAATGTGAAAAGTGAGAGTGTTACCGTTACACAGAATAACCCTCTAAGTAAAGAAACTTGTTTAATAAAGAGATTTTGTGGTACTGGCATAGGCTTTTGTATTGTAAGTATTGCTCTCTCAGCATGGTCCTGTATTAGCTTAGCGATGCTGTCTGCATCTATGCAGAGCATTTTTTATAGCAGGATAAGAATATTAGCCACAGCAATTATACTTCAATAGGATTATGGTGATATATTTTATAAAAGTATACCAGTGCTTCTTTTCCATAACATTATTGATAGGTATCCTTTACTGTTAAGTTTATGTTATTGTCTTAAATAATATGACAAAAAGATATTTCTTATCAGATTCGGTATTTAATATGATAGTCACTGGAAAATGGAATCTGATATTATAGTTCCTTACCCTTCTCCCTCTAATACTACAGCTCCCTTCACAGTGAGGTAAGGGTTACTAGAGAATTCATTCCAGGAAAATTATGTGAGGCACAGTAACTGTCACGGAGTGCATAACTTCTGTGAGGTTATTGGAAAGGCACAGCTAGGGTAAGTTCTACTTGTTTTGTCTTAAATTTGAAGGTAGACTACCTAGTGATTTTTAAAATAGCAAAATCTGAATCCATTGCAAGGAAAATGTCATTAAAATTGGTTAAATTACTGTTCTCATAAAAATGTTATTGGTAATCTGTTATATTGGGGATGTTTATGACAATGAAGTTAATTGGTAACCGCTTTTCCATTTAAAATAACCCTAACAGTCTTTGTAAGTTATCCAAGGAATTTTTGTCAAATATTCTTGAATTAATGATAAAAAAGAATATGAATTTATGGCATAACATTCTTTGCTCATTTGTATATGTGTTATTTAAGAGTAAATGTATAAGTATTAATTATTTCTGCATGTATTTGAGCAGACTGGTTTTTGAAAAAAATAAGCTATATTGTGAATAGAATATATTATGAAGAATATTTCTCTGAGAAACAGTAATAGGTGTTACAGCTATAGATTTAAAATAATCTTTTTAATATACATTTTATAGAAATGGAAGTTTCCTATAAAAAGACTTTATGTATTTTTATAATCTTCTTTAAACCAAAGTCAGATATTTTAACATGTTAAGCATTTTAAATGGAAGTTAACAAAACATAAGATAAACCCTAAATATTCAAAAATATATGTATATGAAGAGTCTAGAATGCAAAATTATGTATCTATGTTTTCATAACTCTTGGAAAAATTAAATATCCTAAATCGCTTTGTTATTCCCAGGATTTAAAAACTAATGTCTTTATTTTAATTATAAAAATAAGCAATATAACTTTCTTTTTGCTTTTTGTATGTTTCCAAGGCATTCCTTTTGTTTGATAGATTTTCTCAAATTGAAATCTAACAAAGGTGTAAAAAGAATACTTTTTATTAGGTATACTTTAGGTAGTAGATTTTTTTGGCATTCACATGATATTGCTAATTCAGAGCTGTGCTAAAAAGGGAAAATGTTAAAATCTTAGAATATCAAATTTCTATTGTTTTAAAATGATAATAAATTAAAGAATTTCCCAATTTTCTGCAATCATTTAACCATAATTATTACCCTCATATAAAAATAAATACAATTTCTAAGGAAATATGTAAAATTCAAAATAAAAATGCTAATGCTTTCCATTCATAGATCACTTTATCTCTGATATTTGTGTAGCTTATATATTTTAATATAACTATGATTGGTAAAACTACTACCTTTTTTAAGATTCATGCTTAAGAAGGAAAAGTAAAACCCATTCGGTAAAATTATTTAATCACTGAATTTTTTGTTATGGTTTTAAAAAATTAATTTATATTTAATGCTCTTTAAATTAGATTATTGATTCAAAAGGCATTATTGTTTTGATCAATATAAGGCAAAACAGAAAGAGGGTTGTTAATAATCTTGTCAGAGGCCCTAAATAAAAAGTTAGCTTATGTTCAAGAAAAAGACTTATCCCAGGCATATTACTACTTGTCAGAGCATCATAAATTCTTTGTTATCTCTTAGTATTTGTTACTGGCCCACATTAGCTTCAGCTAATGCAAAGTAAATACCTGGGCCTTTGAAATTATTTGAATCACACTTCAAGAACATCTTTATTTTAGCTCTTTGCTATGGGGGATTCACATAATAGCTGCAACACAGTAAAGTGTTGAAGAATACACTCTAAAAGCACTTTTCTATCATTGTAATCTCTGTAGCAATTTGGGGTTAAAAATATTTTATAGAATTATGGTGACAGAATTTATAGAAATAGAGTGACAGAATTATGATGAACTTGATGGTCAAATATAACCTTTAGACTTTGCCTGTTTTAATAATATAGTGACACCTCCATCTCTCCCATGTGTTTTATTTTTCGCTAATTTTCTTGTTCTTTGTTACTGATAAGAGGTACATAAGTCCTCACAACGTTTCTACCTGGAGACCTATAATTGGATTCATTAAATGAGAATAGATTTAAAACAATTTTTATTCAGTTAATATTACATGATTAAAACATCCAAGAACAAAGCTTAAGTATCTTAGAATTCACATTTTCCTAGGGTTGCTCTTTTTAAAAACATTTGGGATTGATTTTTAATAGTTTTGCGAGTATTCCTAAAAAAATTAGAGAATAGAAATTAGAGCTCTTTAGAACAATACTAAATTGAATAGTTTGTAACACAATCATCGCTTAAGTATTTTAAGAATATTGAGACTCTTGTAGATTAGATACACTAATGGCCTTGTTCTCTTTATTGCTTGTTAATTCTGTGAAAATCAAGAGGAGCATATGAAGAAGGTTGCAGTTAAATCACAATGTTAACTTTTAATTGAAAATAAACTAAAGTACAGCTTTGATTTGTTAGCTTACTTTATTAAAATAGATTTTGCCTCTTTATAAAGAAAAAATACCACAAACTCTTAAATGCTTAAAAAATTGGTATTTATCAAATGTTTATGCAGTTGATGATATTACTAGACATATTTTGCACTGTTCTTAAGAACACCTTTTCAGTGCTTTGTTTATCACTTTAATACTTTTAATATTTCCCCCATAGAATATTTTCTTGAGATGTTGTTTTAATAATCTGGTATTGTTCATGTCTGCATTGATGGTTGAGGGCTTCATTTTTCTTTTTGTTAAAAACATTTTCCATTTGACTTCTCAAGTAAGCTGCTATTTGACTCCCTAAAATGAATCAAGATATAAATTTAGTGATTATTACTAATGTATAGGTTTTTATTTAATGTGTAATTATTATACGGTGGTGTTCTGTAGATTGTTTTCATGTGACTTAATGTATATTTAAGCCCTCCATAATTAAAGCCATGCCTTCATGTTTAGCATTATTCAATTCTTGTAAAAGATTCTTTTATTGTTTAGTCTGATGATCATTCATTATAACATATGGATGATCTTTTTATACTTGCCTACTTTTTTATTTAACCTACAAAATAAAACTTTATTACATGTACTTTTTTCTCATAGGAAATATAGAAATTTTTCATTGACATATATTAAATGACAGATTAAATATATATACTGCCATCTTAAAATTAAATTTGTGTTATAAGTAGAAACATTTTAAAGGAATAAAAAAGCTAGTTTGTATATAAAAAAGATTTGTATGGGTTACTACATAGCAGAGTTACTGACTTTGGCCTACTATCCTACTTTTATTTAGATTTGTTTCTACTAAAATTCATAAGGCAAAATAGGTATTAGTTCTTGGCCAGGGTTTAGCATTGTTTTGGTTTCAGTTTTTGGCTGAAAATTATTAGGCTCTGTCTGTTATCTAAACTTTTAAATTCTTGCATTTGTGTAATACTTAAGCATCTATTAATATTCTCACCTTAGCTCCTTTTCTATTAAAATCTAAAACTTAGATAAACTTTTGTGGTAATTTTACTATTTTAATTTGTCATTAATTTATATACATTGTGTAAAAGATTGAAAAAAGATTAAAATATATATATAATCCTATAAAAGGATAGGGTTTTAGGTAGGGATCTATAACATGTATCGATAATTAAAGTGGCTGGAAAGTTAAACAAAATGTTAGGAAGAATTCCATGAATCAATATAATATTTGAGCTAATAGTTAAAATTAGCATTAATGTTCCTTACAAAAGTTAACTTTTAGGCAGTAGCATAACTATGCCACTCTGAATTTTTAAAGCTCTTTGAATATTAATTTCTCCCTTATCAAATTGACTTTTTAATGCTGAATACTTATTAAAGATTCACTACTTTTCATCATTTTAATATATAATCAAAAACTGGGGGAATTTAAGTGTTAAATTCCAGGTTAAAATTTTTTGAAATCACCTATTATGTTGGTATAGAAACAGCTTTAAAGGTAGGCCTTCAGTCCCTCCCCTTTTTTTGGGCAAGATTTATGAATAGATTGAAAAATACTTAAAAAATCCAGTGGAAATCAGAAGCTCCCCATCTTTAGTAGTGAACTTCCTTTATATGAATTTCAAATTTTATTGATTTCTTCACCAGCACAATGGATAAGGAATTGGGTAATAAATCTAGAAAGGTGCAGCTTTTGTTTAATATATGTAAATATTGCAAATATTAAAAATTTGAAAAATTATTTTTAATTCTAAGTATAATAATCAAATTCATCTTGATTTTTCAAAATATAATCCAAATATCTAATGATGTATTTGCTTATTTAGCTGAAAGGCAGATACTTCAATCTTTGGAGTTAACTTATGTTCAAGAGTGTATTAATGTGACTAAAATGTCTTAAACCAACTTTATTCATAGGGACATTTATATAGTATAATAAAGATCATAAAGGTAAATTTGAGTGAGGAAATCTTGATTTTAAGCAGCCTTGTCACCTTTCTATGTTGTACAATTTATAGTTTTCCCAAGGCCACAAGATAGTACCAGAATGATTCAGTTTTTGACATTATCCTGCTTCTCCCAGTTTTGATAAATAAGATTAAGATGTGCAGTACTAGGGAATTCTTGCTATGTAAAAGAATTCTTTTGAGAGTCCTATTAAAATAAATGTCACACTTCTAATTGTCATTTTAAAAATCTGATATTTTATATGTGGGTACAATCTCTTAAAGTACGCTTTGCTTTTGTAGTTCAGAGCAACTACTTTCTTACCATGAAGGTAAGGGCTTGGATTTACTTTAATAATTCACAGTATTTATAATACCTTAGGTTTTACTTTCAAGATGTTATTTTTGGTTTCCTACAATGCCACAGAGGTTATTGTGGCAGCACATGTAGCTTTAAAAATTCGACAGAACTTCTGGTACTGAGTTTGCCAAAATTACCAGACCAAAAATTTGCATTTGCTTACATTAATCTTAAATCTGTATTTTTAAATATTTGATTGTGTTTTATCCTTTCCAAGAACAATTTTACCTATAAGCATAATTAATCTAGTTTATGAGCTTTAATTCTATTAATTTTAGGTCAACAACCATTTATTAAGGCCCTACCTGAAGAAATGTACTGTTTTATAAGGACTGTACTCATTGTGTTGATGAGAGAAATAGATATTTGCACAAATAATTGTAATATAAGGCGTATTATAATGGCATGCCAAAATGAAGTGTAGAGGAAAGGCTGTGGAAATGTAGTTAGGTGGAGTGAATTCAAAATGAGTAGTTTGGAAAAAGAGACTGCATCTAAGCACACCTGAAGGTAGAGGAGGATTGCAGGAGGTAGTATCTTTCAATGAGGAGGAAAGTTCAAAGATAAAGGCATAGGGAAACAAAGACGGGTGTGGGGAGAATATGAGTGCACAAGAAGTGGAAGGAGATAAAACTGGGATGTTAGTTTGGGACATGTTTATAAAGAGCCTGCTCTGCTAAGAGACTTTCATGTTGGCCATAAAAAGTTGTTGATATTTTCAGCTGAGAAAGTATTACATTTAATTGCTAGCATTCAAAGTGGTATAAACAATGAACCAGAGTGGGGAACTACTGGAAGAAATAGAAACTTAATAGAAGGTCTGGATGATAATCCTTGGTGAGAGGCAATGGCGAGAGGCAGATAATCTGTGAGAAATTTGTAATGGTGGGATATATAATTTGACATTTGATTGAATGTGAGGTAGAGAAGAGGGAGCTAGGAATCAAAGCTTAGAACCGAGGTTCTAGCCAAGTCATTATTCATTCATGCCATTAGCCTGCTTGAGATCAAGGGAGAAGAAATGAGCCTGTTTTTCTGAGGATACTTTTGAGGTGCATGCCTTAAGTCTAAAGAATACCAGTTGCTCCCCAAATTGCTTCAAGTTGATATGTATAGTTTTTAATGTGATATTTTTGAAAAAATATAATTTAGCTTCCTTTATAGATGTTTTAAACATATTTTTGAGCACATACCTGCATATGTTTAAATGATATCATGTTTTTTTCAAATGCTTGTATGAAGTGAAAAATTTTATTATGTGGGTTTCAGGCTATATGGTCTAGGTTTTTGATATTTAGATTTTATATGAGTTTTTTAAATATATAGAGTAATCAAGATGGTATAGAAGTCAGCTGTTATAATCTGGTTGGAGGGAAATCTTTATTTTGTTAAAGAGTACTTTTGTCATGCTTAGACCTTTTGAGATAGTCTTCGTTGTTCAGGGCCATTTTAGTAACATTCTTAACAGCTCTTTAAACATCTAATTTGATATTCTTTGGTTTCCTTAGATACCAGCCTGACCCTTTCCAGAAAGTTTAGGAGTATCTATGCCTTCAAATTTTTAAAAATTCATTGCAATTTATCTTTACTTTGGCTTTCTCTTTTGTTATCATAAACTTCTAATATATATTTATCTTACTGGTACATAGAAAATTTCCCTGCTTCATCTTGTTCCTTAAAAGAATAACAAAACCATTCCCTCAGTAGTTTTTCAGCTCTTCATATACAGCAGTAGTTTTTAGGTTTTATGCTGATCCTTTGTATCATGTTAATTATGGGTGACAAGCCTGAACAATATCCGAAAACACCTATCAGCATCTTATCCATCAGTGATTAACTCAGTTTACTCTCAGTACATTTTTGAATGAATGGCTATCATTGATGATAAAATAAAGATCACAATAAATTGCACTAGAACCTAACCAGTTACAGATTTCCTGTTGTGGATAAGGGAATTATAAGTTATAATAAAAGCACTATAATACTGATTTTTCTGTTTTAATCCAAAAGTATTTTTGCTTCCATATAATAGAGAAAATTTCTGTGATTCAGTTATAGTGCTTAATAAAGCTTCATACATGGAAAGCTCTCAGTAGGTGCTGATTATTATCTCCTTTGTTGATGTAGATTAAATCTGGTGGACATTGGTTCACTTATTTAAGCAACCCATGTCTTTTGGCATTTATTTCCACTCTTCAGATTTTTTCTTTCATTTTTTTTTTTTTAGGAGATTCTTTTTTCTTTTCTCAAATCTGCTCAGGGTTTTCTATTATTTTTTATTATAGGATTTTCTATTATTGTTGCTACCTTCCTTAGATGATAAATCAGTGACTGAGCTGACTGGCTTTTATCAAAATTGATGTTCTGATAATGAAACCAGGAAGTGTTGATGTCTACCTCTCCACCTGAAAATATCAGTACTTTTTGCTTCTGCTTTTGAAGATTAATAATTTTTCCCCATTTTACTTTTATAATCTGATGCCTGATCAAGTAACTGTGCAGAAAACATGCACATAGGATTTTTTTTATGGTTCTCCCTGACCTACAGTCACAGCTCCAAAATCCCCAAATCCCTGCTCCCAAATCATCCCAAACATTAGGATCCTCCCATGTATTAACAGCTTTAAAAGGATGTTAGTAGAAGATACTTGTCAGAACTGTGTCCTGGTGTGATGGCGTGCTTCTCCTTTTTACTGAAAGGATCAGTCATGCCGAAGACATAGATATGCGTAAGGTAATCAGCACGAAATTGAGGGAGGTTAACTGAATATGGTTGTTGATACTGTAGTGTGAATTTTATTTGTTTATTTGGTTAAAGAAACTAAAAATATAACAAATCCCTAAAAAGACATTTTTAACGTTTGTAAGAAAATATCTAAAGAAAAGTTTTGACATTGTTTTATTTAACAAATTCATGGTCAAACTATTATCAAACTCTGTAACTGTCTAGTCACTTATCAATCTGTGAAATAGTATTATTTAATATTTTTATATACATTTTTAGCAAAAGTGGGCCAAATTTTAGTATCTGAGACATTTTCTGGTGTGCAAGGAGCCATTCTTTCACAATTCCTGTCTTTAATGTGTAATTACATATCACAGGTGGATTATCTCTATCTTTTATTAGTGTAATGTTAGTGTTTTTAGGGGACAATTGTTTACCTTCCAGAATGTCTTCTAGTGACTGATATTAAGATCTGATTAAAATATCATTGTGTTCTTGCATTCATGCAGAAGACTACTATAAATTGCATTATATGAAATTGAATAGTAGCTGTGGTTTGATTTAAAGTATTAATAAAATCTAAATTTGTACATCAAGCTGTAGGGTTTCAAGGGTTTAATTTAGTGAAATGCTACAACAATTTCTTGTGTTTAGTTTCATGACTGTTATGTTAGAAGTGCATCTTACCAAATTAGACATGTATGTTACAACATTTACAGAATCTAATTATTAAAACCTTTTAAATATTATATTTAATATTCAGATATCTTTCTGTAAATGAGTTGCTTAGAGTTATTGTTAATGTTTGATTCATATATTAAAATCTATTGAGTTGCAAACGCTGGTGTGAGGAACAATGAAAAGTTAGGGTGTCAAAGTAGCCATGTTTTTTCAGCAGCCTCCATAAATCATAAATAGTCTACAGTGCTGTGTGCTGTGTGCATTATATATAGGCAACATAGTTTTTTGGATTTTTTTTTTTTTTTTGCAAAGTAAGGATGAAGTAAGTTTAATTCCCAGTGTGAAGTTTACTGGCATTTCATATAGAGATGAGATACAGCCCACAGTTGGCTGTCGAACTGCAATGCCAATATTCCTCCTGTAATTTTGGAGGAGAAAAAGATTTAGATTTTAATTGTTTCATTCTTTGTTCTGAATGGGGATATAAGTGTTGTCTATATGGATGTTGCCCTCTATCTAAACAATTTCACTGTTAAGAGGAATTGTACTGATGGAAACTATTTTTTTCAGATTTAAAATCTTACCAGGGAAATGTGCAAATATGGAAGCCTACCTTGTCAGAAAGTTTTGCAGGAAAAATTATCTAGTATTTTTAGTGTACTTTGAAAATGTCTAATTGGTCTTTTACACAAGCCTAAGCTTTTATTTAAAAGTAAAATTATTGACTATATTTAGTATATTAATATAATTTCATATTTTATAATGCTTCAAATGAAAATTTTAAATTATTTTAAATTATAATTGTATTTGTAGATACTATTAAAATCTAAGTATTTTAATGAAAAACATTATCAAAAAATTATTCTACTGGGCTTGAGTTGCAGGATTTGTTTCCCCTGTAATTGTGAAGGACCTTTTTACTTCCTGAGTCTTAAAATGAGAAGACCAGTGGTTTTTAAAACTCTTCTTTGAGGAGTTATTTGACTTCTATAAATGATGAAAATAATAGGGTATCTTATGCCAAACAGTGATAAGTTAAACTTCCTGAAAAAGTAGTCATTTTTGTTTTCTGTCATAAATTGACACTCTATAATATTTAATTAAGCATTTAACTAAAAAATAGTTGTTCTTAGGAAAAAAATCCTTGAAAAATCCATATTTTAGTATTTCTCTGAATTAGTTTCCAGTTTTAAAAAATTAAGTTTCTGTTTCACACTTGAGTTTCTGAATTCCATCCACTTTTCTTTATCGTTTCACTATTCATATACATCACTTCCCACAAGTGAGTTTATTCATTCATGCCTCCCTCCCTTCCTCTCTCCTTCCTATTTACCTAACTTCCATTTGTCAAAAAAAAACATTTATTATTTGCTAGCTCTTTGTCAGGCATCATGCAGGGGTTATACTCACTGGTAGAGTAGCTCTCACCGAAGTTACAGATGCGAAAGCCATAAATCTTTTTTCAGTTATCTCACAATCTTTTGAAAATGATACTTCAGATATTTTGTGATAGTGCTAAGCAAGCACATTGTACTATGGACAGAAATGGCACTGTATCCCTGGAGTGGGATGAACTTTTAGAGAAGGAGCCAGTTAGATAGTCAAGTGATGGACCTGAACTGAGTCTTGGAAAAGAAATAGTAGTTGGTCAAGAGTCAAGTGGCAGAGGGGATTGCACCCAGAAGGAACTGCATAAATATGCCAAGAAGGGTATAGAAATGAGGTTAGGCTTCCTATGGTCCAAGAGCATAACATCGAATTATCATAATATTTAAAAAGAAAACCAGGAAGTAAATAAAAGGTGGTCAGTCTTAAGTTTAGAAATGTTAACTATAAGAGAAATCCATTAAAAATATTAATATTTTCCAGAAAGTTGGTTAGTTTATTGTTCATTCTATGTACTAATCTCTAGGATATTACACTACTCATCAAAACAAGACCAAAGCAATGAGCAAAAGCCATGGTCCATAGGAGCACATACTCTCTTACATTAATTTGTTTTTTGTGTACTTGTCTCATTTCTGTATCTTCTGCATCATTGTATTATTTGCAGTACCAGCCTCAGTACCTTGAACAAATTATGCATTGAGGAAAATTTTTTGGCTTAGTTTGAAGAGACTTATGTTGAATAAAGATAAATATTGAAAGTTTAAACAAAAGATATTTTAAAAATAGTTTAAAAGCTTAAGGTAACCCCATAACAACTCCCATACAAATGACACAGGTCATACAAAAGATAATGGCCATAGGAATCTGTGGAGGGGGAGGTTTTTTCCAGTTTGAGGCAGTCAGGTTGGCTTTTTGGACACAGGTGTTTTTTAAACTATATCAAGTCTATGTTGAATTTTCTTAGGTGGAAAGGAGAGAAATGCTTCCTATGTGGATAAAAATTTTGAGGAAAAGTCAGTTTGAGAGCAAAATGATTATTTAGAATTACTGAGCAAACACTTTTGATAGAAGCAGAGGGTGGAATTAAGTATTTTTGAAGTTAGATCTGTTTGGGCTCTCTCTAGCTTTGCTTTTTTAATGCCTTTTTTCCCCCTCACTTTTTCAATTTACCATCCCCCTTCTTTTCTAGCCCCCAATTGCAATTTTCTTATTAAAATAGAGATAACAGATTTGTTGTGGTACATTAGAGTGAGATAATACTATATGTATTTATGGGGAAAAAAACATCAGTTCTGAGATCTGCTTTTGTCAAGTCATAACTCCAGATGTCTTCTTCTTACATATAAAGTTATTTTTAGGATTGGTTTAGTCTTACGCATTTTTATGGGTTAGAGTTAAATTACGAATAATAATCTAATGGAGGTTGGTTTTTTGAAGAAATTTAGAGAGAAAGAAAGGTTAGGGCAGAGGGAATGAAGAATGGTAACCCTTTGGTATAACGGGGGGTACGTTTGTTATTTGTGGCAAATGTATCTTGCTCTTTTTCTGTGAACCTATATCTTGCTCTTGCTCTGTAATCCTATCTTGTCCTTCCTCAATAAACTTCATTTCACGCTTGGGGCTAAAAAAAAGAATGGGAAGGAGATTGAGATATTTCAGGATATGAATCAATACAACAGTGAATGTATATACCATTTTAAAATGAAGTACTTTGTATTGACAGAGCTATATTTTACCCAAACTTAAGATGAATAATGTTTCAGACAATTTTTGGTTTTAAAAACTATTTGAGATGGGGTTAAATTGCATTTGTGTGTGTGTGTATACATACATATATATATTTATATACTTGCACACACATATACATTTAGTAAGCTTGGTTCAAAGAAAATCTATTATTAGTAGATGTGATTTTTTTCTTTACCATTTCACACTAATGCATTTCTTTGTTACTGTAAGTTAGCAATTGAAAGATATATGTATAATTCATGCTAAATCAGTATATTGGTCTAGAAGGTTTTTCAGGAGACTAATAATGGAGTAGAGGCTTCTTTAATACATATGACTATATAAAACATTATTAATGTTAACAGATGTTGCACTTTAATCCCCTAGAATGATTGTTTGGTACCAGCGGGAGATTTATTAAGCCTGAATTGTGTGAAATTGTGTGTGCATAAGCTGCTACTTAGATTGTAAAAATGCTATTGAAAACTGTTAAAAAGTTTTAGCTATAATTGGCAGAGAAGTATTAACTGTGCTAAAAGAAGTATGTGTGTATGGTTGGCCCATGCGCCTTAACCTTTTTATCATTTATCTTCTTGTATTAATGTCACTGAATTATTAATTCATGAGCCAGGGTGGGAAGGGTGAAGGCACCATTTAAATGTGTGGCAAATTTATCCTTATCGCTAGAGACATGAAAAAAAGTCATTTTGTGTTATCTGTAAAATGGAAAGGACATTTTAAAATTTCATTTACAGTAATCCACTTCACTTCCAGTAAAACACCTAGATTATTACTACCATAATATAATGCTCTTATTAAAAATTTGTAACCTTCTGAGTTCTCGAGGGGGCGGAGCAAGATGGCGGACGAGAAACACCGCCAGTTAGAGTGTCTCTG
>VBSM01000529.1:60991488-61010699 GCA_008086735.1 Cheirogaleus medius
AAAAAATAAAAATTTGTAACCTTCTCCACTCTTTTGTCTTACATATATAATATTGATAGAAAAGCTTAGCCTTCATTTATTTTAATGTGATATCTATTAATTGTAGCTTAAAATGTTATTCTTAGGAATGATATGTTATAGTTTGACTATTAAATTTTAAGAAATGTTAGATTTATAGAAAATGAAAATATTTACTGTAATAGTAGCAAAGTATTTTGATTGAGAGGAGTCTGCATATAGAGAATTGGAAAGCTCTAAAATACTTTTCTTCTAAAAGAAATGTGTACGTTTATTGCAAATTCATAATTATTTGGAATAATATTGGTGATTTTGGCCTTGTAAAATTTTTAGCTTTATAGAAGAAAGTCAGCAAATTAGAATTTAGCAGTTTCCTGTTGAATACCTTGTGGAACTGGGCTATATCCAGTGTTTCATGCGGGTGAGTAGCAGTGGTGACAGAAATTTCAGGAGTTAGAAGCCACTTTTACTAACAGCTATTTGAAACCATCATACTAATGGGAGAATACCTCAGGGGTCTTGTCCAAACCTCATTACTTTTCAGTCTCGCATTACTTACTGTTTTGGTTGGTTTTATATTCTCTCATGCCAAACAAAGTAGTAAGATAAGTTACTACAGTAATGTCCTTTGTTTTCTTTTCTGTTATATCTCCCCAAATGCTGTAAGCTGTACATATGTCTCTGTTACACACGCACTGGAACACTAATTTGTTTTGGCCAGTAAATAATGTTGCTTTATTTTTCTCATTCTAGCATGGTTAATTTACCTTAACATTTAACATTTACATTTAATTTCTTAAAATAATAGACTAAAGATGGTTTGATAATTTTGGCAGATATTGATGGTTATTAGCTCATTACTTGACTAAACTGCATCTAGTTATCTTGGTCTTGTGCTTGTTCATCTATGTTAAGGATTGACAAACTATGGCTAGCTGTCTGTTTTGTAAGTTAAGTTTTGTTGGCACATAGCCATAGTCATTTATGTATGCATTGTCTGTGGTACCTTTCACACTGCGACAGCAGAGTGTGTAGTTGTGACAGAGGCTGTTTGGCCCTTAAAGCCTAAAATATTTACTGACTGTCCTTTATAGAAAAAGTTACATAACCCCTGATCTGAAATCTCTTGTATCAGTCCACATAATAGGTTGGTTCTAGTCTTTCCAAATATGATTCAATATAATTGATAAGCTTGAGATTTGAGGAATCACTAGTTATTATCATTAGTAGTTATTCTTTTTAAGTGGTAGCAACAATAAGTGATTTTTTTCTTCAAAGTTTTCTGAATCAAAACATTTTTTAAAATTGTTAAAATATTATCAAAAAACATTAGCTTTTTACCAAATGAGAGAGTCTTGGAAAGTAATTCAAGCTTCTAGTCAGTTTTTCTCTGCTTTTTGTAACCTGTTTCTTTTTATTTAACATCACTGCTTTATTACGACTTTAATGTTCTTTGAAATTTAATAGAGGTTATAAAATAATAAAGTTGAAAAAACCCTTTTCTAAAAACCACATACTTCTCCCACTCTAAGTAGTTAAGAAACACTGAAACATAAAACTTGACAAATTTTAATTTTTAATGAACTAAAGTTTTGGTTTTGGATTTTTTTTGTGTTTAACCATCATATAAAATGACTAAGTCTGTTACTATTTCTTAATCATTGTGTCCGTGACTATTTCTCTTACCTTCCTGTCTAAATCTCCTAATACTCTTTAGAAAAATCAGCCATACGAAAGACACAGAATCTCAGCCTGACACTAGAAGGCAAAAACCTGTTCTGTTCATTCACTCAGACTGTAACTTTATCTTTAATGCTGTTAATTAAGTTAATTATTCAGACATAATTGAGATATTCCTTTAATCTACAGCTCAAGAAAATCCTGTTATTTTGAGTTTTACTTGTGAACACAGAAATAGCATAGAACATATAGTTTAATGGGGACTAACCCCAGCCAAGGCACAAGAACTTGTTCTTTCATGAAGTCCCTGATGTCATTTTGATTTTTGATCATCTGTTGTTTTTTCAGGAAGACAGAGTATGAAATATGTGAGTTGCATGTCTCAGGTTATTATATTATGCCTGCCAATATAAAAATCTGTAAGTAAGTTTCCAAAAAATGATTTTATGAAATAGCTACATTGTTAGATGTAATTTTTAAAATGTGAATTAGAATGACTGCTGAGACATATTTTGTTAGAAGAGGCCTTAGTTAAACATGTTACAGAAACCCCTAAATATCTTCCTTAAGATTACTTAAAGTGGAATCAGGACCATAAGTTTATAATTGGGAAAATAACAGAATTGTAGATTTATTGTCTTTTCCTACCCTCTTAAATAGTTGCTGAACTTGAGACCTGATGCTTGTGAATTATCCTAGCCCTCATATTGGCAGGTTAAGCCAGGTTTCTACAGTGTGCTATTGATTCTGTCTTGGCCTCTTTTCATTAAGATATTGGTTGATCTGGGTATACGTCTTGAGAAAATACAGATCCAGAAACTACTCTTATTCCTCTTCTCATTACTTTGGTATAAAATACATTTATTACTATTAAGTTTTTGGGAATTTAGTAGTTATTTAATGAATATTTTGGATCTTAGTCATTTTCTTATGTATTTAATTCTCCTTGGAAGATTATTAACTACTTGAAGGTGGCACTATATCTTAATCTGTTTTATTAATACCTTTATAGGACCTAACACAGGACGAATTAATATATAAGGTGAAAAAAATTAAAGAGTAACGCTCATTTCAGCAACCAGTATCAAAAATATCTAGGACACTAGATATTCATTTACTTGAATTGACATATATGCAGTTATAGTACTAATATGATCTACTTTATTTTAAAAATAAGATGTAAGTTTAGATAACACTATATAGGCATAATTTTCAAATGAATTGTATCATTTATTGATTACAAAAGGCAATGTGCTATACTTTGCACAATTTTCTTCAGCTTTGTTACTGTGTATTCTTTTTTTTCCTTTATTTTATTTTTTTTATTTCAGTATATTATGGGGGTACTGTGTATTCTTTATAGTTAGTTTTTCATATTTGTTTTTAAGATAATTTGACATATTTTACTCAGATTACCTCATCACATCCAAGAAACTTCTGATGGTGATGTAGATAATCTAATATATGACAGATCCTGGCTCATTATTATTTCATTTAGTGGTTGTATATATAGACCAAGAGGGAATTTGAATATTGATTCAGGGAATGGCTAGTAACAATGATTTATGAACAAAGGATCCAGTGCAGTGAGCCAAATATGATTGTATTTTATGACCCACATTGAATTTTTTCTTTCATATTTGCCTGAACAGTGATTAGTCTATAATCTCATAGATGTTAAACATTAAAACATTCCTTCCACGACTACTATTAAGATGCATTGCTAGTTGTTTTGGAGGAAATATTTATATGTTTATTTTTCCAACTTATTATAAGCAATTTCTCAGATAGTTTAGTTGGTAAGATTTATCAGTCTAGAATAATTTGGTAATTTATAACATAATTTAGACATTTAAAATAGCATTTTAGATGAGTAAAATTAAGATAGCTCAACTGGAAATACTAAAAATTAAGTTAATATTTAGCTGTTATTACCTAAGGGATGTTAGTTTTGCTTATGTAAACATTTTAGAAATCAACTCATTATTCTTTTGGTATTTCATCACTTTCATAATCCCAATGTGATTTTATTCTATTTCCATGTTTTATTCTAAAGGAAAATGTAAGAAAACATATAAACTTAAGTTTGCCTGATGCACTTAATTAGTGGTGATAGTGATTTCAGAACATGGGCTTATTTCCTAGCCCTGCTATTTACTTATTGTTCTTGAGCAGGTTTTTTCATTTTAATATAAAATGGAGATAATATATATTTCTCAAGGTTATGAAAATTACATGAAATAGAAATTATCTATCTAGTTTAGCTGTGATTTTTGGGAAACCTACCTATGTGCCAGGTAATGTATGACTGGGTTATTTTGAGCTAGAATGTAATCTCCCATAGGATGAGGAATTTTGTCTTCTTATTTCTCAGTACTACAGCATATAATGGGTGCTCAGTAAATTTGTGAATGAATAATTTGTTGATAATGGAAAGAATGGCTTTCTAGTTAGCTTTGATTGGAATCCAAGGTCTACCACTTACTAGTTGAGTCGTTTCAGTTGACTTTACCTCTCTGAGTCTCAGATTTCTGACCTTTATAAGTTAAATTTGGCATTTTTATAAGGATTAGTAATATGTGTCTAATACAGTATTCTACACATAGTAGGCACTCAGGAAATATTTCTAGTCATAGTGCCTGTAATTTGTGTTTGGCTCTAAAAATTGCATGGGAATTCTAAACTGTTTCAAAGTTAAGAGGAAATACAATGTCTTTTAAAATTGGACAGGACTGTCATTTAAAAATAACTTCCTTTACTCCAAATGGAGAAAAAGCTAATTTCTGTCTTGTAGGCATACTATAATTTTTTCTAATAATAAGTACAAGTTATTTTAAACTAATGGATTTATGCGATTTTTTTTTTTTTTTTGGTCAGACAGTTGGTGAAGGTTTCAACTTTTCATGATAAGTAAGGTAATAGTTTGGACTGGGCCTGTAGCCTGATTTTTTTCTTTCGAAACTTCATTTGTAAGTTTATGTTCAATTATAAAATGTCTCTACATTGGTTTGAAAATGGCAGCTATTTGTTTTTATTATTTCAACTGGATGGATTTTAATGAAGAGAATGGCAGACTGCCCTGAGCTGTTCCTCTAGTGTCCATAGCTATGAACCTCTTCTGCATACTCAGCATGACTCCTAGATATTATAGCAGATAGAAGATGTAATTTACTAGGAGCATTCCTGAACTTTTATTTCTGCTCCTTATTTAAGCCCTCTCAGGAGAATTTATTCTTTCACAACGAAGAAGTTTCAGTAAAGGGTAAGACCAATGACGAATATTAAGGGGACTTTAGTATGAATAGCTTAAGTACTCTATACTTGAGACCAGTGTCTTACTGAAACGTGATAGAGAAAGAGGGTGGTGACTAATGGTTGACCATATAGTTTTAAAATCTCTATCAGCATTGCCAGCCCCAATCCTATCCTTGCAGAGGAAAGAAAATAAATTCTAACCCAAAAGAAAGCTGAATGTCTATAGTTTAAGAAAGCCTTTTTGATTATTGATAGCCAGGGTTTACTTAGCTGACTTACTGAAGAAAACCTCCCAGGGGTATCAGTGTTTTCTCTGATGTTAACAAGAAGGGGAAATCTAGCCAGTAAAGATCACACATAAAATATTCCTGAAAAGTGAATACCCTGATGGAGGTTCAGCAAAGTAAAATGAAACTGTAATTTATTTTTCATTTTCTAAGCCTCTGCATGGGGCAAACTGGGGTTAGTATCATCCTTTTTTGTGTGTTTATCTGTTTGATAAAATACAGAAAAGCAGCTTTCTTTTATTAGTAAATTCTGTCCTATAATGATTGTAATTTTATAGTGCAAATAAGATCAGAAAGACTGATTTTGTAAAGCTCTCTTTAGTTTTTATTTAGAGTTCAGATATATTTAGTGCATAGAATTTTAGGCTTACCCAAAGCGTTAATGTTTCCTTTTACACAGCATTAGTGCATAATAACAAGGATGGGTGACTTTGGTAGGTCTCAGACTTAGATGGCTCTTTTCTTTCCTTGTTCTCCTTGTGCTTGTAGTTGTTTTGGATTTGATATCCAGTGTTTGCAATAGTTCAGTGTTCATGAAAAGAAATAAATGATAAAGCTTTAGATAGGAATCTTTATGGTGGCTTTGCTCTTAATAGAATATCAACCTTAGTTAAGTAGTTTTAGAAATTTTTGGTTTTATTATCTTTTATTAATTTGAAACATGCTATATTCTATTTCTTTCACTGATGCTTATTAACAAATGGGTTTGATTTTTTTTCTATATTTGCTAAATAAGCATCATCACATAATAAAACTAAATGTGATTTCCTGGCAATGTAACATAAATATGTGACTTAAAACTGGTTATTGGTGTTTTCCTCTTAAATAATTTTGCTGACAGTTTAAGGCATGGGATATTTAATGCAGCTAATAAATATAAGCATGTTACTGTCTGAAAGACTACAGCTGACTGTACATTGTAAGTAGTGTATAAAACATTGGGGGCTGTTGGGATTATAAACAGTGCTGAAGCATATTCCTGGAAGTCACTGTTCAGCTTTGGAAGGTTTGGTAGTAATGGTGCATTAATTGACTTTTTACATGACAGAGTAACAGGATACTTAGATCTAAAAAAAAATCATGAAAGAGGTTTGGTAGACAATGGCTTGTGGTTTATAGGAACAAGATTAGGATGAAAATGTTTAATCTTCCTACTTGAAGGATAAGAAAAAAGCAGAGGTAGAGTAGGTTGTACATTAGAAGTAGTTTGGATTTTTAAAAATCATAATCATTTATAGTTTAAGTAGAAATGTGCTTTTTCTATTTTTACTAAGAATTGAACTGTTACCTAGCATTTTCAAGCATTATCTAATACCTCTATACTCCCAGTTCCTCCCCTACTCTGAAGTTCTTGCAAAAAGATTTTCTAAAAATCTAAAGAAAACCAGGTTACTAATGTAGTGAGACGCTTAAAATAATATTTTCTGTTTGTTGAAAGGAAAATTGATAGTCCTTTTCTGGTTTCGTTCCTTGTTTTTGTTTTGCTTTATGAAATGCTGTTATTGAGCTTCCTTCTGCAGGTAGTTACAGTGTTTGAAGGACAAATATATTAGCTACATCTATGCCAATGAGTGTCCTTTGGCTCCAGTTTGCTTTAGGAGCAGTGCTTTCTTGGGATTAGTTTCATTATATTTGATTATTTATTCATTCTATTCTTAGCTGATTGGGGCTTGCTAAGTATTTCAATTTTCGTTAACATTTGTTTAATGGAGAGTTGTTTTACATTTGGATCACAGCAGTAAAATCTTCTTAGTTTTCAAAATTCCACTTAAAGTTTGAGCTTTTCGAAATAATTTTAGTTGATGTGAGAGTGATTGGTACAGGTTGTAGAATAAGAAAAATAAATTTGATATTCTTTTTACTTATTGCATGGGCAGTTTGACTTAAGCTTTATTTGCATGATTTTATACATTCCAGAGCCTATTTCTATTAGTCAGAAACAGTCATTTACACTAAGTCTCATAATTGACTGGCATGTACTTTTTGAATTGAGTTTCATATTCTCAAACCTTAAGAATACACTGAATTTTTAGTGTATAAAAATCTGTTCTTGAAGTATTTTGTGCTGGTCAAAGACCACAACAGAGGTCTTGGTTGTGTGGTTTCCTCCTCCTTTTCCCCTCACTACCAGAGGTTTTCCTGTCTTGGCAGCTGTTTCCTACAAGGCAGTCATCAGTCCCTGATTTCTTCCTTCCCTTTCTTTCCACAAACAAGGACTCTTTGAAATAGCTGACGACTGAAGACAGACTGATCTTGGATCACTTTAAGAAACTGGAAATGTGTTCAAGAGTTGTGCATGTGGGCAAGCTGCCTGTAGGCATTAGCTCATTGAAATGAAAGTACCAATTACAACTAAAACTTGGACAGCCAAAATTCCTTGCTTTAATGTGGAGCAGTCCAAAGGCTGACAATTTTATTTGTAGCAGTAATGCACCTCATTCACACACATTTAAATTATTCTAATTACTTGATCATATCATTAAACTGTAGGATATATGAACTTGTTCATTGATTAGCCTTTTGGATGTGACAGGCCATGAAATTATCTGACTTTTCTTTATGCTTTATAGAATAAATTTCAGTTTTAAGGCAGGTAGTTTGCCACACCAGTTGTAAACTGCAGGTTTACCTTTGTTTTTGTTTGTTTTTGTTAATTTTGAAGAATCTGTGGGAGCTCAGAATGAAAAACGAACAGAGCCAGCCATCTAGTTCTGCAGGGATGTGTGCCATGTGTCTCCATCAGATAAATTTTTGATGTATCATTCTTCTTTTCTTATTTTTGGCATTCAGAAGAGGAAGCTTACTCTTTCCTTTGTTTCTTTGGACAGAGAAGCATCTGAGGTGTTTTCTGAACTGCGTAATACCGTAGCGACACCCCTCTCCATCATAATATCTAAATGTTTTCAGTGTTTTCAGAGAAAGCTAAAACTTGGGGCGGATTATGGATCATGGAGGGATATATAGGGAAGCAGTTGTATCTTTGAAACTATGGGTGTGATGAAACAAACTTCTTATTACAGAAGTACCTTGCTGGTTTTGTGTGTGATTTTTATGGATCTTTATATTTAAACACTAGATAATTTCACATTAACTTTTTCATTCTTTTTGGTGTATTTGTTGATAAAGCAAGATAGTATCTTTTTAGTGCAAATGTTATAAACCATTTATTATTTGACTACTGTGCCATTGAAGTTACATTACAGAGAACCGATGATAGTATATAGTGAGTTAATAGGATCCCATATGATACATGAAGCATGTAGTAAATGTAAAGTAGGTCAGATGATGTGAGAGAACTCAAAGTTATCAAGAAAATTATTTTCTAAATTTTCTTTATGCTTTGGTGACAGCATCTAAGTTATAGTAAGTTTGTTTCATCTCAGTTATATATATGTCACAATTGGGGGAGAGGAGTCTCTTCACTGCTCCACTTTATAAAATTCTTTAGTTGCAGCAGATTAAGGGTGGCAAGAAAACTTGGTAAGATTATTACTTAGAAGAAAATAATAGGAAACTATTATGTAAGATGTCCCTTTAAAGGAAGAATTTGTAATTTCTTTACCCTCAGAGGCTGGACCAGAAAGCTAGATATATTAGAGAACTACCTTCATTTTATATGTATTATAAGGCTAATATTTATTCTGTGACTCCTCAGGCCACCCTTGAAAGAAATTAAACACTTGGACAGAACCCAGCAAATGACCTGGTCTTGGAATCCTAGGAACTGAGAAATGCTTAGATTAAGTCACAATCCTGAAGTTTTTATACACTTTCCAGTTTGGAGAACTGGATCTGTAAGGGCTAGTCAAAATTAGACTTGACTCTGGTTTTGTATTTTTTGCCCCCCTTCCCCTAGTTCTTTAAAAAAAAAATGGTGATGCAACTTTGGAGATACAGTTATCATGGTCTTTGGGTTTTTATTTGGGTCCAGTGGACTCAAGGATGTAGGTTTGATCTAAGAAGTTATACCTTGCTGTAAGCAAAACCAGTATATGAAATGTAAAATTTTAAAATGAAATAGTTAGGAGATAATCACTCTATTAAACTGTTCCCTCTATGAGTAACTAGCAGTCAGGAATAACAATTTGATTTGTGATATTTAGGAATGTGGCATTTTCAGAATGCCTTTGTTGTATAAATGAAAATACACTCATGTTAATAATTGTACAACTTTGTATAGAAAAATAAACTCCTTACATCTCTTATCTATCTGGCAATGTAGCTCGATAAATTAATAGATGTATTGCTGTTACCATCAGTAGAAACAAAACCAGAAAAAGTATATGTATTTATGAAATTTTGTTTAGAGGTATTAATACGAAAGCTAGTACTTTGATAAGAAGATTAGTATGTGTCATAGACAGATGTATTATTCTAGGATGACGTTCTAAGTTTTTCATGCTTTTTTAAAAAAATCATTAGGTATTTATGTGACGCTACTATGGATGTATATGTCATGGTTATCTATAAATGCTTTTGGGGCTTTGACTGTTTTCAGAATATAAGGCTCAGATATCCAGTATATAGGAGCAGCTTTCATATTGGCTATAGAATCAAAATATATTTTATACTCAGGAGTGGGGAGAGAGAGAGTTCTTGTTGTTATATTTTTGCTTTGTTTTTTTCCAATGTGGAAGGACCATGAAGTAAATGATGGATTTGTTTGTTTTTCAGATATGAAGATCAATGATGCAGACTGCTGGTTTCGATGAGGCTGGGCATTTATAACTAGATTCATTAAGGAATACAAAGAAAATATTTAAAGGGATCAATAATGGTGTCTTCTGGTTGCAGAATGCGAAGTCTGTGGTTTATCATTATAATCAGCTTCTTACCGAATACAGAAGGTAAGATGCAGTTTAAATTTTGTTTTTAAATCCAGGAGAACTTGAACTGTGTGATCTTTATGTGGAAGTGGCTAGGATATTATTTTATTATTTTAAAAACAGGTGTCATAAAGATTTCCTGAATGTCAAACTCTTTTTTGGTGGTTGAATTATTTTCATTACATAGCTATATAGTAGAGAAAGTGCTAGATGTGTGAATTTGTATTTCACATAAATTTATAAAATATAAACATTCTAAACAACCCTAAGGGAACTAAATGAAAGCTTTGTTTTGGTATATATTTTACATTTGTTGACTACATTTATTCCAGTAAAGTTGAAATATTTTGTGGCAGCTCTTTTATTATACTTCATCTTTAATTTTATCTGCTTCTTAAGTATGGTCATAGTTCTAAAACTAAATTGAAAATTTTAATATATATGTATATCTTTATTTATTTTTATTTTAGAATATTATGAGGGTATAAACATTTGGGTTACATATAATGCCTTTGTCTCACCCAAGCCAGGTCTACAAGCTTGCCCTTCCCCCAGACAGTGCACACTGCATCCATTAGTTGTGTTTTTCAGAAAAACTTTTTTTGTTTTTTGCTTATTTTTTGAGACAAGGTCTTGCTCTGTCACCAAGGTTGAGGTACAGTGGCCTCATGATAGCTCACTATAGCCTCAAACTCCTGGGCTCAAGGGACCCTTCTACCTCAGCCTCCCAAGTTAGCTGGGACTACAGGCTTGTGCTACCATGATTAGCTAATTTTTCTATTTTTTGTAGAGTCGGGGTCTCCCTCTTGTTTAGGCTGAGAAAAAAATTTTTTTAGAATGCTTCTTTTTTTATGTTGTCTGTTATCTCTAACTATATATCTATCTATGCATATTCCTTATAATGTCAAAATTTGCAGAAATATAGTAACTATTTTTCTGTACTTAAAAACGTATAGAATTTGTTAAAGCACTGTTGCTTTAACAACTTTTTAAATCTAAAAATAGTAGTGAGTATATTTTTCAAGACAGACCTGATTTTTAAAGAAATAAACACATTTTTGAGACTTAATGAAATAATTGAAACCATTTCTTAACTACTGTGTAGATTTTCTGGTATCCATTATTTCCTTAGTCTTAGATATTATTTCCATATGAAAGTAACAGCTATAGAGGTGCCATTTAGAGCTAAAGTTAATATGGAACTAAGATGTGTAAATTTTATAGGTACCGTGTTTCCCTGAAAATAAGACAGGGTCTTATATTTATTTTTCCTCAAGAAGACACCCTAGGGCTTATTTTCAGGGGATGTGTTATTTTTTTTAAGTATGGTACAACCATCTACATTTATTCAAATATAATTAAGTTGTCTTCTTCTGGAACATTATCATAACTCTCCCAACCCCGAATTCCATCCTGAATTTCTTGGGACTCTATTTCCTTTAGAACCATTGGCCCCAATCTCTCATGTTGAGCAATAGAGCTCTCATGGGGCAGATGAGAAGGGCTGCTCTTCTTCTTTACCGCTCTGCAACAAAATGCATGAGTTGTGAAGGTATGCTGCGTAGCCACACCTGTCACTAGGTCTTATTTTCAGGGTAGGGCTTATATTGTGCAAATGCTTAGAAATCCTGCTAGGGCTTATTTTATGGATAGGTCTTATTTTCGGGGAAACACGGTACTTGATAGTGGTGGTTATGTTATTCAGCATGAAAATATATTAATTTTGTAAAATTTGTAAAGAATACAAAATCTCTGAGAAATTCATGTAAAATATAATGGATTTTTAAAAATTCCAATTAAATATTCATGAAAAATATTTTAAAATTTAAAAAGTGGTTTTATATGTACTTTTAAGTGATCCCTTTTATACCTTAAAAAATGATAGGTGAAGAAAAAGAGGCATTCTGTTAACTAAAAGATAGAAGCTTATTATTCTATTGTCTTTGTAATAAGCTTCAAATGTTAACATTTTTATTTTGCCAAAATAATTTTACTTGAATTGCTCTTTCTAAATTTACGTTTCATCAGTTTCTACTTGTTCTTCCAGTTCCCTGCATTCAATATATTTATGTAACTTAAAAATATAATTTAAATAAATAATAAATTTGGAAATATTTACAATAAGAATTTCTCTTTTCAGAAAGTAAATAATGTTTACTTGGACTTAAGTCACCCTTGAAAGTTACAAATGGATTAATATTTTTCAGATGACATTGCTCTTTGCTTTAGAACTAAAAATACATCAAATCTAACATTAAAATGTAATATATCTGAACAAACAATACTGAAATCATAAACACTAAGCAGGAACTATGTTTAATAATATAAATCTCTGGCTTAGATGGTTATGAAAATCTTGTGTATAGCCTATTATTTTGCATCTAGTTTTTGGGGAAAAACTAACTGGATTCCTGCTGTTATATTAGAATGTTTTTATACATTTAAAAAAGATTCCAGGTGTGGACCAATGGCTCATTAGTCCACATAATGAAAAAATTTCCAATCAAGATAGAGACCACTTTGCTGGCACAGTAGCTTAACTCAGCAGGGGGCTAGCAAACAGAGACTTTTTCATGAGATACTGCAGCTTTATTTCTCGTGTCAGCTATCAGGTCAGGATTCATATCTGCTCTTAAGAGACATTTCATTTTTGGTGCATCAGGCCAGGGGGTGTTGCTTTTGAAGCAAATCCCTCCTATGGGTAAAAAGAACCTGGAATGAACTCACACTGCTAGCTCTAAGAGTATACACAGTTAACACACACTGTTAGAACATTGATCCAGCATCACATGGGTTTGTCTTAAAAAAATTTTACATGACACAATCGTCCTTTATTGCCAGAAAGCAGATAATGCTCTGAACACCTATAGAGAAAACCAATCAAAGTTAGGTATGAAGGTATAGGAAGGAAGATATAAACTAACCATTCAACCATTAAGTTTCTTTGCGGCCCTTACGTGATTGTTACCTTTTAAAATCTTATACAGAGATGAGTTTTTTTTTGTTTTTTTTTAAACGAGTTCCTAGATTCTTACAAATAAACTCAGATAAGTTTTCCTCATTTATTGACTAAATTGAGCCCGGTACTTAGGATTCAAATACCTATTAATACCAAGCAGTTAAAGTAAGTTGAGTTCAGCAGAACAGTCTCAAGGTCTGCAACAGTCAAGAAGGTGCTTGCCAGGAGAACCCATGATTACCATTCCAGTATTTGGCCTGGTTTTCCCAGTCTTCTGACTTTTCAGTAGAAATCAGATGTTATGATTTTTAAGTAATGGCAACTAATTGAGATTTAAAAACAAAACAAAACAAAACTAGCCCATGTATTGTAGAATAGCCATGGGTCATACCTTCCTTTTTAGAGCTTTCTTTTCTCCTGTTTACAGTTGTGTTTTACCTTGGTATATGATTTTAAAGGCTTAACATAATTTTGGATTTGCTTTACATTTGCTCATATGAGAGGTAAACTTCCAAATTATAAGAAGGACTTATTCTGTGTTCAGGCAACATTATAAATATGTCATATTTTGTATGCATATTAAAGAGAAAATCACTAAGCATTTTTTGTTTTAACATGATCAAAGCTAATTATATAAGGATTTAATTGTTAAAATTATCTTCCGTCTATCTCTATCTCAATGAATCAGTTTTTAAGAATCAAATCTTATCCATTAAAATGTACTTGTTTTTGCAAAACATGAAGTGTTTTATGTATTCTTTACATCTCTCCTCCGCTGTGTTTTTTTTTCAAATTGTTTAGTATTCCCTAATAAAATGATTTTATAAAGACCAAAGTTTCAAAATATTTGGTAAATTTTTCTTGTAATTGATTTTATTTCTAGAGAACTAACCTCAGACTCTCCAAAAGTCAGTTTTGTTGAGAAACTGATGTGCTTTGAGTCTTTTGGCCAATTTTTGTAAGCATAGTAACCCACTGTGGAATCATGTATCAGTAAGTAGGAAAGCAAATTGAATTTTTGTGTCCTAGAGAATTAAATTATACCATATAATGGAGCCTTGGCAAGCATAAGTCAGACATATGAAGGCTTGCTCAAGTGACAAGTTACAAATAATAGCAGTTCTTCAGCAAAATTGGTAATATGGATTTCAGGTTGAATTCTTTATGCAGTGAGTATGTAATTAGGCTTCATTAGTCAGAATTTTAGTTAATTAGCTCAAATTACATTGTCGCTTATTCTTATTTCAAAGGAAAATGTTATATCATGTATAAATGCCAGGTATGCCAGATATGCCCTTACATATTTACTTTCCATAAATCAAGAAAACTTAAGAACATAGCTGTAGAAATAATATCTTACTAGTTTTTACTTTACTTTTAAATTCTCTCAGCACATTTTATAATGATTTTTGAGTAAATGTTATCTCACTGAAAAATGATATGTGTCTGTAGTTTCTTTTTATTATCTGGGTAGAAGAAAAAAAGCAGGTCTAGGGGTTAAATATGAATTAGAAAAAACTTTTTGGCATACGAATATTTCCTTCAGAATGGTCTGAATTCGGTGGAAGGAATAATAATTTTATTCTCCAAGGTTAAAATTCAGAAGGATTAAAATAATGCAGACTACTATATTCATTCCTTTTTTTTCCCTTCTGTCATTTACATACACATATTTTATATGTGTACATATACACATACATATACATATGCACACACATGCACATACAATACGTCATCTTAACAAGGGCAAGGATTTTTTGTTGTTAATTGATGTATTCAAAGTGCCTAGAACAATGCTTTGTTTATAGTAAGCACTCAGCCTATATCCATCACATTAATGGAATAAATCTTTAAGGAGGTTCATAGTCTTAATAGCGAGGGAGGGGCAATCACCAGTTGTAAAAGCAGGGTGACAAGTGCCATGTGATAATATTCACAGAGATTGGCATGTGAAGTAGTTGAGTAGATGGATGTATATCAGAAAAGTCTTCCAGTTGGAAGTGATGATGATGCTTGGGCTTTGTCTCTATGTAAACTGAATAAGCTAGGTAAAGCTGTGGTGAAATGGTAGAGGGAAAAAAAACCAGTCTATGGAGAGAGAACAGCACAGATGTGGAATAGAGTATTGTAGTGGTTCTCAAACTTTAGATGCAGTAGAATCACCTGGAAGTTCTGGGGTGGAGCTTAGTCTTTAGCATTTCTGACAAATTCTGGGGTGATGTTGAGCATCACACTTGAAGAGCCACTGTGGTATATACTATTTGTGTGTGGGGATGGTTGAGGTGAGGGTAGGGGTGCATGGGTATAGATAGACTCTATATAACTTTTTAAAAAGTACTTTTGAAAAAATAATGATGGTATGTGATTCAGAATTTAGTAACCTGTTGTTTCCTGGGAGTTAGTGTCTGTACCTTTGCAGGTTGCTCTCCTCTGATTAGGCTCCTTGGGCATAATTTTAGGCTTCAAAAAAAAGAATTTTTTTTCTTTTACTCTTTTCAACAGTGTACTGACGAAAAAAATTATGAAAAAGTCGTATCAGATTGGGAAATAGCATATTTTCTGTTAGGGATAAATGCCATGTTTAGTAGAGCTCTAAAACTCTTGCTTCAGTTTGTCTCTTTTCATTGTTTTACCCTTGTTCTTTTTGTTGTTGGGAATAACTACATAACTATTGCTGTGATAACACGGAATTGACTTACTGTAGGAACTTTAGATTTTCCAGTCTAGCAAAATTGACTACTTTTGTTCATTTCAGTACTTTTGATTTGTTGAAGTCTAGGAGGTAAATTTGCAGCAAGGTACATGAGATTTGGCTGTATGACTCCTATTAAACTTAAGGGGAGTCACAACTGCCATTAAATTAATAGGAATTGTTTATCTGTGCTCGCTGCATAGCAAATGTAACATTTTTTAAATCTACAAATTGTGTAAATTAATATTGATTCAAAACAATGCATTGGTTTCTTTTTTAAATGATTTTATTTATATTTTTAGGGTAGACCACTGTGATTTTACCCCTTAAGAAAGTACATACTTATTGTTCTTTGGACACTTTAAATATTCTTTATTGTGTTATGTGGGTGTAATGTGATTTTGATTATACCAGCTTTCTTCTCCATAGGTAGTGATGTAATTCATTTTAAAAAATACAAATATTAATGCCATTTACAAATTGTATCGTGTTGCTTCTTTGTCTTGCGAAAACCAAATGCCTTGTAATATTGCTATGAGGATTCAAGATCAAAGTAAATTTGGTCTGAATGTGACTCTAAGTTGGAAAAAATAAAACTGTGCTAAATAGGATACGCTGGCATCTTTTTAAAAGTTAATTTGAATTATACTTTGGCCATTTTGTATACCAGTATTTAGTGTCAAAATATGCCATGTTTTATAAATGAGGATAAAGTTAAGTGCTTGGCTGGTTTTTTGGTTTTTTTTTCTTCCAAGTTTTCCTCTCACTTTCTACTCTGTTCCATTCTCTTTTGCTCCTATCCCAGTAGTGGGAAAGGTTCAGTCATCCACAATCTCTTATGATTGACCGGTAGGTCTATTGCTGATGGTCTCACATGAGTCACCCAGCAGACCTCAATGACATTCTATTGCTTGCTATTTAATTTTTACAAACCTCCATTTCCTGACAGAAAAGACCATATCAAATATTTATAAATAAATTTGATACTATGAAGTGCTTTGCTAAAAGAGGTTATTAGCCTGTCTATACTAAATTTTAGAAAAACTGATTTTACATGCATATTGGGCATTTATCACAGTTATTGTTATATTTTGAAAGACTCAATAGCATTTTAAAGGTAGCTTAATTAAAAGCACGAGAGGCATTTAAAGCACCTTAATTTTGTGGAACTGTAATTCTGTTAATTACTCATTACACTTAATTTCTGTTTTGATCAAGCTCTTAATTTTTTGCATTAATATACTTTTTCACTTTTTATATATTACATATTTAGGTTGTGGTTAGAGAATAAGATAATAGAAGTGATTGAACACATCTGAGTATTAATATAGAACCTAGTGTGTCTCGAAAAACTTATCTGCCATATTGCTAAGGGAGTGTCTTACTGAAACATATGCTTGGTACCCTATGGTACTCTTTATTTTCTTTTCACCTCCTCTGCATGACAAAGAATGACATATGACAGCCATGCAGGCTACATGTATTAGACATCAATGTGGATTAGTGAATATCTCATGGCATCTTTCAACCCTGTTCCTGAACTCCTTTTGTCAACTTGACAGAAGTGATTCCAGGAGAATACCTAGTCTCAGCCTTGGGATCTCTTGGCTAAAATGTAAAGCTGAGAAGAGAATTCCGTATCAGCACTTCAGGAAGCAAAAACAACATTTATAATCTCTTCTTATCAGCATGGGACTCTCCTGAGTTTGACTTTTATGTCTGCCATAATTCTTACTTTGAGTGCTTATTTTTCTTAAAAGTGTTTTTTTCTTCTGATGTTAAATGTAATACATCTTCATGAGAAAAGACAGAAAATTAAAAAATTAAGATAAAATTTTTAAATTGTTCATAATTCTGACTGTGATATAACCATAGCATGTTTTTTTTTGTTTTTTTCCCCTAATACACATACTTAATATTATGGTTCTTTATACATATACTCTTATAATCAGATTTTTTACATTCTTTTATCATAAGCTATATTATTATACCATTATATGTTTAGATAATACTGGATTGAAACAGCTGCATTGTAATTTATCATGTATATATCAAAAAATTACTTATCTTCTTCCTTTAACTATCAGCCATCCTTACTTCATTTCTTTCAGGTATAAGTAAGATAAAAATCTATATAATTTTTTCCCTTCACATCTGATTATTTCCTAAGGCCATAATGCTAGAATTCTGACTATTGTACCAGAAATGTAGACATGTTTCAAACTGGCTTTTCTGAAAGGTTATATCAATGTTCACATTGATTACCAGTATGTGAGTATCAATCTCTATGTACTTTACCAGCACATATTTTTAAATTTTAAAAAGAATTTGATACTTTCATATGTAAAAAAGAGTATCTGATTAGAAATTAACACATTAACTGCCATGTGAGTTGTATTTAACTCAGGATAGTTTTGAGCCCTGGCCACGTGAAGCATGTGTAACTCACATGTCTCTTCACCTTGGGAGCCATGAGAACTTTTCAAGCTGCATATAACTCATACACAGAAAACAATAAAAAAAACCAAATTTTTCATTAAATTAGAAAGAATTGTTTTGTTTTTGAAGTTTTTATTCTATTTTTGTAATAAAACACCATGCGTCCAAGGAAAAAAAATTTTTTCTAGTGTGGCAGTCAATTTGTAATTTGAGGGCTATTTGTAAAGATAAAAACATTTCTCATGGATTTGCTTACTGGTTAGTTATAATTTTGATGTGAGTATTTTTGTTCAATACTTTTGCCCATTTTTCTATTTCTACTTTTTTTTATTTTTTACTGTTCATTGATTGTAATACCCTTTTGTCATTTTTCTTAGGAAAAATGTATTCCAATTTGCCTTTTAGCTTAATGTATATTGCTGACATATTTTATGAAAATTTCAAGCAGAAGAAATTTGTAATACAGTGCTAATCACAGATTTAACTATTGTCAAGATTTTATTACATTTGCCCTATTCATCCTTTTTTCTTGTTTCCTTCTCAATGTATAGCTATTTTCTTTTGTGAGATCTTACATTGTTTTTATGCTTAAGAATTCATATCTTATTAGTTAAATATTTATTTACTTACATAAGTAGCTCTTAAATGTTTCTATTTAAATTTTTAATTCATCAGGAATTACCTTTGTTATAAGTTAAGAGCTAAGGTCTTCAGTCAGTTAATTTAAAATGAAGTAAACTAATATTAAACCAGTTGGTATCAATCAAATTTTAACTAACAAAGTAGTTGAAATTGGGACATACCTATATTAAAAATGCATGATGGACAACAGTTAAAAAAATATAAGAGGCCAGGCAAGGTGGCTCCTGCCTATAATCCTAGTACCCTGGGAGGCTGAGGCAGGAGGATTGGTAGAAACGCTTGAGCTTAGGCGTTGGAGACCAACCTGAGTAAGAGTGAGATCCCATCTCTACTAAAAATGGAAAAATTAGCTGGGCTTTGTGGTGCATGCCTGTAGTCCCAGCTACTCAGGAGGCTGAGGCAGGGGGATTGCT
>VBSM01000529.1:61010799-61043873 GCA_008086735.1 Cheirogaleus medius
AAAAAAAAAAACAACAAAAAACAAAGAGGTTCAGATAAAGAAGAGTTTTGTTTTGCACAGGTGTTTAATCTAAAAAAGAGATCTAAGTAAAACTCTCATTTTTTTCTTGCTTATTTATAGGGCACATCTTACGTATACCACCTCTTTGTATCTAATTGATATGTGTTTGTGTGTGTGCATTAATCATTGGTTCTCTCTTCTCTTCCTGATATTTCTTTCTGTTAGTAGCAGTATATTAAAATCTAAAGCAGGGTGGTAGATATGCCTGTATTATATTCAGGTTTTGGTTAGAGCCAACATAATAGATTAATAAGAGTTAAGGAATTCTTTATCTTAGTTAAACGCAATAGAAAACCTGTTGGATTTTAAGAGACAACTTTTATATGGTACAACGCTGATATGAGGTAAGGTGAGGGTGGCAGAGGTTTTTAAAAAGTGAAGGATATAGGTGGGGTAGGTTCTGTGTATTCCATTGTTTAAGGAAAGTGCTTTTTTATTTTTTGTAATTTTCTTTTTTGGTTGCATTTAGTAGACATATCAAATACTTGTATTTATCTACAGGCAGAAGGAAGGGAAATGGAACCCAGTGCAAGGGCAGGAAGGCTCATCTAGGAAAGGAGAGAATGTGTATTAGGATCCAGAGACAGAAAGATTCAGGAAGAGATGTGTACAGCAGAAGAGGAAACCTAATGGAGGTCATGCTGGGTTTAAAAATCTTACTTTTCTCTAGAAAATTGCTCCTCAAAATTTAATGCATTGAGAGTCTGCATTTCTAATAAGCTCCCAGGTGATGCTGAGGTTGCTGGTCTGTGAGAGGACATCTGTATCAAGGAGTTTTGATTACTAAAGTGTTTAGTCTAGAAAATCAGATTTTGCATGACAATGACTGCCGTAAATCTAGGTTTGTTTTTAACCCAAACAACATAGTTAACATATAGGTATAATATCACTTTTGGTTGTATAACTCATTTTATTAAAAAAAGCACTAAGCTACCTTGAAACCTTAGTGAACATTTTTATATTTTGTTATACTTATTAATCCTATTTTATATGCTTTCTATTGACCTTTTATCTGCTGATTTGCTTTGAAAAATCCCTGAGCAACAATGCAGCCTAACCCTTTCTCCCTAATATTTCCCTCTATTCCCCATTGGTCTGTCCTACTTTCATTCTATCATACATGGAAACATTATTTTTAATAGTGTTTTAAAACACAAATGCATTTTATTATTTAACTCCATAAAATCATGTAATGCAAAGTATATATTGTTTGTCTTATCTTGTTTAGAAAAAGTTTTATTTTATACTAACTTTTTGCAGTCAACATAAACAACTAACAATTGTTGTCATTTTCACTTCAGTATTAATACCGTGACTTGTTAGCACCACAAGAGTGTAGGATGGGAATACTTGAATGTAAACTGATCATCACAGACAGCTAAATATATTTTATCTGCCTGAGGTCATCTAGTGATTTTTCCATTTGGTAGTATTATACTTAATCCAAGATTTTCTTCTTTCTTCTTATTAGTGAAGAGAATCTCCTTTTGCTTTTCCTGTCAGACACAAAGATAGATTACTGATGACTTATTTTAATTTTATGATAATATAAATAGCAAATTATAAATTTATTTCTTCATGAAGTTTATTAGACTCTTCAGCCTTTTAAAGGCAAAAAAAAAGTAAGCAAATAGCAAATTTTAAACAAAGAAGAGTTCTTTATAGGTACCTGAGAAGTCAGAATATTTTTATTTTGATTTTTTTGGCAGCATTAAAGAATATTAGATTTGGAATCACAACTTGGAGATTAACAGTGTAGAATTTTTCACTTTTCAGATGAAGAAACTAAGGCCTGCAGAGATTGTTCCTTTGCCAACCTCTGCTTACTGCCACTCTGTTTTTCTTTCTGTAGAATTTTATATTTATCTTCAGATCATTGGTGTATTTTCTTCTCATGAGGCTGTCACTCAAGAATATTTAAAATACGCTTTAAAATATTTTGCCTAACATTGTGTAATTTGTGGTGATTACCAAAAGACATAATGTATTTCAGAGCTTTCTTAATATTACCATTTTAGATTAAAAACTATGTTAAGATTCACTTTGTTCAGTAATGAATATTATATACATTAGGAGATGCCCAATCTTGCTAACTCTGCAACTTTCAGACAATCTTTAGAAGTTTACAGCCACACACATATTTTTTAAAAAGCATAGTTTCTCTTTGAAGGTACCAACTATTACTGAGAACGATCAACTACCAGAATACTGAAAACCTGTAATAATTTTAACTTTTACAATATTTAGGAATCAGTTCAAACTCATTATCAGTCATCATTAAAATAGTTAAAAGACATGCCTCCTGAGCCCCCCTCC
Organism: Cheirogaleus medius; assembly: GCA_008086735.1. NCBI lineage: Eukaryota > Metazoa > Chordata > Mammalia > Primates > Cheirogaleidae > Cheirogaleus > Cheirogaleus medius. Next base: position 61,013,176 of record VBSM01000529.1, read on the forward strand.
AAGCCCCTCCTTCAGGTATGGGTTTTGGACATTATCTTTTCCCTTTAGTTTGCTTACAACAGGAAGCTTGTTTAATCCTTTGCTTTGTTTTAGAGTTTAAGCAAATAAGAAACCATCCCTGTTAGCTTTCAAAAGCTCTTACTTTTGTTGCATTAATGGTACTCACTGTAGATTCTGTGATCTTGCTTTATTTACCAGAAAGCTTGCCTTTGAGAGCTGTCACTCTGTTCTTTCAACAGTGTTGTTAATTGACTGATAGCAAAGATCGAGTGGAGAACCTTTTCTGACAAAAGACTGAGTATAGGTGTGACTCCAGTTCAAAGGCTGGTGAATCTTTGCTTCTCAATCTCTTTTCTATTTGTACTAAAATACTAAATACAGACCGGAAGAACAAAGTATACTTAAAGGCATTCAGAAATGTTAAGCAACAATAAAACCCCATAACCATTTAAATGACAGCAGCTGACTATTTGAATTAACTTTGTGTTTGGCTTAATTTGGGGCCCTAATTATTCCTAACTTACGTGAGTAGATTTCAATTATATTATCCTGCAGGGATTTGTAGCTAAGGCAACTAAAAGAATCATTTTACATAAAGTACTTTTGTTCAACTGATTAGGCAAGTTAAAACGTAATGATGTAAAATTGAAACCCTTCAATTTGTCCAAACAAATGTTTCTAGTAATTTTGTTTTTTTTAAAAAAGATTAAACTTAGTTTAATTTTAAATAATATTTTGGTCTTTTGGGAAGATTTTCTTCATCGTAATGCTGATAGATATATAAATATGTTTTCAGATGGAATGTTTTAATAAAGTAGTAAGTCAAAGATAAAGACAGATTTGTCACAGAGGACACTTTCCTAAATAATGTTTATTTGCTTTGTAATTTTGGTATATAATTTGACAACTTTAAATACATAGGTTTAGAAGAGATATACAAATAAATAACTTGAATGACTAGTACCTCTTTAATTCTGTATCTTGGAATGCATTTCACTTGACCACAGATGAGAGACTCATTTAAAGATTTGAAATGCTATATACTAAGAAGCACAAGGACACACGATATGGTTGACATTGTGCTATAGTCAGTGGACAGTATTAATATTTAACTCCTTCTTCCTAAATACTCCTTCTCCCCACTACAAGAGCCCACATTAATTATGAACACCTTTACCAGAATGAAAGCTACTTTATGACTTAATTACTGATTACTAATCTATATATTCTAGAGTACAGTATTTTAAAACATTTGCCAGCATCCATAGATCATTTTAAGGCTTAACCATAACATTTCATTAGGGTCTTAGAGCTAATATTGGTCTACTCTAGTGAACAAAGTTCAGAGCCAGCACCTAGCTCTGTTCTCATTCATGTCTTCTCAGCACCCCTTTAAGTCCCCTTCATCCTTTTTCTCTCTTTCTTTCCCCTTCCTTCCCCCTTCTTTCAGTTTTCGAACATCTATATGTTAGCCATTGTCTTTTCATTTACTTATATTATCATTATTTCCTTTAATCTTGTCAATTCTTTCACCAGGTTTTACTAAAAGACATAGCATAAAATTCAGACTTCAACTTTGACTTCAAAGTGTGGGTTTCCTCCCATACCCCATACCTCTAGCCAGGCTATGTTACTAATTGTTCCTTAAAAACAATGCCAGTGAATTCACCCTTCTGCCTATTCAGTTTCTTTTTGTTCTTTAGTATACTTTTTCAAAAGCTAGTAATCTTAGGAGACTTTTTTTTTTTTACATAAACAGGAATCCTCTGAGTTTATATAAGCAGCACAGTCCAATATAGTAAGCCACAAATGGTTATTGAACACTTAAGATATGTCTAATGTGACCAAGAAAGTACATTTTTGTTGCACAGAGCAATTTATAGGTACTTGTTTTCCTGAAAGGCTTTTTTGCGATGTGTTACCTCTTAATGCCTCCTTTATATGTTTTGGTGAATTTCTTGAGGTCAGGGACAATGTTTTATTTATTTCTATATTATTTATAGTGCTTATGCTTTCAAAAATACTTTAATTGAGAAGTGTATTCAAGGCGACTTAGTAACAAAGTAACATTTTAAAATATATACTTCATTTAAGGGACAGCAGTTTCTCTAATGATCACCTAAAACAGTATGGTGAGTTTGTGAATATCAAAAACAAACAAGTGTCCATACATGTATAGTGTGTACCTTGCAGGAATAGTCTTTAGGATTAACAGCTGAGTATACTTTAAGTATACTTTAAGACTTAATTGTAGCAAGCCCTAGTTAGTTACTGACTGCAGCCTTAATTCTTATCGCATGATTTTGATAGTTCTTTAAATTATCTGGATGATAATAACCTATACCTAAATTAATTAATGTTGGCTTCCCTTCCTTAAACATGGAGCTTTATTCCTGAAATCCAGTGGTGAACCCAGCCGATATCGTCATTTGCTTTCTTTGGTTTGAGAAGATGCTTTAGAAGATGATTATGAAGGCATTCATTTAAAAATGATAACTAAGGAGAGTATCTCTAGTTATTTAGAAAATTCTTGTGATCGTGTGCATTTCCCCATTGTTTGATCAAACTTCATTCCTGAATGGTTTATATTCATTTTAGAAAGGCAGTCCATTCTTAAAATGAAAGTTTGGCACCACTGAAAGTAAATGAAAAGAATATATTGGTATTTCATATGACAAATATAAGTGGAGTATTGCTGCATTATTAGAACAAATCAATAATTTTCCAGGTAACTACCTGAAAGGAGAAGGGGATTGTTTCTTATGGAGAGAGATATTTATGAATCTAATCTGGCATGTATATGGGAAAAAGTAACAAAAACAGGCTGGGCATGGTGGCTCATATCTGTAATACTAGCACTTTGGAAGGCCAAGGTGCAAGGAACCCTTGAGGCCAGGAGTTTGAGATCAGCCTGGACAACATAGTGAGACCCCATCTCTAAAAAATTTTTTTTAAAAAAATTAATCAGGCATGGTGGCATGCTGATGTGGGAGGATCAGTTGAGCCCTGGAGTTGGAGGCTGCAGTAAGCTATGATCACATCACTGCACTCTAGCCTGGGCCACAGTGTGAGACCTCCATCTCTTAAAAAAGAAAAAAAACAAACAGTAATATTCTTTAAGCAGAGTTCATATATTTGCCATTTAAGTAGGAAGGAAATAAAATATTCCCCTGAATATAACATTGACCTAATTGCCTTTTTATAGTACTTCTTCAAAATATGATCATATGAAAGAAAATATCTAGAGGAAAATAAACCTCCATGTAGTTGAGTAAAATTTTTATTTTTGTCTTATTATTTAGCATTTGCAAATGTATATATGATTTACCATGCTGTCTCTATCTGTGTGTCTGTCTGTCTTTTTCTTTCTTGCTTATTTCTGTTCTCATTTTCTTTATCAACTTAGGAAAAATATTAGTAAATTCTGTATTCACTAGAAATATATACTTTCATGGTTTTGGCAGCTGAGAAGTACTGTAGTATATATTATAAATAAAGATACACTAACACAGTGAATATTTTTACAACTTCTTTAAATTATTTTTTTATCTGTGCTTAAGAAAATTTTATTGGTATTTATTCTATATGAAGATCTGATACTTTAAATTTACCTTATAAAAATCAAAATTTCTTTGGTATAGTAGACAAAAGAACTGAACTGTCAGACCAGTCCAAGAGTGAAGAAAGCAGGTGCAGCTGGTCCAGAGGAGAGGGTCTAGTTGGTGCATAAAAAATTCATGTCAGCATTTTGACACTGCATTCTTTTGGGGTATCTGTTATCACTGAATAGGAAACTGTTTCAAATTGACAGGCAGACAGAATGTTGTGCTGAATGTGTAAATTGGAATTATCACATCTAGCAGTTCCTTTTACCAGGTGCCGGTTTGGAGCTTGGTTCTGCACTAATGTCAGGAGAGTGCCAGGAATAGTTTTATTTGCTAATTATCCGTCATCTCTTCCAGTGTCTAGTTTTTTTAGTGAACAGCTTGCCCAGGTGTTTTCAGGAATGCCGTGCAGGACAATGTAAGACTTCAGGTGCTTATGTGGCAAGAGGATGCTGTATTGAACATGAAAACACCTATATCCATCTGCATGAAGAAGATTATTGCTTTCAAGGGTTTTACTCCCTAATGTACCGAGAAATTTTTTGACTCAGAGACGCCAGTGAAGGCAAAAAAAGTGGGTATTGGTGGTTTTAAGAAAACTGGGACATTTAATTAGGCTTCATGTTTGAATTTCTTTAAAAACTTTATGATTTGCAACCTATGTGAATAAGCAGTGAAATTGTCAAAGATTGTAAAAAAATGAAAGCAAAGCAAGTGGTTAAAGAAATATTAAAGATGTTTTTTTTTGGTTTCTTCTTCATACATTTTGATCTTTATCACTACATGATATGATTGTTACAGGTTTAAGTTCTTTTGTAATGTAGTACTGTGATGTTTGAAAACAAAATTTAGAATTTTATGCTTAACAAATTTATCTTGCAAGCTGTTGCTAAGTACTGCTCAAATTAATTTGTGCTGGAAGCATTTATAGCAGTGTTACTTTTGTTGAAATTTAATAAGTTAGATCACAAAATTATCCTTTAATTAGTTCTGTTAATTGTGTTTTCTTAACTATCATAAATATTTTTCTTAAGAGTTTTATGATCTATCTTTTGCCTATCCTGTGGGCAGTGAATTTTTTTAATACATTTCTATTATAGATTGCATTTTCATTTTCTTTTTTCTAATCATCTTTGTATTATGGTAAGATAATGAAGTGCTAAGTGCTCAAAATGAAGATTTTATAAAAGTTTTTTATGGTTTTCCTTGAACTCTGAACGTGATCATGGAATTTCTACAGCCAGTTACATTTCAGTGATACTACTGAACATTTCACAGGGTTTGTCCTGTCAGCTTTGATTTAGGATTAGGCATTATGGTCGTTTGTGTTGACTTGGTCTCTGTTTCCTTTCACTGACATATCCTGTAGTGAAATTACATTTATACGAGTTTCTCATGGGAATGACAAAAGGTATATACTCAAAGGCAGTGAGTTTTGGCGTAAAGTCTAATAGTTCAAATTCTGACTCTCTGACCACCTATGTGAACTTGTGCAAATTATTTAACTTGAGTCTGTGTTTTCTTATTTAGTATAAAACTGGGAACATGCCTAACTTTTAGAACTGATGATGCTTGGAAATGAAATGTTTAAACATTTATTCATCAGTAATTATTTAACATCTGCCAAAACATAAGCCATGTGCCCAGACTATGCTGTGTGCTAGGCATGTTTATTGCCTTTAAGGAACTTAATAATAATGGTACCTTATGACACCTTGCAAGAAAACTAGAGAGAGCTGCATAGGTGGCACACCAGCTGAAACTGAAACAGCAGAGATACCTGAATGCTTAAGAATTGGCCGGCTGAAGAAGAATGAGAAAGACATTCTAGGAGTGGGAGTAGAGTGCAAAAACAATGCGACTAAAAAATGGGGTGAATTGCAAACAGTTCAATGTTTGTGCACGGTGGGGTGACTAGAGATAGCTCTGAATAAAGCTGGGGCTAGACCATTCATGTGGAAGAGTTAGAATTTTATCATGTAGGAGACAGATAATTATAGAATACTTTCAAAGGTGATCATAGATTTTTGTTCTAGAAGTATGTATTTGGGTTAATGGGGTTGACTACTGAAAACAATAAAATGTTTGACAAGTTCCTGTGGGGCCAGGCAATTAACATAAACCAGTGAAGTAGGCAGGATATAAAGAAATGAAACAAAACTGAAAAATGCATGCTTGTCTAAAGAAGGCAGATGGCACTCAGCTTCAGGTGTTTATTTTGTCATTATTTTGATACTTTTTCAATGTGAGCATATTGTCATTTGAGCTGATTTTTTTTTTCCCCAAGAAAAGTCATAATTTCAATTTGAATGTTATATTTCTGTATTTCGAAATGTTGGCAACTAATTTAAAACACAGATTCAGACACTGATGGGGCAAATTAAATATACCTGTGAGCAGAATTCATCCTGAGGCCTGTCCATTTGTGCCCATTTTTAAAAAAGTAAGACTGTGGCAGTAATTCAGGTAAGGAAGAGTGAGAGACTAGGAAAAAATTGCAATGAGATTAGATAAAAAGGAATGAATTGATGAGATTTCAGAAGTAGAATTGACAGGATTTGGTAAATCACTGATGAGAGAAAGGGTGATTTATTCAAGTTTGTGGGTAGTAAGGAACAGAGACTAATGGATGTTTTGGAATAAAGTAAACTAGACTCTCTGTCAGGGATCCAGGGGGAGTCATATTGCCTGGCTGGTCCTTGTGGAGTTTGGAAGATGGTGTGGAAACTGGTCATATCTAACACAGATTCACAATCTGAAGCAGGAGGCATTTCTGGGACTCTGTTTACTCATTTAGTTATTTGGCCCATGGGTTCTCTTTGTATCTGCCTACTTCTCTCTTTTCTTTCCCTCTACTCAATCTTTTTCCCACCTTGCAGTTTTGTTTTAGGATTTCAACTGTACTCCACCCAGCCTTATATACCACCCTGTCGGCTTCACTCTGCAGTTGTCCCATGTTTCCCAGTTCAAATTCTTGAGAACAGGAGAAACTCATGGGCTTCACTCCTTTTCTTGTATGAAGCCACGTCATACATTGCTCTCAGGATCATGGACTGACTGCCCTTGAGTCAAAGAACCATATCTTTCAATGAACTGTGTCTGATTGCTGGTAGGGTCTCAGTCTAGTTGGCTTTGCCCCTCAGCAGTGCCTGTAAGCAGATCATTTGAGTTAGAATGAACTCAGGGCTGGCAGAAATGTCAGTTTATATCTAGATATGGTGAGTGGTGAATGTCAGAAATCAAGGTGGATTGTGAATTCTCCAAGATAAGAGCTACAAGACGAGAAATGGATATGATGGATAATTTGTGAGGTCATTTAATGAAGTCACTACCATTAAAAATAAATAGTAATGTTATGCTGAGACTTAGCCAAACTTGTCAGTGGGGCATTCTTAATTACAGAAATAAAAAATATTCTGAGGGCCTTAATATTTGATAATTTCTAACAAGCATTTAGTGTGAGGCTTGCTTTAATCATTAAATAAGAAACATGAGTAAAGTTTGGGAAGCTTTTACTATAGGTATATAGAAAAAACAAGATTGTAATCTCTTTTTCTCTCTAATTTGGATTTTCATTTAAATCTAAAAACAATGGCCACCCTTTGCTGAACCCTTACTAGATGTCAGGCACTGTACTAGGAACTTTTTATTCATTGCCCTGGGTAATGCTCACAACAGCTCTATGCAGTTTATGCTATTTTCTCAATTTTGTAACTTAGGAAACTTATGCACAGTTAGGTAACTTAGGGTTAAATCAAGAATGTAGTGATGAGATTCATATTTCCAGGAATATCTGACACAAAATTCATGATGCTCTTTAATTTGAATAATAATGAAAATGCATTTTGAGTTTTAGTGTTGAAATGTTTCTAGATGCATATATACCTTAGTGTCTGTGATTTAACCATCCATAATGTAAGCAATGCACATATGTAAAAAGGAAATGGCTTTAAAGGTTCGTAAATAGATAAGCTACTGTTTACACTCAAGCTAAGTCTCCTTGGGCTAGGTCTTACTGCAGACAGCCAGTTGAGAAAATGAAAGATGGAGCATTCAGCATATGCTTTTGTCTCTGGTGCCAGACCTCTTTCTTAACTCTGTGTTTTAATTGTGTTGACTAGATATTTTGGCATTGTGTAGACACCTCAGTAGACAAGCCTTTATCAGCCTACAGATGGTTCTCGTTGGTGGCAACTTTCACATAATACCAGCTTCTTCTTTTAAATTCACTATCCATTGACAGCTTGTATGTGGAAGAGGTTTGTTCCTAGTCAATAAATATATAATTAAAAGATTATATTGTGATTTGAATATATCACTATTTTTTATTTTAAATTTCTGAGTTCTTTGTATATGACAATATTGAAATAAATTATTGGATAAATGAAGAAATTTTTAAACTCCCATTTTGTGAAAGAGTTTTAGAGAGAATATCATTGGCTTTACATACCATTGATCTAACCTTCTATGGACCTCTTAGAAGAATTTTTCTCATGTTTATACAGCAATTAATCTTCTTTACCCTCATTGCTGTCAACTAAATCTTTATTGTTATATTGGTATTTTTAGAATGGCCCTTGAAAATGTATGGGCATGCATTTTATCTCAAATGGGAAACTAGAATTATGGTTAGTTGGGATTAGAGAAATAAGAAAATGTAAAGACGACTACATTTGGACCAATGGTGAAGAAACTGGAAATCAGGTAGGATATCAGTTAAATATTATATACTATCCTAACTCTTGGAGGTATAAGCAGTTAGTTCTAGCTACTTAAATTTATTATTATTCTCCTAGGATAATAGTGATGTTGATTTACATTGAGGCCACATATAGACAATTTGAAATGCTATATATGACATGTCAGAATGGGGAAAGCCAGACCTAATGACACTTAGAACATACACTTAATCACTGAGCCCATAGTACCATTCCTTGATTGGATTTATACATAAAGTCATTTGTTATTTCATTCAGCAAATGCTATATTTATAAAGTTTTTACTATGTGCAGTTTTTGGTGGTTGGTGGTGTGAAGAACTAAAACTAAGAATGAAGATTGTTTTAGCTATTCTCATAACATTCCTCTTAGGGCAAGAACAAATGTGGTATAAAAATATTTAGAACCAAGGCTTGAGATAGAGTATTCCTTAATCTTATCTTTTCTGTCTTCCCAAACACAACACATCTCATCTCTTAGAGATTCAGCTTAAACAGACAGAACAGGATCAGTATTTAACTTGGTGTTCTTAAGTTATCAGAATTGAGGATAATTACTTATACATCAGGGATGGTGTGAAAATTTAGCAACCTTTAAAAATGATAGCAACTGTAAAAGTACTGAAAAAAAACAATTATTCTCAAAACTTACTCTTTAAAAAACACATGAAATAAACTATGAATACATTTATCATTGTTTTCCCAGATATAATACAGTGTGCCATTTGTAATTTAGAGTGTTTGTTTTCTATTGGTTATGGTTTATTTTCAGCCTGCTGTGGAGTTTTTATTTTAAAATGCCAGGGAGTTTATAGTCATATAATGTGTATTATCATTTATTTTTCTACATGTTAGAAAATGTTAATTGAATAAATATAATTTTGATATGTACCTATGAAATTAATTTTTCAGAGTTTAAATAATTATGTTTGAACATTCAGATTATTTTGATAATTAGTAAGGATTAAGAAGATGCTACTAATAAAAGTTGAAAATAACTGACACAGTTTAAGATAATGAAGAAAAATTGTCACTGAGTTTTAAAATATTTTAATAATTTAACCATTAAATTATTTTGTAACATTTGCCACTTTAATTCTGACATGCCTGTGTATAAATGTTTTTATGAAAAGAAATTGTGTAATTTAAGTCATTGTGTTAATTTAATGCTATTATTTTTTATCTCTGTTGCATAGTAGTTTTTGAAATAAATGTTTCTTTTTCCTAATTCTACATGATTAGAAATTCTCACATAAGTAAAAATGACCACAAAACAAAACTTTCAGTGTTATTTGATTAATACTCATTTTCTTTTTGTCATTTGGACTCTAATATTATGTGAGGGTTTTTTTTAAAAAAACACAAAATAAAAGTATTTTTAATGACTTGTGTTCTGAGCAAATTCAGACATCATAGAAAATTGGGAAAACAATAAAAAAGTATTTGAAATTTTGATTTCCAAAAACTAACATTTTCTTGGGACATTTCAGCGTTTGTTTTTTTTTTTCATAAAAAAAGTTGGTTGGTTTTCCATATTTTAAAGACTAAATAGCATGCAATTACTTTGAAGTCTTTTTAAAAGTATATATTAAAGCCTCAAATGTGCAATATTTCTACCAATTTTTTCTTTTATTTTATTTTTAATTGACAAATAATAATTGTACATACTCATGGGGTACATAGTGATGTTTTGATACATATGATGTATAGTGATCAGATTAGGGTAATTATCTAGCAAATTTTATAATCACATATTGTATGACTTCAGTCACTTAGATCTCTAAATTGCTGGAAAAATACACCATGGTAACGTTACACAGGAGGTGCTTTGGGAAAACATAATTTCTGAGAATCCAAGATTTGGGTTTTTGGTTTAATTCTGAGTCTAATTAATTTCTCTGGTTCAGTTCCCTCATCTTACATATTAAGAAATTAGATTAGAAGGAGGCCAATATCTATGCTGACTCTAAACTGTGAAATAAAGTTAGTCTACTACAGAAGAATATTTGCTTCTAATTTAAAAAATATTTGTCTTTAGTTTTCTTTTTATTCATTATCATTTCTCATTTTATCTTATAAAAACACTTTAACCATGTAATAGGTGATTGTCCTTAAGTACACTGTTGTTTTCCAATTGCTTAACTTTGGCTTATTTTGATAATTTTCATTACATGTCACTAGTTTTAGGATTCATATTTTACTGACATTTTAATAGGATGATAAGTAGCAAAGTATTTTGGCATAGCTAGTTTTGCAAAGATTTTAAGTTTTCAGTAACATCAAATTGCTTAAAGAAACTCATCTACCATTTGCTAAGAGATGTCAGATGTCCTGGCAGGTTCCATATGTTTGATTAAAGGTATTACTGTACAGTGTTATACCCAGAGAAATTTATATTTTACTAATTCTGTCAGTATCACTTCTTAAAATGTCTTTTAACATTTGATATATTGTTCTTCATCAACAAATGCATGAATATGCTTGGTCTGACTCTTGAACATTTTCATCATATGTTATTTTGTTATGAAATAATTTATTTAAAATTAGTGTTTTTTCCTTAATTACCTCAGTCTATTTTTGTTATCAGAAAGTATGGTAAAAGATAATTTATAAAAAAAGAAATATTGCATTTACCCTGGAATTTTGTTTCACTTGACAAAGTTAAAACTAGCAAAATTTGTAACTTAAGGGAAAAGAAAATTAATATGGTGAAATATCAGATTATAATGTGGACTCCTCATATTATATTAGTTATCAAGGAATTTTTATCTGTTTTTAGTAGAGATGAGTTCTTGCTCTTGCTCAGGCAGGTCTTGAACTCCTGAACTCAAGCGATCCTTTGCTTCAGCCTCCCAGAGTGCTGGGATTGCAGGCATGAACCACTGCGCCCAGCCCAAGGAATTTTTAAAAAAGACTAAAATGGATGAGAGAAAAAACTTCTCAAGTTTAGAAAATAGATACTTTTTAAGAATAGATTAAGCATATTGTTTTTACATTATCCTTATTGATAAATTCCTCAAAAAAAGCCCAGCTAATCCATAAAAACCCAGCCCCTTTTAGCAACTTTTGCTTCCCTTTTGATTTGTTGCCAGTAAATTTTGAACTTCTCTTACCACCCAGTAGTACCTATCAACTCTTGCCGTTACTAGGTAAGTACTCTTTTCATTTAGCAAATAGCTCTGTATTGTTATCTTATATTAAGGTAACAAATAGATCTTGATTCACAACTAGTTTTGTGTTGCTTTATTGTAGCTTTGTGAGAGCAGGGACAGTGTCTTTTGCTAGTATATATTCCCAGACCTCAGGAAAGTGCCAGGGACAACAGATATTTTTAAATGAATAAATATTTGCTGAATGAATGAATAAATTAATGAATAAATGAATTTCCCAGCAGATAACTATATTAATAGAACATGAGTAAGCCTTTATTTTGGTGCTAGATTTGCATTTTATAAACTCTAGAGAAAGAAGAGGAATATTTAATTTTTCATAGCACTTTTAATCTTTGACCAGAAGTTCACCTAATCACTTTCGCATCCACCAGTGTATCCCATGCAACAACACAGCGTCTGCTATAGAGGAGATATTAAATAAAACAATTGTTGGAGGAATGAATGAACCCTATCCCCATCACACTATTGTAAAAAAGAAAAACCACCAAAATTTGTTTTGAAAAAAAAAATTTGCCCATAATACCAAATACATAAAAGTGATGCTGGTGTCTGAGTACTAAATCACAAAGAAAAATGAACGAACACTGAAAGTCTGAGAATATGATTTCTGGCATCATGTTTATACTTTCTCATAGACATTCTATATAAATTTTAAAAAGGTGAGGGGTCTTTTCATTTTATGGGGGTCTAACAGTGCAGTGAAGTTGGGTGATTTGTTTGTGGTCAATCATGTTAGAAATCATGTTGTTTGGTTCCCAGGCTATTGATCTTTGGCCTTGGTAGGATTGATTGCTGTCTCTCTTTAGGCCTTGTCATATATTAATTGAGGATGAGCAACAGACAGCTCAGGTTGGTCTTCATTATTGTCTTGCTAGCTTTTGAGGGACCCAAACTGTAGTTGAATGAACCATTGAATGGGACTCGGTTGCTTGGTTGTAGCCTTTCCTTGTTGCCTTCTAAGTATTGCAAAGTATCGCCCAAGGAACTTCAGATTTTAAATGATGATACCATAAAGAATCCTTTTATAGAAACTGAAAAAATTCTCTAAAACATGTTTGACAGTCCTTTTCTTCATGACTCTACTCCCAAACTCAGGAATGTGACATTTTGCCCTAAACAGCAGTGGGTCCCTCCTGTCATGGTTCTTAAATTCTGGAGAGTGGTTTGTGGTGAGCTGATTAAAAGATGGCAGATGATGGGAAACCTCAATCTCTTACTGTTATTTACATTTGATTTAATGTAAAATTAGATTTAAGTGTTTTGGGGCCAATTGAAGGGGTTGGAACCCAAGAAACCAGGTATAATATAGGGAGCGCCAGCTACAGAATAAAAGATCATGTTTTCTCAGACTTAAGATTGGTAGTTGAGTCATATATATTTAGTTGTAGGAAAAAAAAATAATGAAGTTGTCTGAAAAGATTAGAAATCAATACGTTTGACCTAAACCTATTGAATTATGTGTCACAAGTATTAAATCACCCCTAGACTCTTGTAGTTCCTTAGTACCAAGAATGAAATTAATCTGAAGAGCAGCAGATATTTTATTTTTCAACAAAGTGTTTATAGGAACAACATTAAAAAAATAATTACAGTTTCCTGATATAAGTAGCAATCTATTTTGGAGGAAGAGCTAAAAATGCTAGAACTCAATTTTTCTTTATGACAAGTCACTGAAACTATGAAACTAATGTTGAATTATCAGTGTTTCTTTTAATTTTATGCTTTACTATGTACTTATTTAGCATAGATATGGGCCACCGATGATATGGCAACAGTCATAAACATTCTTAAATAGTATGTTGTCAGATATATATTTCATGGCTTAATTCTGTATATCCCTCTATAAAAAAGGCACTCATTGTGAGTCTCAGATTAGGCAATCCTGATGATTTTCATGTATGGGGAATTAAGTGCCAAGTGATGTGTCTAAAGGCAGCATATGTATATATCTAGTGCGAACCTGTTTCAGATTCAGAAGAAATTGAATGTATTTGCTACAGCATTGAGACAATGCCTAGAAAAATCCTTTTTTTTTGTGGGGTGGGGAGGAGGTTTGCCCAGATACCTGTCATTGATATGTGCAGAGTAATGAACCAGAGAATGAATTGACCAGTGGTGTATTATGGCAAAATTTTTTAAAAATTGTGCAGGTATTGCATATTATTAAATAGAAAGTTTCTATTTAATTTGACAGCCTCATTTACATCTTTGTTAATATGAAAGTTTCAATCACTGTATATTTACAGTGAAGTTGGAAAATGGGATTTCCCCATCTCCTTGAATTTGATCTGTCCATTTTACTTTGTATTAAAACTTTTGGCTCTCAGTATGCTGCTTTATAGATAGCAGATTCTACTCTTTTTCTCTATTCTGTTCACTCTAAACAGGCTTCACTCTTTAAAATAGGTATTAAGTTAGCTAAAGTGCTCCATTGTTTTTCATCTTTCTTCTCTATTTCTAAAACTGTAACCTTATTTTGTTTTTCTAAAATGTAATGTAATTTTAACAGTTGACAAAGCTAGTTGTGACACAGGGCAGCATTTTCTGTATTGGGAATTGAGGAGTGAGAACTGTCTGAAATCCCCTAGTCAGACTTTTACTGATACAAAGATAAATGGGAAATATTAGAACTGGAAGTATTTTAGCAGCTTTCACTGCATTGCAGCTATTTTTTCTCACTTTTATTTGGGGGATATAAAATGTTCATATAATTTCTTCTTTAAAGATTATAATTTATTTAACTTTTTTTTAATACGAAGAGATCATTTTCCCCTGATCAGTGTAGATTAGGAGCTGCTACCTGTTCTAGGAAGGAAAGTAGTCACTAATTCTTTTATTTTATTTTTCTCAAATGTGGAATTTGTAGTTTTTGCTGCTGGTTTTGAGCCAATGCTGCATTTCTCCTGAGAGATACACAGGGAGTGAAGTGGCCTTTGTTAGTAACCTGTGCTGTATACCCCACAGACAAGGAGAATAGATCGCACAGGGAAACAATTCATCACCCTAAAGGGAATGCAGGGAGAGGACTTACATCATAACTTTCCATGAAAACTGGATTATTTTAAGCAGCACTGAAAATCTTGTTTGAAATAATTTTATTTAAGACATTTTGCATAGATTGTGAACTTTAAGGAGAAAACGGTTTGTATTTTTTTTTTTTTTTAGGTTCAGAAAGGTAGAAGTGACACCAGTTTTGGAAGAAGGAAGGAAATAAGCATTTTTTGTGTGATGAAGATTTTTTTTTTTAATGTTAGTAGTTATAAAATATGGATCTTATTTTCTCCATTATTATAGATTAAGAAAAAAGGGCTAAAAAAGTTTTGGTCACTTACCAAAGATCACATAACTTTTAAGTTAATAGAGCTGAGGTTCAAATCCAAACTTACTTCCTCAAGTCCGTGGTTTACTGTTAAGCCATGCTGCTGCTAGCAGAATAGGAAAGAAGTGTTAACATTTTATGCTCTTTTCCTTCTTTCTTTTTCTGGAACATGCCAGACTTTTTCTTGTGTCTGGAACTCATTCCTTGGCTTGTCACATCCCTGATTTTTCTCATCCTTTAGGTCTTGGCTGTAATTAATGTCAACCCCCAGAGAGGCCGTCATATGGAAAGCACCTCCCAAATTACATCATCCTGTTTATTTTCTTCATAACAGTCTTAGTATCCATAAATACTTTATATGTATGTCTCTCCTACTATAACATGCTCTACACGGATAGAGACCTACCATTTTCCGTTTTGTTTCATAGAATAGTGCTTGGCACATATTAGCATAGTTAGTAGCTCAATGAATGAATAGAACTTTTTATATATCCTGGCTTCCTTTTAAGTGTATAAAGATAAGTACTGTTTCCTCAAAAAATATGTTTCAAAGAAGTAATTAAAACCATACTTCAGTTTTAAATTTAAGTCGTTACTGTGGCAGGCAAAAGTTATTTTAAAGAAATGTTATATAAATTTCCCTGAAAATTGTTAGTAATTCTTATTGAACCTATGCTTTACTGATATTACAATTTGTAACGTTGTGTTTTGTGTCTTGCAAAATAGAAGATAATCTTTCATTAGCCACACAAGATCCACTTCTATAAGCATATCTTAATGACCGAGTTATTAATTTGAGTGTATGTCTTACACAAAAGATAGTAATCTCTTATATTTGGGAAGTATGGGTTGATGTGTATGTGTGTGTGTATGTGTGTGTGAATAAAATAGGTTTTCTCAGGACTTTGTCTATAACATGCATAGGAGTCTTATGTGAGTCTTAACAAATATTAAGCAAGGGTGAGCTCAAAGCACAGGAGTGGCAAGTAAATGCTTCATTGCTAGAATATAAATTGTTACCTATGATTACAAATAAACTATACAAATTTATATAAGAACTGCATTGTGTTTCTGGACAGGAGAATTTGAGATGCTTGATATTTAAAATAGTGGTTACCTCTAAAACTTTGGGTAGTAGAAAAAATCCCCATTAATGTTTTTATGCATCTTACTTGATTTTGGGTAATAAATTACTATTATGATTAGTGTTTGATGATTACTAAAATTTCAGTGTTTTGAAATGTCTACTTTCCAAAAATAATTTAAAAAATAGCCATATATAATGTGTTTTGCTATGCTAGTGGACAGGCTAACATTGTTATTGAACCCCATGGGACGAGGGGAGTGCTGTTGTGGGTGTCTATAAAAACAAACAAAACTTTTTCTCTGGAGTGTTGTGACTTCCTTTGTTAGGTGTTCATGGAGTAGCTCTTTTTAGATCTGCATCAGAAAGTTAGAAAGTAGGAGTCAGCTGTACTGATATGACAGAAAAAACAAACAATATTGAGGCTGTCGATCGAGTTTTATATTGAATTCTGTACTTAAAAGTAACTATTTAGTTAAGTAACTCTACAATAATACCTGATCGTCTATAGAATAATTCTTATCCACAATTATTGGATTTGAAAAAAGTATGATTGCAAACTGCTTTTGCCTACTTGGAATTGCTAATACTAATACCAAAATGAAATACAGTTATAAAGGAAAACCAAATACTCAATTGAAAAGTCAAGAATAAGTAACATTTTAAAAAAGTTAGTCCATACAATATTTGTTCTTCATGTGAGTGAATAATCAGGATTTAACTTTATCTCCAAAGAACTTATATTTTTTTTATTCCCTGTTCTATTTTAGATTATTATCTCTTTATGTCCTGTGATAATTGTACCTTATAGCTTTAGTAGTTCTTAAAATTTTGGAGCTTATAGAGCCCTTGGAGAATTTGATAAAAACTGGGGAGCCCTCTCCATACAAATATATAGGCTAATATAGACACCAAATATTACACTCTTGGAATCCACTTAATAATAAAAAAGCTCCACTTTGGATAAGGCTGTGTGTGTGTGTGTGTGTGTGTGTGTGTGTGTGTGGTTTGTGTGCGTGTGTAAGAGAGAGAGAAATAGAAATTCCTGACTTTTTCTCTTACATTGAAGGAGTTTCATTGATAATATTCTTCTATGACACTGCTTTGTGCTAGGCTTTGTGTGTTGTAGGCACTGCTAATATTGTTGATAAAACCACCCAGGGTTCTTGCCCTCGTGGAACTTAGTTAAGATGTGGGAGAAACATACATTAACTAAATAACAAATTTAGGTATATTCTGCAAACACTGTTGTTTGGTGTAGTGGCCACTTTCATACTTGTCCTCCTCTTTCTCCATTCTCAACAGTTTAGCAAAACTGAACTTTGTAAACTATAAATTGGATCACTTTGTTTTCTTATTAAAAGCCCTCAGTTGAAAAGTCAAGAATAAGTAACTCAGTTAGTACAAAGCCCTAAACAATCTATCTCCTGATTCTCTCTCTAACCTGTGAGGGAGCTAGTGTTCTACAGGGTCCCTTGGCTCCATGTGTACTGGTCTTACTCCTCTAAATGTCTGAGGGCCTTTATATACCTGTAGTTTCTTTGCCCAGAATCATTTTCCTCTCCCCTTCTTATAGTTACTTTCTTTTTTAGATTGCTGTTTAAGTGTTCCTACTCAGAGAACAATTGGATTTTAATTGGGCAAGTAGCTACTTAATTGGGCTACTTGCCCAATTAAAACATCCCTCTGCCCTACAACATCCATACATACAACACATTGTTAAGTTTCTTTCTTAGTACCTATTATGACATGAACCTTTATCTGTTTTATATTTTTCTTTTGGGTGTGTGTGTGGGGGGGGTCCCTGTTATTTGCACTAAAATGTTGGCTTTATTGTGGTCAGAAGTACTGTTTTCATTTTAACTAGCTCCTTGCAAGATAGTATACTGTCAATATTTACTAACTGAAAAGATGAATTAGAGTGTATAATGTGGATATTTGACCAAATCAGGGGGTTCAGGTAATCCTTTTTTTGAGAACTGAAGGGCATATTGTACATTTGACAAATTGAAATAAGATGTGGACTCAGAGAACTTGGATCAAACCAAATGGGACCCTGTGGCCCATGTTCACGATTTTCACCTTTATACTGAGAGCTGGTAGTAACCAGGAGGTTGTTCTGATCAGGGTTGTGTTTGGAAAGGTCATTATGGTTGCTGTGAGGAGAAAGGATTGTGAAGGGGGAGGAGGGTGGAACCGAAGTACGTGCAGAGGATTTGAAAGGATGTTTTGAGAGCAGTGGAATTAAGGATCAATAAGTAGATTATCTTGCTAAAGTAGAGGTAGTGAAAAAGGAAATGGATTAGAGAAGTACTTAAAACATTAAAATCAGCCAGACTTGGAGGTGGGAGAGGTAGTGTCAAGGGTTACTCTGAGGTTTCTGGCTTGTGCAACTTGGATGAATGTTGGTCCTGTTGACTAAGATACAAGAGGCCCAAATTGTTGTTAAGGTACAGTTGTGAATCACTTTCTTTGTATTTTTCAAGTTCTCCATTTTTTTCTTACATTTCACCTGTAAAGTCAGTTTGTTTTCAGCTATTTTCAAAGACCACCAGGAATAGAAAAATTCAGACTTAGTGCCTGATCAGTGTTCTCTGATTTGGGGGTAATTTAGCACACTGGTCAGAAGCACAGAGTTCTGATTTAAAATAAAATAAAATATAACAGTACTTTTTAAAAAAACATGGATTGGAAGACCTTTGCTGCATTACTTTAAGCAATACACAATATAAGGATTTATAGATCAGTTTATTTTCTTAATGGAGGCTATAATATTGTTGTTTCTTTAAGAAATCTACTTAATTTTAGCCACCCCTGTTATAAATATTAGATCACCATTTATAATGACTTCCAGCTATGATGAACATAGCTGAGTAAACATAAAAACATCATGATAGGAGAGTACTAATATATAGGTATAGTTTGAATACTTTTAACTAGTCTCTTCACGATTTATAAAGAATTTCAGTTTCTCATTGTTGTGAAGATGAAGGGTGAATGTCAAATTGATCATCAGAACTATTGATTTATTAAATGTTTATAAAGTATAATTGGTGACTTAACATTCAATAATGTACACTATATGTTCAGATGCATACTTTCTGTTTATTTAGAATGCTAACATGTTAGCTTTTTTTAAATTAAAAAGAGAGCTTTAAATTGGGTCCTGAATGAGGTCAAGTGTAATTTTGAATTCACTTAAGTGTTCAGATTTATATATGACAACTTGTTAGCCATTTGATCTACATTGTAAAATATTATGTTTAATGGCTGTATATATTAAACAGTAGTATGCTGTATCATGTCAAAATGTAACAAATAAGAAGTACACATTTTCCTTATGAAACAACAAAAAATAACATTCATGAGATTTGTATGAAATTAAAGACTTAGCTGCGCCCCAACCAATTGTTCAGAGTTAATTTCATACACTTTGGTATATGTATCCATACATAAAACTTTTTATATATATTCATGAGAGTTTTTATAAAAGGAGAATAAAATGTGGTTAATTTGTTACAGATTTTTTTTGGTAACCTAACATTTGTTGAAACCAAAAATTTGTACAAAAACTTTCATTTACTCCTAATTATCTAAATTGAAATACTTAAGCATATTTAGTCAGTCCAGACACCAAGGATAAGCAGTGATCCTCTTTCATTTATACATTTAAATGATCTAAACTAAATTCTCCTGTTTATCCTTTCTTGAAACATTTTGATATATCTTAACACAATAAGAGACTTTATAAGATAACATTTCAAATTGCAATCATCAGTTTTAAAGTAAAACAAAATAGAAATGGAGACTTTATATTCATTAGTTTGAAATAATAGCTTCACATTTTGGGTATTACCCATAATGATAATCTAATTTTGGCATAGTTGAAAATATTAATATGAAATTATTTTCAAAATATAGGAATATAAGTTACATTTTAAGTTGTCAGAACAGCTAGTTATAATTGAAGTTTTTTTGCAAAGAATATTATGAAATGATTAAGCTTTTTGGTTTTTATTGATGTTATGAGTTTTACCTGTAACTTACTCATTTACACTTCAGCATAATGAAAACAACCAAAAACATTTATTTTTCTCAGTTTTCCATTTTTCTGCTTGTGAAAATTCTAATGTTTATATTGGTTGGTATTATTTATATAAAACTACCTTTTAAAACTGTGTACTCTTTTACCTATTTAAAACACTGATAAATGCTAATCTTCTTTCCCTTTTATAAGATGTTATTTTTATTGTCTAGTCAAATGTTAAACATAAATGACTACATTATTGGTGGAAGGTGAAAAATAAAAGTGTACTTTCCAATTCAATTGTTTCAATAGTTCTTACCTCATTTCTCATTGATTTTAGGTATTAATTGGTCACTAGATAGTGATAGCTAGGGAGATTAGTTGTTTAGAAATTAAATTTAGTATCCTTTGTTTAAGATGTACTTGTAGATTGGTTTGTTCCCTACCAGTTTTATACTCTGAGAGGGCATGAATGAGACCACAATTGTAATGAAAAATTTAAGTTAGGCTGTAATCTGCTAAATTCTAAGTTTTCATGGGTATGAAGACAGTGTTCCCTAGAAATCCTGACTTTGGTTTGAAAAACTGCAAGTAGTAGAATCACCCTACCCCAACAGCAACAAAAAGATTTTTTTTCTTTTTTAGTGAAACAAAGTCTCACTCTGTTGTCTGGACTGCAGTGCAGTGGTGCCATCAGAGCTCACTGCAACCTCCAATTCCTGGGCTCAAACTATCCTCCTGCCTCAGCCTCCCGAGTACTGGGACTACAAGCCTGCGCCACTATGCCTGGCTATTTTAAAAAAAATTTTGGTAGAGATGAGGTCTTGCTATGTTGTCCAGGCTGGTCTTGAACTCTGGCCTCAAACAACCCTTGTGCCTCAGCCTCCCAAAGTGCTGGGATGACAGATGTGAGCATCTGTGCCCAGCCTCCATTTTAAAAAATATGTGACATTAATCTTCAATATTCCTATTTTGGAACCACTTGTAATGCTGATGATTTTTCAGTGTTGTTTGTAACCTTTTTGTATTGACTGTCCTATCACAGAGACTGGTTTGTTCACACTTAATCAAGTATTGGTGCTGATTGACTTCTGTGTTTCAGTCTGGCTTTTATCAAACTAAGTAGAAGGAAGGAGACTTATGCCCTTGGACATTATTTTAATTATTTTGTACTATTATTTCTGAAAAGTCATTGTCAAAAGAGGATGCTTTGATATGTTTTATACGTATCTACATAGATGGATATTTAAGGATTGGCCCATAACCAGTATAATCATGATTTTCCTATTGTGATGGTATTAATATGTTTTAGTATTCATCATTATAAAGGAATGCTTAAAAGTTTTTTGTATGCAAAAATATGAAAATAAAGCTAAATAAGAATATCAGAAACACTTCCTACTAGATCATTTTACCTGCTATACCAGCTTAAGTAATGCTTAACTCTTTGGAGAACATGATGGAATAAAATGAGCAAATTTATGGTATGAAATCAGTATACAGAATGTAGATTAAAATGAGAACACACTATTGTATTTATTCTTTATTATTGCATCTTGTAGAGAAAATTATGATGTTAAAGTTCAAGTTTATTTTTAATTCAGGCTCTTGACTGACATGTAAAGGCATTTTAAGCCACCTACCTATTTCAAAGATGGTATAGACCACCTGCTGTTAACATGTTGTAAGGAAAATGGAGTGATGTAAATGAGTTTTGATGATTTCCCTGCTTCTGAATATAAATGAAGCTGAAAATCTTCTGTCCTATACTTTTAGTAGTGAACTATTAGAGTGTTCAAATCTTTGTGTAAAAGTAGAGGATATCATAAAAGATTACCATTAGCCTCTTTTTATTTTATTATGTGAATACTTGTTAGCACTGAATAATTTGAATAATAATTCAGTTATAATATTTATTTCTTAATATGTCTCTAGATATGGTACTTTGTAAATGTTCTTTAACAGTAAGACGGTAATTCTGATTGAAATATAGAAAGCTCATTTTATTTGAACATCATAAATGATAGATCAGAGTGTGTGGCTAACAATTAGAGAAAATAGAGTAGCCTTTATAAGATTACCTCACCAACCTAGCTAGTAGTAAAATAGTTTTAGAGTTGGAATTCTTTCCATATAAGGCAAGAACTGGTAAAATTTGCTGAGAATATTAGATGGTTGGAAGGCTGGAAATTTTCTGAAATCTTAGAATAGTATATTCTATGTATATAATCATAATCTTTGAGTAGAAAATCAGGTCAATTTAGATAACACTTGATTGTTAATTCCCCCTCCCCATAAAGAAATATCTAATTCTTACCAGTGAACACATTCAAAGTGTTAAAGTTGCTGAAAAGAATTTTAGTTTTATTTTAGTTAAGCATTAAATACAGTATTGAAATTTACTGTTGACACTATTCCTTCTGATGGTTGCATATCAAGCTGAGGAAAATGTACAAAGTTCTCTGATTTTATGTATAGGTAAAAGAGATGGAATAGTGACAAATATTTGTAAATAACTAACTCCAGATTTCTATATGACATTTTGGTGGTTTTATCCTAAGAATGTATAAAGAGTTTACTAGATCTTTTCCTACTCACAGACTTTCAAAACCACAAAATCATGATTCATTTTGGAAGGGCAGCTACTCCAACATGCCCTCTTCACATTAAGCTATGGCATTGAAAACTTGCTATTTCATTCTGTCTGCATGTCTCTCTTTGGAAACAACTTAATTGTATGAAATTATTGTAATATGGCTTTAAGCCTTTCTGAAGATCATAAGTTGAGCTGAAAATTAAAGGTGAGCTTAGCTTTATAGTGTCAATTATAAACCTTTTCAAGAATTGGTGGAATATTGATTAAACATTTTAATATGAACTTTCAGACTAGCTTAATTTATATATTGTGTAAAGTTCATGAAAGGTAACCATCAACATTGGATAGAATTACGAATTTTTTTATCTTAGAGGTCCCTGTCTCTTTTCCTCTTAATGAAATAGTCATAAATTAAATTCTCATTGAAACCAATATAAAGCTATAAGTTTATATTTTCAAGTTTTCTGAAAATGTTTTTCCACTTGCTTTCTTCCTTATCGGAATTCTCTCATTGTAAGACAGAAGAGAAGCAATGCCTTAATGTTTATTAATATTTGCTTGTTAATATTGTTTTGTGAGTAAATCTTTTATACAGCTGTTATATAAATTTAAAGGAAAGGGGACTTATGGAAAATGATTTGCTTTTGTGATGCAGTTTTAGGTGTTTGAAATTAGTGTTAAAACATTTGACTTGCTCAATGAACAAATAACTTTTTATGTTTTTAAAAGTCTTGATTTGCTCATGCTATCAAAAGAAAAATAGCTGGGTTGCCTATGTCTTAAACTCTTAATTTTATAGGCTGCACAGTCTTTCCCCCCCAAATCCCTGCAGCAAGTGACCTTGTCAAACAAAAGTGTGGAATAATGGGAGGCAGCCCAGGGATGGTGGCTCATTTATAAGCAGCTGTTTGCTACTGTCAGAACAAAGGCAAATCAGAGTTGCATTAAAGGGATATGACAGACAGAGTGAACAACTGCCGGCCTAGTTCCCTAATAATACTTATCTTCTAGCATTTGGTTGAAAAACTGACTGGCTGCAGTAGTTATTCATAAGGATATGGGGTGAAAATGTGTAATAAAATCCATTTCTTCCACTTAACAAAATGCAGAATTAGGAAGTAAAATTTGATTAAAGGACCTTTATAATGCTTTTGAGTGACAGAAGCATTATGAGTATGTTATGTTCCATTAGATTTTTAATTGCATTATTCATTGTTATGTAGAATTTTAACTATGATATATTTAAATCTGTTTAATATTGCACTATGTTGTGACTAGATTCTTGATGTACTTTTATAAATTTGGAACAACAGTTAAATCTTATTCTGTTAACTAGTAATTGAGTGTAACACCCTTCTTACATGTCCGCTATGGAAAAAGATTTGCCTTTTATCTGTAGCTTGATACAGAGTCTGCTCTTTTGTTATTGTTTTTAGAAGGAGGCTTAAGGTTTATTGTGGGACTTATGTGCTGCTATAAAATAGAGAGCATCACCTGTATCTGTCATTTGCATTTTTGTGATATTACTTTTAAAATGTTCCAGAGAGGTACATTTTCTTCTACCATGCCTCTCTAAGCACAGTTAATAACATGTCCTTCACTTGAACTTTTTCCCCCCATAAATCAATTATACATTTGCTATAGTAGTTCAACTTTTTAAAGTGCATAAGGAGAATGCTGAATAAGAAGTGCTTGTAAAACAAATCTTTATTTATTTGAGTAAAAGTCGAGACCTTGAGAGTTATCACATTTTTGTGGCTTTCAATGAATGGTTAAGGTAGTTTAAAAAGTTGAGATTTTTAAAAAGTCACCATATTTGAGATGTTTGAAATATTTTTTTTTGAGACAGTCTTGAAATATTTTTAAAAAGCTAAATTATGAATGCTTTCCACATATGACCTTTTGTATGATATAAATACATTTAAAAATGTAAGGAGTTTTTGATGCCTGGTCATAATTGGAATTCAGGTTGGTTTTATTACATGCTTTGAATGTGTTTCTGAAATATTTTTTGAAGCAAATACTTGTATGCAATACTTTTTATCATTTATTTCTATCATAGTTTTGTATATATTCTGTCACAAAATTATATTTAAGAATCCCAGCATTTGTTTTTAGGCTATATCTTTGTTACATTGTAATCTGTAGGTATTTTATCTCCTGAAAACTCTTAATAATACTAAAGTGGATAATATGTGATCTTTTACACATTCAAATGTGCTGCAAAAACTACTTTTTCCTTGGATTCTGTTAGACCGTTTCAGACTACTAGAGAAATCCCTGATTTGTACTTAACCGAGCTTTTAACAAGTAGACCTGGCTATCTGCAAGTAATTGTTTAACTTGCGTGATTAAGATAAAAACTGTAGAAGGGACTTTGAGAATAATCCAGCCCTCTAATTTTTGACTTGAGGAATCAGTAGTTCATGACTTGATGTTTGTCCAGGATAACACAGTAAATTGGCGATAGAATCGGTAACTCAGATCCTCAGACTAGAGAATATCTGTTGAAACTTCTTGACTTAAATTGTTATTCTCCATCTTTGGTACTTGTGAAAGCTCAGCTTCAAAATCTTTAGGCCATAGTTTCCAAGCTATGGACTGCAGTGGGAGGTGAAACAACCACCTCAGTCTTCTAATGTGATGAAATTGACAGTAGAGAGATTCCTTTTCTGAGTCAGGATTCTCTGAGTACTCTTCTTAACCACGCCTGCCCAACCCTTCATCCTACAGTATTGAGTCTTAATTCCTATTCCTGTCTTCCTAGCCATCCTTTTTAATGGTTTTGTTTTTGTTTCTGAGAGTGCATATGATGTAACATTTCGTTTTAATAGATATTCTCACTTTAAGGTCACATAAAGTGGGATATTTCTCAGTATTGACTTTCCAACTTAAAAATATTTTCCTTTATCTCTGTGCATAAAAATTTATTGCAGCAGTTGACGTGAGTAAGGTGGCATACATAGTGCTTTGAGCATCATCCAGAGCAGGACTGGTTGGGTGTGAATCATAGCTCTCCTCTGCAAGACCTTGGGCTGCTTAATATCTCTGTACTTTGTTTCTTCAAAATGAAGATTAAAATATTACTGTTAGGAGGATTAGAGAAATTATTGTTTATGAAGTGCTGAGAACTGTGCCTGATATGTAGTAAGATATGCTATACAAGTATTAAATAATGGAAGGATCCAATAAATTATTTCAGTATTTTAATGTGTGAGTAGTTAGGTTTAATGCAGATACTCCAAGAATGACATAAATTCCTAGTCTGATCTAGATGAAGCAGGGATATTTAATTATCTAACATGCATCACATTTATTTTTAGAGCTATATTTTACTGAAGCTGTAAACCCAGAAAGTACAGGACAATACATGGCTTTTTTTGTTTGTTTGATTTAAGACCCTTATTTTGTTAAAAATAAAAAACAAAATACTTGATATTTTTGGGATCCACATTACATGTACAGAAATTAACCATAATAAAGATCAGATATCTATTTATTAATTGACCTGACATCCTTATAATAATTTGTAAATAAGTATTTACCCAACTCATTGAATATCGATGGCATGTATTTTTGGAAAATGTTTCATAATACATAAAAAAAATTATAGCAACCTGTGCTATAACTTAAACTGTGAAGTTTAAGTGTTTGTGTTTTTTAACTTACATGTTTGGAAGATATTTATGATAGGGGCATATCCTGTCTATGTATGAATAGTTGTTGAAGAAATTACATGAGAGGAATTGATAGGAAGTTGAGTAGTTTACTTTGTAATGTATTTCTTGCCTTAGTGTAAAAATTAGATTTCAGAAGATTTATTTATACTATCAATTAAATCATGCATTTTAAAACTATTCTATTGTTGTTTGAAGTTATAAATAATTTATGAAAAAAGCTTTTTACATGGCACAGAATCAATGTTAGTTTTTATTTTTCTCCTGAATATCTTTCATTTAATGGTCCCCTTCTTACCGAAAAGGAGGACATATATTCATTACTCTGCCCAAATAATACTAACACACTAGCAGATGGTCACTTTCCAACTGGTTTGCCTTCAGAAAAGAAATTAAAATATTATAGTTCCAGAGAGAGCTGTTGTAATGTGTCTTTTTAAAATTAACAGGTCATTCTTTTCAACTATTTTATAACTGTAAAATAGCTCAATGTCACATAAAAGGCTAAAAGCTAGAGTAAATGGTATCATGGGAAATCCAAAATACAGTTTTATATGGTTTATAGTCCTATTTTTAGACATACTAGGAATACTTTTTTTCTTAAAAAGATACACTTTATATGTTATGGTAGCATTTTGATTCTACTGGATTTTAGTTGAATCAGTTTATATCAAAAGTTAGCAGTTGTTTTAAAACATATGCATACATTCTGAAAGATGTTTCCCTTAAAACATTTAAAATACCTTGAATATATTCTTAACAAAATCTATTAGCCTAACAATGAAATGAAAACCAAATTGACAATTTATCTTCTTCCTTTTACTCATACCTCAATCCCCTCTATGAATGATTTGTAACTATGATAACAAGATTGACTTCGAGACCTGAATTTTTTCCATTCTAGGACCTGACTGAAAGTAGCATTGTATGATTAGAAAAACAACATGTAAATGAGTAGATTTGGAGTCAGTGTTATTGGGAAATATCTGAAGAAACTGAACTATCCTTCAAACACAGAATAGTGAATGAGCTCAGGAAAAATTTAAGAATACTTAGGAGTAATGTTTGAAGAAACTAAAATCACCACAGTTTAAAGTTAATTATTTGTTTTGACTTTTCTCTGCCACTGAATTGCTATGTATCTCTGGGCAGTCACTTAGATTATTTCCCCAACTAGAACATGTGCCATTTGGATTAGACAGTCTTTTTTTTTTTTTTTAAAGCTTTATAGCTATTTAGTGATTAATTACTCAATCCAGCATAGAAAGATACTTAAAATACATTTGCTCAAATGAGCCAGGTATATTGTAATAAAAGAGAAGGAAGTTCTTATGATGACGATTTTTTATACTTGTGGCAAAAAATTAAGTGATACAGAAACTAAAATATAAAATATCCGAATTCGATTTGTAGTTCTCTTAATTACTAGCACTGTGAACAAAAACAAATCATTCATATATGCTGCAATTTGGTTTCTCATCTGCACCATGGAAATAATAATTCTTCTCCTTACCTCACTGTGTCTTAAGTGATATCCTATTGTGTTGCCCTTTTCAAAGAGTCATCATTTGAATATCCTTATCAGAGCCCTTGTTGGAATGCTTTCTAGAACATTACTTGCCTCAAAAATACTTCCACTGTCTGGGGAAGTTACTTCTCAGATAGTTGGACTTTTCCTGTCTTCCTAAGGGTAAAAGATACAAACAACTTTTTCTGATTTGTACAAGCATGGAAAATTAAGTCAGCCTTAACTGAGAGGGTTTTGTGCTGGGTTTTTTTTTTTTTTTTTGGTAGAAAACAATATTAAGATATCTTTTTGTCCTATCCCCTTGAATCCCTACTTTAACTAGTGCAGTGGCATATTTTAGTCCTTAACATTGTGGTGATATTACTCACTCCATTTCTTCCTATATTTGTTTGAAATACCAGTATACTCATATGGTATAGTATGGAATAAACAGATTTGTATGCTAAAGTATGAAATTATATATTGTTATGAAATGATACGGGTAATGTTATGAATTGATATCGGATCTGGGGCTCAAAATAATGGTTGATAAAACTTTATATATATATATGTATATATATATGTAGACATTAATTCCTGAGTACTTTAAATATTAATCCCATGTTAATATTTGAATTTTTTTTCAAATCGCTTTTAAGTTGTTATAAATAGTACTTAAAAAAAAAGAAACCTGCCTTTAAGATTGTTGTTTCTCCTTGTTATCCCCTTCTGGTTGTATCTGCTCATCCTTCCAGGTTATGCTGAAATTTCCCCTCTTTCCAACATCTTTTACTGTTCCAGTTTTCACTACTGTCCCTTTACTTCCAATTCCTGTGCCACTTACAGTCTGTGCCACATAATTGAATATTGATTTATATGTACTTCCTTGTATGAATTGGTGATGTTTCATCTGTTTCTTTGCTCCCCTGTAGACCTCAAACTATTCAAGTGAAGACAATGTTTTGTCTTAATCTTTCCTCAAATCTGCCTAAGAATGTGCTAGAGCTCTGGGAGCTTGGTGAAAATCTGATTGACTCATTAGTTTGTTCCTTTTCACTATTGTTCATTTTCTATTATTGTGGGTGAAAATTGCTAGAGATCACACACACCACTCTTCTTTTCTGAGTCTACCTTTTTATTGGGCCTCCCTGCTTTTCTTGAATGCCAAGATAAATGTACTGTAAAACCTTTAGGTTATATACAATTTGTACAATTTGTTTCCTGATTTTAGGTATCTAAGGAGAAATGGGAAGATAGAGAAATGATGAATCATGACGTTATTCTAACTAGAAATGAGAAAGTTGGTTAAACATCAAAAATCAGCTTTGTGCCAAATACAGATATGGTTTTACCCCCTCCCTAATACTTGAGGTTTACAGAGTTTACTGTTTTCTACTATAACTAAGAGATAGTGCTCTCTGGCAAACCTATTGAAGGATTTTGTTTATGCTAATAATTAAAAAATATATACTACTAATAATTAAAATGTCCCGCATCGTTCAGACTCTTTTGGTATTCATCAGAGTGAAAGGTAATTTTATCTAAGAAGATTACAGAAAAAAAATTTTTTTTGAACAGTAAAAAATCATGCTTTCTGCAAACTGTCCAAATAACCAGAGCTGTGTACATGGATAGTGACACAGTACATGTGAAAGCAGTTTGAAAAACTAGAAACACTACAAACATACACGTTAACATTATGGTTAGAAGATAACTCTGAGGGAGGGGCTGAATGCCTTTTGTGTCCATGACATGTTTCAAACTAAAAATATGAAATCTGTTTTCATAGTTCATAAGATGCTCTATAAGCCCTTCTCAACTAGTTCCAGTAGGTAATTAAGACTTAACATATTCATTGTATGTATTGAATTAACTTCTCTCCAATGCATCTAGAATTAACAGAATTGGGAAAATAAGCCCTCAAATCATTTTTATGGAGGGCTTTGTTCTCTTTTGGAACCCTAGTTGAGAAAGGCTAAATACAATGTTTTAACTTCTATTTGAATAAAATTTTATTTTGTCACATATATATTTGAAGACCTTTCCCCTTCTAGATTATTCTTACTTGACCCAATTAGTTAGTGGTTGAGAATGTATTGACTGTACAGTATAGTCCAAATCCGATTGGCCCTATTTGTTTTCTAAAGTTTTAAATGTAGCCATGTTTTATTGACAGCATTTTTCCGACTTAATTATGTCTTTTGTTGACAGCTCAAACTGTCTCTATTTACTCTTATTTAAATGCAGCTGGCAACAGCAGTTGGTTTTTGAAACCAAAGCACTTAATTAACTTACCTAGTTAAGGTACGGTTTGTTTCATTGGGAGAGAAAATATTTTATGGGGTATGTTGCTTTAGTCTGAGAAGTAATACAGTTTATTTTCAATATGATGTATTTTATACGAGAGAACTTAAGAGAATTTATTAAGAGAATAAAAAAAACATTCTAACACTACTTGAGTAATGAAGTGCTACAGAAATACTTTAATTGTGTTTTAAGTTATTGTTTGAACTGCAAAATCATATATCAGTGTTCAGTGTAAAAGTTAAATTAACACAGGCCAGTAGGAACATATTTGATCAGTCTCCTCTGACATCTACTTGCGTGGATAATCAGGCTTTGACTGTATTGCTTTGATGTAGATTTTTGAAGAAGAATCCTCCTCCCTTTTCCTCCTAATACTCTTCCTATTTTCAAGACACTTTGTAGTTGCTAATTCTAAAAGAGAATCAGTGAATCAATTTATTTAATATAAAATAAAAAATGGGGGGAGTTTTTAAGCAATAAATTTCATACCATGTGATTTCTTAGGTCCTGGTTACCTTAAAACTAACATGGGAAATGGATGCCCTGAGTGCTTTTCTGATATTGCACCAAACTTTCATTTTGAATCTTCTTCTTCCTGGTATTTAGTTAGTCAGTTCAACTTTTATTATTTTTTCATTTCTGACACTCTGAATTCCAATAATTATTACTCTGTCTTCCTTTTTTTT